>PRKT01000001.1:1558717-1665637 GCA_003671525.1 Saccostrea glomerata | reverse complement strand
TACTGTAGATCACTAAATGTTCGCGACACCTTATGTTCGCGAGATAGTCAATGACTCCGTATAAGCGAGACATAATTTTCACGAATTGTTTATATTTCTCTAAATAGTCTTAAGGAATACTATTATACGCGAGAATAAAATTTTCGAGTGCTCACTGTCTTGCGTAATTACGCGAAAATAAAGTTCTCGTGAATAAAAAGTGATTTACAGTAATTGAGTTTCCATATGTAATGGCGGACACTGCCTTTTTTTCTTCAGTATCTGGAGTATACCCTCCCTTTTTCACAACTCTACCTATAACCACTGAATAAAATTTGAGACTCTCTGAAAATCTCTGAATTCTGAAAAACTCAAATCCTCAGAGTTCTTATTACATAGTGCTGTAATTTAATATGCACAACCTACTGTAAAGTTACATATTTTCGTGGGGCCAAATTTTCGTGGTTTTAGTAAAAAAAACTTGGTTTGTGGAGATTTGAATTCATGGATGAAAAATTGTTGAGTAGTTATGTATGTAACATTTTACATTTGTTGGTGGACATGAATTGTGATAGGTCTCCATACCTCAAAAACAATGAAAAGTATTAACCCCCCGCACCTCAGATCTCCAGATTTCCGCATTATTCTGCATTTTTCCCTCATTTTAAATACGGAAAAAATGTGGAGAAAATCAGAGAGAATTAACAATACGGAAAAGTAGAAAATATACGGAAATAATCCGGAAAATATACGGAAATAATACGGAGAATTGGACTTAGTCTATTTTTCATCTGGCTTATCACAGAAAATGAAATATTAATATGTCCACAAATCAATTCGTTTTAATCAAAGTTTGTATAAAAAAAAATAATACTTGAATTTTTCGACAATTAATTTGAAAGCCTTATCAACACCGTGGCTCTCTTTTTAACAAGGTGGAAGGTTCTCTAGGGATTTCGTTCAAGCAAAATGTGTCGAATGAAAATGCATCATGACATTAAGTGATAACAATTACAAAATAAAATGAACAATTTGAACTTCATTGATCAGAAACATATTTGATTCATTGCCATTATCATGTCTCCTTTTTTGTTTGTTGTTTCCTTTGGTTTTTCAAATAAAATTCGATATTTTAAATCAATGTTGGATCTTTTTCATTCTTTGAATAGCATGGAAATGCCAATTTCCCAATCCTATTTCATTGGTAGCACCTTTACGAATTTAAAGTCTGTTTTTTTTTAAATATTCATATATAGAGAGAGAGTCAAAGTAAAGAAAATCTGTGTGTTATATTGTTATTTTTAAATTAACGGGGTGGTCATATTGGGTGGTTGTAACCTTTACAAAAAAGAACTTTAGTTAACAATAGTTAGCTATACTTAGCTACAGTAAATCAAAGTTTTCATTTTACTAGTAGTTAATCAAATAATTTTTACTACGAATTTCAAATTTATTTTTAAAACTTGCTACAAGTAATTTTCTGATATTAAAAACTCTTTCTTGTATATTTACATATTTTATCAAAAATTACATCATTGATATGTAATTTACAACATACTAAGGCTCCAAAGAAATTTTGAGCAATATTGATTGTAAATCAAAGTATCAAGGTATTCACTATAGTTACCTTTAATTAACTTATATAAAGTAAATTTTTGTTAGGGATATACAAGAATTTACTTTATATAAGTTGAAAAAGACACTAAGGATAATTCCAAGGTGACCCTAGCAAAAAATATTTTTAACAATTTCAATTTCTTGAAATAAAAAATATATTTAAATAAACATTTAAAATTACAATAAAAACTGCGAGGGGATTCACTTAGGACAAATGAGCCTTCTTTATATATTTTTCATTTAGGTGTATTATGTGGGACATACTGTCTGTTAATTGACTTGCTATTTTATAACCAATGGGGCAATTACCTAATATCAGAGTGATTTACTGGGCATTATAAATTGTTCAAATATTGAGAAGCAAGAAATATTACATTATTTTCTGTTATCATTTTGCTTCACTTTCACAATGCTCATTATTTTTCCTATATGCAAGTAAAAAACTTTGAAATATCTTTGAAATGATAGTTTATCAAATATAAAAAAGGAATCATATTGCAAATTTAGAAAAACATCTTGCATTCAAAATTAATTTTTTTTCACTTGGGGCCTAATTATTAATAACATAATATATTCATCAAATTTCAAATTTAGATTTTATTGTGAAAGTCTTACCTTTGCCGTTCTCTTCCCGCTGACTCTGTGCCCGTTTATGGGACGGTAACAGTTGTGTAAATTTCACTTACTAACCATCTTGTAATAAGACCATAAACGGACAATTCAGTGATTGATTTAAGCGTGTCATATTCTCCTAATAGTGAGAAAACAATACAAATGGAAACACATGTTACAGAGGATGGACACCCGTAATGGTAGGCTTGCTGGAGCTATTTCAAACTATCCAAATAGACTTTTTTATAAGGAAAAAAAAAGAAAAATGATAAATCTTTTGAACAAAACCAACCTGCATTTTGGTAATTCCAATTTCTTCATTACTGAGCCACCTGAGTCGAGCTGAGAGCTTTTGAGCTTCATGTTTAATTCTGATGCCCCCAAGTACTGAGGGGTCAGGTGTCTCCTGCCTTGTGTCAGGAAAATACCCATCATCATTTAACCCAGTGTATACTTTATCATCCTTTTCTCCCAAATTTCTCAATTGCAGTCTTCCAGAACTTATGTTTTTTAACCACTTCACATTCTCGGACACCGTCTGTACATCAAACGTGAATGTAAACAAATAGATCAATACACACAATAGACTTTGATTATATTTTGGTCTTCGGGTCGCCATGTTGAAAAATGCGCTGACCTCTCCACATGCAAGGAACCGTCAAATTTGCAACCAAATATCATGATTCATTGTAATGATTTTACCGACATTCAGATTCCTCCATGATTAGAAACAGTGTTCACAGTCTTTTTATCTTTTACGAGTTAACTGCTGAGATGAAACTTTTTCCTCTGTTGGTCCGATAGTTTTTCTCTGTCATAAAATTGCTACAAGCATACAGAGCTAGCACTTTGTTTGTATTTTAGTTTCTCATCCAGAATGACCTACATTTTAATCAGAAACTAATGACCTAGCTCAACAAAGATGTCTGCGCCCTTGCAAAGATTGCTGTGCAAACAATGCACAAAATTAGCCAAAAGAGTTGTTTTGGGAGAAAAAGCATGGAAAAGAAATGCCCCAAATATAACATATTCTATGAAAAGATATTTTAAAACAACTTCAGGTACGGACGTTGCAAAGTGAGAAGTGTCATAATTTCGAATTTGTTCCATGATTACAAAATAGATGTTTCTCTATTTTTCTAATAAATGTTCCGTCAATAAAAATTTATTTTTTTATTTTATATCTTTGTTCTACATAGGTTGTTCTCAGTTTATTTCTTCATAAGTGATCTGAAGTTCCGACTGAGTTCGTATCACACTACTCTCACTACCAAATTGTAATTTGCTGCATATTATTATTTCAGGTCCTCTTTTTCATGGGGAATATGAAATGCAAGATCCAAAATCACCCGAAGAAGTGTAAGATGAAATAATTTATATCAGTCACATAAGATTGCAAAGAATTAATTAAGAAATTAAAAGAAAAATTCATTGATAAAGCATTCAAATTCAATTTACATACATTTGGGGTGTATTTTTTTGGTCCTGTCTGTCTGTTTGCCTGTCTGTTGTCAACCTTAACCTAGTCAATAACTATTGCACTGTCAAGGGTAAGTGTATACCACTTCAGTCTACATCCCACTTTAGATTTGTGTTACTATTGGGGGCATTATAGTGTTTCACAACAGTACGTCGATTTACCCAAATGGAAACAAATGAACCTGAATGGAAACTCAAATGGACCCAAATGGAAACTACATGGAATATTAAATATGCATTATCATATTATCAAGTTGGTACTAATTTGAAATGATGAAAATAATGAACTTACAAATTGGTATATTAATTATTCATAAAATTTTCACATTATTTTTTATTATTAATAGTATTTTATATATTGCAAAATTATTGCGTTCTTCTTCATATTTTTAGTAATAGAATTAAGAGAGTGTACTAAATTTTACACGACAATTCACAAATCCTTTGCAGTTTACTTAACCTATCAGAAATGATTTTTATGAAGGATTGGGTAGCTATGGAGATCAACATAGAGATACATGCGTGCAATATTTTTATTTTCTAAAGGCATTTTACTTCCAATTGCCTTAAAAAAATTCCATTCCCTACAAAACTCTTTGTAAATCTAAATGTATTTTTATGAATCAATTATTAATGCTTGATTCCCAGAGCAGGCCAGTGTAAATGTATATAATCACAGCTAATATGCTCATTAGAATTTATTTATTCACCTACATTAGAATACAAAGCATTATCAATTCAACCTGCAGGCCAAATCTAAGGCAAAACTTGTCAAAAATGGTGTAGTTTCTATCTCTTCAAAAGCCCTGCCTTCTTGTTTGAACACACAGTTTATGGTAATTTGAATATTGATGGAATATCTTTCTACCATTTTCTCCCCAAAGCTAAATTGCAGGGATTTAATCAAAGGTATAAAATCAAAGCTACAATCACTTTTCCTTTCCAAATTATTGATAGATTTATTCAAATCAAGACTATTAAGGCAGCTTTCATCTCATCTATAGAAAAATATCTCCCAACTGTAATTTTGTTCTTTTTTATCAGAGCAATAAGTCCATTTTGCCCTGTGCTTTTTGTCTCTTACTTTCTCTCTTTTTGATACACATTAAAATATCGATGTCATTTCCATACAAACACTTTTGCTAAACAAGAGAATGAGAGCTCCTATCATAAAAGATTGTGGATTTAAATCTTATTTTTCACAGCATTCAGGTAATTCTTGGTTAGTTAGCCTGACCCACTCCTTGGCCCTGATTATCAAAGGAGTTACTTGCACCACTACAAAGGAGCCGGCCAGGTAATTGTTTACTTGGCCAGGGGAGAACCAATATTGCGGTATTGGATTTTTTGTCCAACACCGGCTGTAGATAGCGTTTGATCTACCTAAATGTGCTTAAAAATGGATAGGCTCTTCTATCTAATGAAAGAATAACAGAGTGGGTAGTTACAATTTCTAATCGTTAACCAGTCATACCTACACCTTCAATCTTTTTCTGACAAACTCATTCTTTATATGTCTAAAGCTTTTTTTTTTTAACTTTCAGGCAATTTATGACTCTTTACCTTATGAAAAGAAAGAACAGGATCCCCAAAGTACACTACTCAAAGTGAGTTTGTGAATATTTTCTGAAGTTGAACAAAAATAAAGCAACAGTAATGGGGAATACAGATTGGGTTAATGAGTTTGATATAATTTGTCTTTTATGATATATAATTTCAAGTTGAAGTTTGTTTTACTTATTACATCAGATAATAGAATGTACAGTAAAACTTGGTTATAATGAAGTCACTGGGACCTATGACCTATGAAATTATATCCGTAATCCGTTATATCGATCCATATAAAATTTTGTTAAATTTTATATAGCTGGGGATCCAAGATAATTTTGCTATATCTGTTGGTTTGCCATATCCGTGTTTGTACTAAATGAGTTTTACTATATGTGTTTGGTAGTGACTTTCATAGCTTAAAATTTGCTTGAACGTAATTGTTTTTGAATATTTTAAAGTGAATTTCTGCCATTTATTTTTGCTATTCAGTATAAAATGACAAACTTAAAAAATTGTAAAAAAAAAAAACCCTGATAACATAGTTATATTATAAGTTAAAAAAAATCTGTTTGTAACAAATTTCTGTATCTTTTGTAGATTGCCAGACGATTAAAGAAGAGGTTTAAAAATTACATCCAAGTTCTTAAAACCAACAAAATCACTGTTCAGAATATGTACAAGTTCCATGTCAGGAACCCAATGACCAGTAACATCAGCTGCTGTATGATTCCATCCACCGAATTTGTGTAAGTTTTTTTTTTTATCAATAATGGAGCATTTTGTTATTATTTGAAATCTCTTGTCATTTCAAGATCTACAAACCTTTCAACTAAACTTTCTAATATCAATTTTAGGGATTGAATTGCAATGCAATTTTTTGGAATGTTTGGAAGAAAAACCAGTATGATTTTTCTGATTAATCAGCTATTTTTTAAAATTGCAGTATTAAATTAATAAGTATCAAATAAGGCTAGTTATAGAGGAGAGGTGAAAGATGATTTTCAAGATTGAAAGATAACAGTTGCTTTTTAACAGCATCAAGTATTGTAAAATGGCTCATTTTCATGGAGTTATATTTTCGTGGTGCGAGGCAAAACTAGAGGTCCAAGGGGAATTAATTTTGTAGTTAAGGAGAAACATAACATTGTAGTATGAAAATTTATTATTTCAGGGGAATATGGATTTTTGGTCTTTTCACAACTGAAAAACAGAGATCCCCCTTGAAAATTAGTGCTTTGACAGTATCCTGTTTAAATCATTTAATATAATGTCTTTTGAACCTTTTCTGTGTAGGTATGACTGGTTAACGATTAGAAATTGTAACTACCCACTCTGTTATTCACAAGCCCAAATCTCAAAAGATTCCTTCATTCAACAAATACTGACTTTTTTCATGTGGTTTTAGGTACATGAGTTATAGTTTGATAAACCACTTGTCTTTGAATCCTTGCTTATTCATTTCCTATCCTTGCATGATCTATGCAAACAAAAAAATACTGTTGTCCAATCTTACAAATTCAGGATTTTATTTTTAGCTTTATGTCTTGTACTTAGGAGAGTATGTACTTTTAGTCTGAAATTATTATATTTTTTTTAAACCCTAAAGAAAGTGTGATGAGCCAAAACACACAGATGATAACTTTTTATGTGAACCATTTTGCGAAAGGTCACAAGGTGAAAAAATACATTGCACATTAAAATAGAACAACTTTAGATCTAGGAAAATGAGCTGATATACGTTTCTTAGCTATGATTTCTTTTAGCACAGGCATATGAAATGCTGGGAGATGGGTTGTGTTTTAAAGCAAATTGCCTGTTATTAAATCCACAAGGTTTCGCATGGCTAGCTGAGTGGATCTCATAAAACGGCAAGCATTATCCCTGCTTCTTAAGGCTTTGGGGGAGCTTTTGTAGATCAGCGAAATGACTTTACCAGTCTTGTGATACTTGGCTATTATACCTGCAATTGGAGTATTCTCACATCTGTGCAAAATTAACATTTCCCCCCTATATTTTGTAGGATTTCCAGATAAAAATGTTAAGTTTGTCCAGATTTTTTTTTATCACCAAAGAAAAATAAATTGCTATCCCAAGTTAAGGAATTGTAAATCAAATGTAGTAATAAAAACATTGTCAGAAAAAAGTGTGTTAAAGTTTGGAATTTAGCTGTTACAGTTTACAGGTATTAGTTTTTACACCTTTTTATAAAATTTGATTCAGACTTTGGAAAGAGCTTTGTGTCAAACAAACATAAATTTTCTGGCACTCTAAATAAGTGAAAATTAAATGAAAAATTCCCCCCTGGTCAGCACTGACGAATGCTGGTGTACCAATCTTGTCCAGATGGCCTTTTAAACTTTAAGTTTGAATGGACGTCTTAAAACCCAATGTTATTATTCCATGAAAAATGTAAATGAAAGGTTTCTCATTCATGATCCTAGCAAGATGAGTTCTACTTTCACACAAGGCTGATAAATGAAGCCTTTGCAAGATTGCTGTGTATCTAAATGAACTACATGCAGCAAGCCGTATTCATTATGAGACATAAGATTAAAAAAAAAAAGGAAACACAAGCTTTTTCTCGCAGTAATTCCTTTGACACTAGTATCTGCAGATCTTATTGCATAGGAACCAGTGAAGGCTTCCACTGAGCTTTTGAAAGTTAAAGAGTATCGTTTACACACTGTGGATCATTTCAATAATAGAAAATCTGTTTGATCATTTCAGATGTCTGTCTTGACAAAGTAGTTTGTGAAATATTACACAACTGTCTATCCATCATTCTGTCATTCTTTGCCTCAAGTGGGCTTCAGTTTGCTGAGAAAAGAAACACTTCTTTACTGAAAAATCCTCTGATTTTGTATGCATTGAGAAACATCAAATCAATTTATTTTTCAAAGAAAAAACATATCATTAAGAGTGATTTTTTTGTATAACAGTTTTTAATGGTCACACACTTTCAGCTCAGAGAGTTTTCAAGCAATTTTTAATATTGATTTTAATTAATGTCCAGTTAATATGCCACTCCTCTGCATACCCTATCCTCATGAAACAAACTCATCCTGTGTTATGTATTCATATACATGTATTGACTTTTTTGTCAAGGAATACTGATTAAAAAAATACATTGATATTTTTTTCTCTGCCTTTATCATTGCGTAATGTGTATAGATTTGCTCTTGTTTTGGGCCTTTCTTCAAAGGTTACAGTGAGTTGTCCCCAGAATGCATAAACATCCCCTGCTACTTCAGATAGGGCTTGTATTCATTGCCTGCCTAGCAATGGCCAGTCATGGTGGTATGCTGTACAAAACAGGCCAGGCAGAAAGGAAAAACCAACAGCCCAATCCAGATTTATGGATATTTTCCATTTATGATGGGACATTTTTCATGCTTTGGTTGTGTTTGACTGTGAATGTTTTATCTATGACAAAAAGGACAGAGTATGATATATAGGATGTACAATGTCCAGAATGAGAATCTGAATATTAAAGTCATCTTAATGTGTGATCATAAAGGAAATATTCTGATGTTTGATTTTCTGTGGTATACATGTAGATAAAATAAAATTGCTAGAAATCTCCCTCTCTCCCTCTTTCTCTCTCTCTGATCTAAAGCTGTATTTTGATGGTATCTAGTTTATTACCATATCCACATTTCATCAAAAACAATTTGGGTCTATGTGTGGTGTCAGATTCACTTTATAGTGTTGCACATGTGGAGAAAAACAGCTGTTTCTCCTGAGCAAAGGTAATGTTCACAGGTACTTCAAAAAGTTGTATTAATGCATTCAAGATGTCAAACAAGCCCAAATCTCAAAAGATTCCTTCATTCAACAAATACTGACTTTTTTCATGTGGTTTTAGGTACATGAGTTATAGTTTGATAAACCACTTGTCTCAATTTGATATTTATGAAAAAATTTATTCAAGTAAACCAGTAAATAGCTAGGATCCGATACAAATGCAATTTTCTATATATCCACGGCATAGTTGACTTCACTGATCCATACACTTGCATGTATGTAATATGTATTTTATTATTATTTGTCTTTTGTATGTAACATGGTTGTATGCCAACATGTTTGGTGAATCAATAAAGAAATTGAATATAATATTCTGTACTGAAACTCCAGGGAGGAGAGTACATTATATTTTCATGCTGCCCCTTTGCTATTGTAACAGGTTCTCCCAGTGCTTCCGTTGTTATTCTGCATAAACCATCGCCTGCTATCATAGTTCTGATAGTGATTCTGATACTCCTGCTTCTGACTTCACTGCTCGCCATCGGTTATCTTTGGAGGCGCGTTCGAGTTCTAAAGGAGAGACACAAAAAGCCATACCCCACAGAGGGTGAGTTTGACGAGGATGAATACTCAGTGATGATGGACTGGAACACCACTTAACACTCATCAGGGCTGCAGTCCTGTCTACAAAAGCTGTCTCCCAGTTAACGAGGATGCGCAATGACCTGGGCTATTCCAGGTCTAGCAGTGCAAGAATTAACCATTAACAACATTGTAATATTTCTATAGTTGTAAAAATTGTGAAACTTACCAATTATAACAAAACGGCCCCAATACTCCATCGAAAATTATTTTTATCAAGTTTCTGTAATAAACAAAGATTCGAAAATCAATCTTCTGTGTATTAATATACATACATGCATAACGCTGGCTGTATAGCGTTTTGCTTGACATTTTCAATTCAGAAAATGACAAAAAATTGCAAGACAATGATGCTTATAATATGCATGTTATGTGAGTATGACGGTAAGTAAACACGCTTAAAGGCCAAAAAACAAGAAGGCAAGGTGAATCTATGAGTAGATCAGTGGATCATATTCCATGAAAGAGTAAACGTTCCCAATCGACCGCTCACACCAGCCGTGAGCCTTTTGTCCGATAGACTAAATCGAGTAACAGACAATTCAGTATGAAAAAAAAATAATGGTATAAAACTTGTTTTTTTAAGCATAATTCCTCCGAAGGATAGGCTGTATTTTCAAACAAGCCATTGTATTGACCATAGAATTTTTGAAATGCCAACTTAAAACATTTTTGTTAATAGTAAAATGTTTCGGTTTCTAATTTTTTTCTCTGTGATAACTCTTTGAAAATTAGCGGGAGTTTATTTCTTGATAATTATGCCGAAATGTAAATTAGGCAGGTCGATAGGTCAGGAGCTAAGGAGGCCTAATACGCACGCAAATCTCGTGCGCATCTGTCTCTGTGTCTGACGCTAAGGAGGCCAAATAAGCCAAAGGTTTCTCATTCATGATCCTAGCAAGATGAGTTCTACTTTCACACAAGGCTGATAAATGAAGCCGATAAAATTCATAATAAAAAAAACAGGAAAAGTATGAATAAGTCGTCATTTTATCAGGAATGATAAAAGATCATTGTGGGACACCTTAAGATTGTCCAGTAGAAATTGAGCGACTTCAATTCAGCAACATGCAAGTAAAGGGAAATCTAATTTCAGGATGAAAAAAAATCATTTTTTATTTAAAAGTGCAAAAATCAATGTATTTTCATTCAATTTTAATGAAAAGGTATGGTTTTGCATAAATTAAATCTTTGTTTCCATGACCAGGGTACTAACTTTCATTTCTAAGAATCTACTGTAAAACCCACTTCAATCAATTAAGGATAAAATAAATATCATAATCCAAAAAGATACAGTACTTCAGAACAGTCATAATATTAATGTTTTCATAAGAATTTAAAGTTTATATTCAATTTTGTTATCAAAGATGTATGGTATACAAAAAAGGGGTTGCAGGTTTTCTTATATAAAGCTACCAGTTATTGTTCAATTGCTAAATATATTATATGTTTTTTAAAACCAGTTTTACATTTTAATACAATAGCAAACAGCATTTTTTTCATCTTTAAGTAAAGATTGCAAATTTCTAAACTTTTCATCTTTTTTTGCAGTATGGAAGGACAACAAGAAACTATTCCCTGGATTGAAATGGCAATACTTCATCTCTGTAGATGGTCTCCACACAGAGTACCCTGCCAATGCCTTCTCCTGGTTCAACAATTGTCCCCAGGCACATGACATCAGGCACAGGTAAAAATAAAAGCTTATATCTCACAATACAGTCAGATCAAAATTATATGTTGCAAAAGCCAGTGGTTTAAGGTTTGTGTAATGACAGAGAAAAATTTTGAAAAACATGCAGCCTGCATAAGCAATAGAATTCTATAGAGCAAGCTGAGCCAGAAAAGTGTTTAGAGTAACAATGCCGCATGAAATTGCTTCTAGGTAACCGGGGAAAACAGTGGTTGTGGGTTTGACAGTTTATTTCTGAGTTAGGAAATGTAACAGACATTTTATATACAAGATATTTACTGCCTAGCTTTTACTTGTAAAACATAGTCTGGTTTCCAGGCACATTAACAGTGTTTTTGAAGGCAGTGGTAGTGTGTTCAGATGAAGAAACGACAACTTAAATTGGCATTTAATGGCAAAATTTACGTCTTTGAAATAACCTTTTAAATTGACCTGTTGTGCAGATGTTATGTAACCGTCTAAAAAAACTGCTAATCAAAGCACCCCCAGTTTTGTGTGCATTTGCCTGATCTTCAAAACGACATCTATTTTCATTGTAACGTAAACAAGAAACAATTTGGTTTATTCAATGTATATCCCTGTATCCCTTTGACTCGCTTATTTCAAAGTGGAAAATGTTTATTGATCTAGCTTGAAGTTGATATAGGTTTTGTGTATCTGAATGAAGGGGCAATGTACATACTCCAATAAAAGAGTAATTAAACATCAAAGGCCTGTCTTGTGAGCCCACTGCATTTAAGCGGCAGTGTTCCGGCATAATAGGGATTTTAAATATTCTCTTTGATGTCTGTTCAAACCTGTTAATTTGAATCCTTTTTTCAGCATATCTGTGACAATTGGCAATATTGGCAAATAGGAAATAATTTTCTTTTTAATTATGCAGGAAAAAAATAAGCGCAGCAAAACTATTGTAGAGAAATTTGTATTGAGTGTTCGGTGAATTGAGTTCAAGACCCTAACAAGGCATTGTATAGAAAGAGACACACAAAATGAGACATTTTAATATACCTGATTGATCATTTGTCAGTCAGCTATTAATTAAAGAACCTGTACTGTATGTTAATTTCATTGATGTGTTGGACTAAATCCTTTCATACACCTCCCCATGTCTTCCCTTTTATCCAAAACTTTTTGATCCACCCATATGATGTACAATTTACATCAAATCTCTTTGAAATCCTTAGAACTACAACTCATTATGACTGTTTATATGATATCAACATATTAACATGAGCAGTGTATTAGCCAGTTTAATTTCTAGACAGGTTAACCAAGTATAAAACAATTCTCTGGGCAGAGAGGCAAAAAATCTTAGGGATCATCAGCAGAAAGAAGTCTGATTACCCAGCATAAAACCCAGCCAATATAAGTATTCCAAACTATCAAAGAGCAGCACTTGACATGGTGCTGAGTCGATTGTATCAGAAAGTGGCCTGTTAACAGCGGGAAGATGTTTAACTTTCGCACCAGGGGGGTTAAGACTTCACAAGCCAAAACTCTCTTCCTCCTAGTTTTTACTTGATGAGTTCTAGAGAAATCAGCCAGGAAATTCTCCACTGGTGTCTGTGTTCATAAATTATACATTCAGGATTTTTTTTTCATCAATACACCCAGTGTAGAGATGCATTAACAGGGTTCCTTTGATTTGTCAGAATTTTTTATCCCCTGCTAATGGGTCACACCTGATGGTCACCAATAGCTGGCACAGCTGAATTGCTAAACAGTTCAAAGAAAAATAGGTTCCAGTTATTTGATTTTTTTAAAAAGCTTTATTGCTTTCAAGTGAAATATATTAAATAAGTTGTGGAGTTTTCAATACTCTGGCATTTTTTTTATTGCTGGAGGTTGTCAGAGAACTTACTTTGTAAATCATGTTCTTCTGTGATTCAGAATTTGCATGACAATAAGAAATTACTGCATGCAAGAGTGAAATTTGGGCTGTATCACATGAAATCTGAAAAGAGATATTTTGGGAAGTGAGTAAATAAGTAAAGTTGATGAAGCAAGGATCTCATAAAGTACCCTAGATCCAAGCAACATTTGCGCAAGTTATGAAATGTCTACCAGGCATTTGCATGCAAGTTAGTAGTTACAAGCCTAATTTGTAACCTTGCATTAGGGACATGGAAGTGGAATTAATAAATTGAGCTCAGTGAAACAAGGCCTAGATTAATTAAATATACTGCATTTAAACGTGATTCTCATAAATCTTCTGCCTGTAGTGTGCATGTTCAATAATTACATCCATAATTCTTAGCTCTCTATTTAGAACGTGATATCAAAGTGGAATTTTTCCTTTGATTTCTAGTAATAATCTAGAAGATATAGATTGACAAGGTTGAACCTGAAAACTAAAGAAGAAAAAGCACACAGAATGAGTCTAGTTTATTGGAAATATAAATCAAGTAGTTATTAAACATTGAACCTTTGATGTAGAGGAAAGCAAACATGTGTGTCACAGACTTCAAAAAATATAAAGGTTTGTCGATGAAGGCAGACACTTAGTCAGGGCTGCAGTTGTGTGTATTATTTGATATTTCTGTTTGATTACTGCACGAAATTAAAGGAGTGTTTTTTTCTTTATCTCTCTTGCTCTCAGTCGACATTTCAGGAAGTGGACTGCTAGTCTTTGATGTTGCTCTTAATGATTCAAATTAATACACTGCATCTCACCAGTGGAGGAATAAAATAAAGGGGGTGCAAGTCACATAATGTTACTGAGCAGCTAGGCAAACAAACAATTCAGAGCAGAGAAAAAAATGACAAAATATTTTGTAAGGGAAGACAAAAGGATTCGACAACAGAATGAATAAAATATATAAAAGACTAAACTATGGATAGCCACATATAAACAGAGAAAAATTAGATATGGCTATTCCAGTCCTTGGAAAAAAGTATTACTGGTATAGTTAAATGTCTTTTACCTGAAGTTTTTTGGACATGCAGAATGAGTTTTTAAATAGGGTAAAATAAATCATTAAAATTGACACCCATTGCTTGTTCAAATTCACTGAAGATCACTTCTTGTAATTTCAGGACACTTTATTTTTGCAAGTTAGCTATTTGGTAATAATATATCTTTATTATAATTGCATTTTCATCATGTTATTCGCAAGAATTTTTGCAAGCAGGCAGACTTGTGTTATTACGTGAAAATAAAGTTCTCTCAAATAAAAAGTGTTGGTTCAGAATTAAAGATATTAAAAAGGTTGTTCTTAGTTCTCATCACTCTTAAATTAAACTACCCATATTGTACTGTACATAAATCACAAAAGTAAAATAAGTATTAGAGCATTACTGTAAATTACTATTGCTTCACTTTACATTTTGTTTGACTATTTCAGTGATGTGTACCTGTCCACTGTGCAGCCCCAGCCTCAGCATGTTGTCATAGTGATGGACCATGGCAACTCACTCAGTAGTAACCAGCTAAAAACGGCCAAGGGGATCGCCAAGCAGTTCCTGAACTCGCTGTCAGAAAGGGATAGGGTCTGTATTATACCATAGAACTAGGAATTTTATACTCATTAGAAGCAACTATAATTGTCTGTCTTGAGTATTATAGCAATATGATTGATATTAACCATTACTTTCATTGTTTCCATGTTTGTAAGTGTTATATCAAGCACCTGTTAATTTTCTCTACAGGTGGCTGTATTTGGTTTGGCCTCGCGCCCTTCCTTTCCTCGGGATCCTAGAGATGACTCTTGTCTGCCAAACTCTCTGGTCCCGGCCACATTTGAAGCTAGTCTCTTCTTCAGCAGCTTTGTGGACAATCTTAGGCAAGAAGATGGTGAGTGAGAAAGGATTCAATAATTCATTATTTTTTACAAAAACGATTTCTTTTAATTCAGAGTAATTTTTGTAATAAAAGATTTAATTTTATGTTTCTCATTATTATTTTCAGCCTCCACTAATCACTCTCTTGGATTTCAAACTGCCTTTGAGATGATAGAAAACATGGTTAGGAGAAGCAAAGGAGTCAATATAGGTAATATTAGATCCAGTATTTTTAATGGTAACATTGAAGGAAAGAATGTTTGTGCTTTCCCCATTTTAGATGCATTATTTTATGTTGCTTGCCATCCATGTCTTGTTATAGATTATACAGAATTCTTTTTTTTCTGATTTGACAGAAAATGCCATGATACTTTACATCAGTCGAGGCCTACTGTCCTCTCTGACAGAGGGACGTGATATTATGGAGACCATTTCAATTCACAATGGTCGCCTCAACCACAGAGTTATCATCAATACATACGCTGTCATAGACGGTATGTGAACAAGTTAATATCCTTGAACATTCCCTGTAAATGAAAAAAAAGAGAGAAAGAAAAAAAATCAGATTCTTGGGTGTCCATACATTGGAAAAGATGGAATAAGATGCATTTTCATTATGTTAAATGTACTATAATTTCAGATGGGAAGCATATAATGTTTGAGAAGAGTATATTACAAGATATTGCTGAACAGAATTTTCTCAAATATGAAGTCCAGTACAAGAGTCCAAAACCTGTAATTGTAAGTACAATGTAAAATCAGCCATAAGCTCTCAACTCTTAAACTTGGTAACATTTTTGAGGTAGTGTTAAAAGTTTTCCACTCACATACAATTAATGCCTGTGTTTGTTTTGTTTTTAGGCTGGAATGATGGTCACCATTAATTCTACCAAAGATCTGAGTGTTTCTGTGGGCAAGTTCTACCTCCCCCTCAATAAAACAGCCCCCGACTCCTCAGTCTTCTCTCTACCCTACATGGACATGGCTGATCAGAGTAAGACTATTATTTATTTTTGAAAAAAAACATTCACAAAGCAGTATTTTGAAAGTACTCAAGATAGTATATTAAACACTTGCACCAATCAAATTCTTGTCATTATATAATTTAAAAAAAAAAAGATTTTACCATTGCTAACTTTGAGAATCTTCACTACCAGCAGTTTAACATAGAAATCAATGAAAAACACATTCAAATGTATCACTTGTCTTTTGCAGCCTTAACTATGAGCATTAGTCAGCCCTGTTTCCATGGCAAAGAGTTGATAGGAATTATGGGTATTGACCTACATATGGAGGATGTAGTTCAGGATGTGACATACTACAATCAGGACATCAACTCCTACGTCTTCCTTATCACTACTGATGGTAAGCTTATTGTAAAGGGAAATAACTCTCTGTTCTGTAAACAATATCAACTATTTTTTCTCTGACAGTCTTTCTTTTCCTTTTTTGAATAAAAAAAAAACATTTGAAACTTGAATATGAAATAAATGAATTACCGGTAATGAGCTATATTACTCTTCAACACAAAAATGTGAAATTTTAACATATCTTGCAAGTTTCAGTTAAGTTTTAGAGAATATTAGATATTTGACACCTTATATTTTATTTGGATTTATGTAGGAGTGATTCATATTCTTCAATTTTTCAGGATATACAATCATGCATCCCTCATTTAATCGACCCATGAAAACACGGATTCAGCCAATGCATACCGACATCTGGCATTTTGAAAATAAAGATGGATTTGCCAGAATAAGAAGTGACATGCTAAAGTAAGAGCCATTCTTAGATGTTCAACTCTCACTGATAAGTATTGTATGATGTTGCTGGTTTCGGAAATGATATGTATTTTAATTTTGTGGTTGTAGTTTACCGGAGGGGGAGAGAGTCATGCAGACCAAGAGAGTACATACCAACTCTACAGATGACAACTCATCTAAGTCAGACTTCACTGCCAAGTACATCTGGAAGAGGGTAAATCATTGTTTACAAATTACACATCACTAACATATTAGGATATAAAATTCTTGTTTAAGAAATATTGAAATATTCAATGCTTTTTCATTGTTATCTGTCATAGTTTAATGTTAAACTGTGTTTTGTTGACATGTTTCAGATTGAGAACACTACTTTCATTGTGGTACTTAAAGTTTTGACAGAGACAGGAGTCCACCAGACACTGGAACAGCTACATGGTCAGTAGGACATAGTTTGATACAAGTTGTGGAGATATTTTTTTTTGTTTTCATGATAAAGCGTGCAGGGCATATTTAGATACAAGTGGTGGATATTGATTTTGTTTTCTTGATAAAGTGTGCATATCTGATTGGTGGAGTCATAAAGCAGAGAAATGCCAAAGCAATTATTGTTTTTGTCAAAATAAATCTGAAGAAACTCAAATGAACCAAAGACGTTTTCTTTCTACTTTCAGTTTCAAATGATCCCCATCTGGTGTATCACCGATTAGACTTAGTCCAACCAATTGACATGTGTCTTCATCGCCATCTACCAGCAACAACTGACACCAGCACTGTGTTTCTGTCTGCCAAGAGCTTCCTTGATCCTTTTGAACATCTCAGTAATTTAGAGACAAAGCGCATGGTGCAGAATTATGTGGCTTATCTTAAAGATGATACCCGCTTAATCACTAATCCTGGCTTAAAGGTACAAAAAAAAAATGACAAGTTTGGATTTTAGTGTTTTCTATTTTTTTTAAGTGTGTAAATATCTATACGTACATATATGTTAAAAAAAATTTTTTGTTGTTTTCAGATGGAGGTTAAGAATGATGTTGCTGCCACTGGTAGAATTAACACTGAATGGTTGCGACGGTATCATCATCGCCTGACCCACCAAGAGGATTCTATTGTACGCCGCTATGTAGCCACACCTAGTGGCGTGTTTAGGACCTTCCCAGGGGCGGTGATTGATAAAACCTCTGATCCAACCAAAACTGACTGGTAAATTGTCATGAGTCATTAAACAAGGAGAATTGATCATCTCTGTAAATGAAGTTCAGAAAACTCAGTTGCATTTATTGAATGTTTATAACAGTTTAATCTATTCAGTTATTATGTACTTTAACATTTCTATCTTCCTATACTCCATGATTGGAAAAATCACACAGCTTACACTCGATATGTGTTGTCTGTAGGTACAAGAGGGCAGAAGAATTCCCAGGTCATGTGACTCTGACCCCACCCTACCTGGATACACTGGGGGCTGGATACATAACTACCATCAGTCACACCATCTTTGAGGGAAAGTAAGTACAGTTTGTTCGTTATCTTTCTGATCATCTCTTTTGTTATTTACAGAGTGAGATAGATTATAATTTTTGATTTGCTTTCTTTTATCAGGCCAGCCTCCCTCCACAGTCCTAAGGACAGGGTGGTGGCTGCCATGGGGATGGACTTGACCCTGGGCTTCCTCCACAAGCTCCTGTCTGAGGTCATTCCTATCTGTACACACAAAAACATCAGGTTAGATATTGTGTAACTTGTTTGATGTTAGGAAATATTTCATAAGTTTCCTATTTATCTCAGACATCTATACATTGACAGGAGTATGTGTCAAATAAATTTGATGATGCAGTCAGCTAATGTAAAATGTTTTTGTTCTAGATGTTTTATCATGGATGACAAAGGTTATTTAGTGGCTCATCCCAAACTGATTGAACCTAACAGTAAAGTGGTTCAGCATATCACTCACAAGGTAATTATCTGGAAATGTGAATTATCAAGAATTCACATTTCCTTTATAAGAAGAATATCTCTCTATAATGAAATGTCCATAACTAACATTGACATAAAAAAAATTGAACAATGATTATCCTTTCACAGGAACAACTGGTAGCCAATGACATTCTGAATCACAAACACTTTGTGAAGAAGACTCTGTGTAACAGTTACAATGACCGGACCATCCAGAGGTTCTACAAATTTAACACCAGTCTGGAGGGGGTTCTCACCAACCTGGTCCACGGGGAGCACTGCGCTAGATACCAGGTTGGTTACAGTACAGCTTTAAGATTAAATTATGTTAGCTTTGAAGGAAAAAAAGGTAGGAAAAATTGTTGATATTAGTGTTTGAAAAAGTATTCTTTACTATTGATTTCTAATTATAGATCACACATATTCCTGGAACCAATGCCTTCCTTGGGATTGTGAACCACACGTGTAATACAGACACAGCTTTCTGTCCTTGTAGCACTGTAAGAAATGTTATGATTCTAAAATTGAAAAAGGAAATATTAAAAAAGAAGTAACAAGCAGTCTGATGATTTCTGTGTTTTAACAGTTAAAAATTATAGAACTTACACACGTAATTTAGAGATGAATCTGATTGAGTTGTAATTTGCTGTTACAGGTGGACCGCCTCTGTCTGAACTGTAACCAGATGGAACAGATTGTGTGTGAGTGTCCTTGTGAGTGCCCACTGGACATGAACTTCTGTACGGGAGAGCTGCTACAGGAAGATGACAGGTAGGTTTTTTTCTGTATTCATTGAAAAATTTTTTACATACAATAAACTGTATGAAAGACTTTATTAATAGTAAACTTTAAAGCAAGTTTAAGTAACTCATTTGATTTTCAGAAAACAAAGTTTTATTATGAATGGTAAATGCTGCATTATTAGATAGAACATATAGTCATTACAGATTGATAACAGAATGATAACCTTTTTCAGGAATCCATCCTGTGCTCATCAAGTAGAGAAAGAATCTCAGATACATTTGAATTTCCCGCCATTTAAAGATGTACATCAATGCCATGAACCAAAGTGTAACCTGCTCACAACTAAATTGTAAGAAATCTTCATTTACATTTATGCAGTGCATTCCTAAATTTTAATGAAAAATTGAAAATGGTATCTACATTGTACAATCAAGAGTTATGGATCTTTGATATTTTTATATACAGTTGAAGGAATCATCTCATAGATTTCAAATTCTTGGGATTTACCTGATGTGTAATCAATTCAAACATTTTTAAATTTCTTACATTAAATTACATATTGTTTGTTTGCTATGTTGACAAGTAGAGCTTTGTTTTGATTTGTTTGCTTTGTTGAATATTAGTACACATTTGTTTCATTGTCTAACAGGGATTGCATCAGTGCCATTGGCTGTGCCTGGTGTGAGCGCCAGAAGCACGGACTGACCACTGTGAAGTGGCCGTACTGTGCTGATCAGAGGCACTGCTTTGGTGGGGTGGAGGAAGCTGTCTCACCCTACGGGGACGAAATCAGAGGTAGGGAATACTCTATAGCACCAGTTCATCATTACATGAATCAGATGTTAAATATAGCTTATTTGCATGACAAATTAATTGTAAAAACCAATGTCCTATGGACATACATGTATTTCTTATTACATGTATCTTTGAACAATAGAACTATGAGGTTCAAAACACTATGCATAAAACAATTGAAAAGATTTCTAAAATTCATAGAAAAATGCATTTGCACAACAAAGCAACCAGTAGGACCAGTGGCGGGGGGCATCATGGGGTGTTTCCTGGTTCTGGCCCTGGGTGTGTACTGCTACCGACATCATATTCATCGTAACTCCCATCAGTATATCAGCAACCTGCCAGAAAACCAGAACCGTATGTCTCATTTCTATGAAGAAGAGCCGCACGAGCCGGCTGATGATATTGCTACAGGTCAGTTAAGCTGCTTTTGATTTTGAATTAACAAATTTTAAATTTACAATTCCCATTATTTTTTTCATCATTCTCTTTCAAAAGAAAAAATTTTGGAATGTTTGTTTTAAAATGACTTATAAAAAATTGTGTTTAGAATATTATTTATATATGTGTACTTGATCTAAACTTGAATATATTTTTTCAGGTCATACTAACTTTGTATTAGCTACATTTGATAATCCTGCCAGTATTTCACCTTATCGCGTAAACACCTCATATCGCCGCCCTGCTGGAGGGGACAGTGACCATGGCTACAGCACGATGACCCCACACGAGGACAGTGAACACGCTAGTCTGCCGTGTCTGGAACCTTTAATAAAAGAGAGATACAAACCTGGATCTCTTAGTGTTGTTAAAAATACCCCGGGGAAAATCCCTCCTCCACCCAGTCATTATCGGAGGAGTCGGAGCCCCACCCCTCCTAAGTACTATCAACCCATACCTGAACAGACAGTCATACCCCCTCAGACTACTATCATTGAACACCCCCATAATGTCATAACTAATGTTCAGGTGCATATGGTGGACACACACTAAACTTGTGCATTTTCTATAGATCTGTGGAAAGACAGCAAAATTTTTCATTAGTGAGTGTGATTAGTGGAAAAGGAGACGTGATGTGCACTTGGACACCCAACTCCGATTTCTCAAGGATTATTGAAGGAAAACTTGGTGCATGTAGTGCCTCACACAGTTATTTTTCTGTTGGTGCAGAAATCTATTGTTTTGATGCAGATTTTTTTTCAGACGTAGTTTGTGAACTATGTTGTTGTGATATGTATAAAAAATCTAAGAATTAGATATGTTCAGACTTGATCAAATTGGTGCCACAGGAAGAAAACAAATGCACACCACAGAGGGAACTTCATTTCTCAACAAAAGAATTCATGCTAATCTTTATGAACCTCAGGATTTAAATAAGAAAACATTTCAGAACTCCAGGGCAATGTGAAATCATTGGATTGAGGATTTGTGTAAATTGACTTACTGGCCAGTGTCGCTAGGATGATTTATTCAGGGATTGTGTGACGATGTATAGATATAGTGGGTGCTGCTGTTTCATTCAAAGTGCTTTATGTGTGTTGATTGTGACTTTGTGTAGATATCAAGTTTGTATACATTCATGAGTAATTGATGCTATAATAGTTGTCTGTTTACATATTTTAGCTGCTGATATTTTTTTTCTTTTAATTTTTATTTTGAAATGCCTTTACAGATTTTTATTATTCATGATATGGACAGTTTTTGCACCTGGATTTTATATTTTTAGCTGTATATAAGAGGTTGTAATACAGTGTAGTAAAATTTATATAGGTACTTTATTTGTAAAGTATAATAAATTGTCATCCTATTTGTATATTATGAAGGCTTTTAGATTAATTTCTATTTGAAGAAAGCTTAAATACATTTATATTATTAGAAAACAAGGTTGTAAAATTGTTTCAATGCAACCCATATCAGATTGTCAACATGAGGATCAATATTCATGTCTAACATGTAAATGTTCTTCTTTTTTAATGTGCAGAAGGTTGTCAAATTGAATTTCAATTCATGCAAAATTGAATTACATCATGGATGTAATAGCAATAAGCTTGGTAAAGCAGCAAAAATCTTGCAACAAACCAGATATACTTTTTATTTATTGCCTGTGATGATTGAGAGATAGTGAGAGAGAGAAAGTGAGAAAATGTTTTGATTTATTTGTTGACATTTGTAACCATATACATGTACTTTTTCAGGATGAAATTACTTCATTGAAGTATTACATTGTGATGTTTTTTCCGATTGTTGCATTATCTCCCTTTATAACAGACTTTCCTAAAGACATGTTTATTTTGTCTTATTTGATAATAATGATCTTCATTAATTAAATTTTAGCTTTGGATTTTTTGAAACATTTTTAAAGGATAATATTTTAACTTATAATATAATTTTCTATGAGATCCCAGTCATTATTTTAAGAAATGATAAAAAGATATGATATACATTGTATATACAGTTTCTCAGATTTCTCTCCTATGTTTGTACAAATATGTTCAACTTTTGTACATAGTATCTCCACTCAGTGCTGTTTTGTGCATTGAATACATGAACAAATGAAAACTTTGTAATAAAAAAGAAAACCTGATATTTGTTTTGTTTCTAAAAAATTCACCTACTTACCTTTGAAAAATAGTGAACTACAAGGATAACTTTTGATTTATTTGAAATAAATATTGGAGAAGACGTATATATATCCGGATGTAGAATTCGTTATCTTTGATAAGCACTGAAGGGAAGTTAATAAACATCGGCGATTTTTTGCTTTCTCTCCCTACATTTTGCGCCTGTCTGTTTGACGAGTTATCTTCTTGGTAAACCTGTCACCTTTGATGTGACAGTCCCTGGCTTGTTAACATTGTGTCACCTCCATTTTTAGCATACTGTTAACCCCTAATTTGCATAACGGAAGCCTCCTTTCGTTAGAGGACAAAAGGGAAAGGTTTTCTCTAGCAAGGTAAATCGTAAAATATTAATGCTGTTCGATACCAGATTTGAAAAAAATGATAAGTTTTTATGAAGTTATGTATGTAGAAAAATAAATAGTTAAGTATGTTAACCTATAGTTATCTAATCAAAGTCTTTATATTACATACGCATGTATGATATTAAAGTTTTTTGTTAATTAATTGCTAGAAACAACAACAACAAAAATCTTCAATGTAATGAAGTATTTTTACATGTTTGTACAATAGAAAAATATTTATTGATACATTAATATGTATACCTAAGACGTCTTTAGTTTATGCACATCTACGGAGTCACTGTATACAGGAAATGTTTTTCAGGTGAACGATGCAAATAAAATGTGACACGACAATCTCTCTAAATAGATTTACGCACACCTATGTGTGTTGTATGCGATTTATACATCATACATTTATAATTAATATGTCACTGACTAAACACTTCTTAAGAATAAAGGGCTCTTGAGTTTCAGTCTTCGGAGCGAAGATTTAAATTTTATATACTTAAGCTTGATATTATTCTCCTCAGATTTAATGTCAACAGAATCAACATGGCATCCAAAAGACTTAAGCATTTTTGATTTACCTAATTAAGCTCCTATTTTAAATAATGAGGGATCTTGTCAGTATAACCCACCACCACCACCAAAAGAAAAAAGATAATAAAATCGACGACCCCTCCGAAGTCACTTACATATGAATTGTATTCTTTTAAAGTAGACGAAAAAAAAAAATGAAAAGACTCCATACAATATTTTACATCACTAGGTGTGGTACCGGTGAAAAATGAAGTGGATAGTTGTTGGAGTGTTGATTACTCTTCAGGTATAATATCACATACTCAAGGCGGAAAATTGCAATGAATTAATTGCATAAAATTTTCCTAAGTTTGATAAAAAGTAAATTTCTATGATTCAGAAAAGGCGTAAAATTAGAGTCCTCCAGCTAAGATCAAGAAAAATACCTTGCTACAGAATTTTTCAAACATATTAGAAAATGGAGAGTCTCAGACAGTTGATTTCAAAGATATATTTTTAAAAAGAAGATTACTTATAATTGTTGTAGTTCATTTCTCTTGTTTGTGGAGTACAAGATAGCCAGCAGACGACAGACGATCATTTACAATCGGAACACCTCATTCCTGTCCAAAGTCAAGCAGCAAAGTCTCATCGGGTGTACGAAGGCAGCGGGGACGTAACTGACCAATCAGAGAAGACCCCTGTCTACAAGGTCACCAAACCTCCTCCGTCTTCCAAACCACCAAAGGAGGCACAAAACTTTGAAAATGGAAAGATATTTACTTTTTTTAAACTCTGAGACTTTAGACGAATTTATAGTTACAAAATTTGATATTTATGAAAAAATTTATTCAAGTAAACCAGTAAATAGCTAGGATCCGATACAAATGCAATTTTCTATATATCCACGGCATAGTTGACTTCACTGATCCATACACTTGCATGTATGTAATATGTATTTTATTATTATTTGTCTTTTGTATGTAACATGGTTGTATGCCAACATGTTTGGTGAATCAATAAAGAAATTGAATATAATATTCTGTACTGAAACTCCAGGGAGGAGAGTACATTATATTTTCATGCTGCCCCTTTGCTATTGTAACAGGTTCTCCCAGTGCTTCCGTTGTTATTCTGCATAAACCATCGCCTGCTATCATAGTTCTGATAGTGATTCTGATACTCCTGCTTCTGACTTCACTGCTCGCCATCGGTTATCTTTGGAGGCGCGTTCGAGTTCTAAAGGAGAGACACAAAAAGCCATACCCCACAGAGGGTGAGTTTGACGAGGATGAATACTCAGTGATGATGGACTGGAACACCACTTAACACTCATCAGGGCTGCAGTCCTGTCTACAAAAGCTGTCTCCCAGTTAACGAGGATGCGCAATGACCTGGGCTATTCCAGGTCTAGCAGTGCAAGAATTAACCATTAACAACATTGTAATATTTCTATAGTTGTAAAAATTGTGAAACTTACCAATTATAACAAAACGGCCCCAATACTCCATCGAAAATTATTTTTATCAAGTTTCTGTAATAAACAAAGATTCGAAAATCAATCTTCTGTGTATTAATATACATACATGCATAACGCTGGCTGTATAGCGTTTTGCTTGACATTTTCAATTCAGAAAATGACAAAAAATTGCAAGACAATGATGCTTATAATATGCATGTTATGTGAGTATGACGGTAAGTAAACACGCTTAAAGGCCAAAAAACAAGAAGGCAAGGTGAATCTATGAGTAGATCAGTGGATCATATTCCATGAAAGAGTAAACGTTCCCAATCGACCGCTCACACCAGCCGTGAGCCTTTTGTCTGATAGACTAAATCGAGTAACAGACAATTCAGTATGAAAAAAAATAATATAATGGTATAAAACTTGTTTTTTTAAGCATAATTCCTCCGAAGGATAGGCTGTATTTTCAAACAAGCCATTGTATTGACCATAGAATTTTTGAAATGCCAACTTAAAACATTTTTGTTAATAGTAAAATGTTTCGGTTTCTAATTTTTTTCTCTGTGATAACTCTTTGAAAATTAGCGGGAGTTTATTTCTTGATAATTATGCCGAAATGTAAATTAGGCAGGTCGATAGGTCAGGAGCTAAGGAGGCCTAATACGCACGCAAATCTCGTGCGCATCTGTCTCTGTGTCTGACGCTAAGGAGGCCAAATAAGCATGTAAATCTCGTGCGGCTGCCTTTGTGTTTGACGTCAGTGGGCGAGGACTATTGAAATTGACATGGAAGTCCTTATGTAATTTAAATCTATTGATCTACATTTTAAAAGTCTAAATCTAAAATTTTAATTCACAATTAAATGGAAATATAAGGAATCACTGCCTAGTTAGTATAGTATGCCAGGGACATCAACGATAGTGGGAAACATGGGATAATTAATATGTTCCCCAAACGGAGTTTGGGAACATATTGTTTTTACTCTGTTTCTTACTATTATTATTAAAGTCTTCCGTTTCAGACGGAAGACCTTATAGTGATTCTACTGTTTCTTATTATTATTTTTTCCCCCTTTTCTTGTAAATCGGATTTCTCAGAGATGGCAGAACGGATTTCCCTGAAATTCTCAGGGATGATAGACAATAAAAATACGCTCAGGCGTTTTTTTCATTTCTTCAAAATTAACTTCCGGTCGTCAGTTATGTCCGATTTCCGCTTTTTTCAAAAAGATTTTATCCGAGTCATATCTCAGAAACGGTAAGAGATGAAGACACCAAATTCATATGAGTAATAGATCTTGATAAGTAGGCGAGCCCATTTGGGTTAAGATCGTCCGCCGTCACTTCCGGTCGTCACAGGAAGTGATCAAAGAAATCGAAAATTTCAACTTTTCTTTATTGAAACTTTTTTGCATCACATTGTAGCATCTTATTTCTAGTTTCGAAATATGTCAGTCCCACCGGAAACAAAAACGACAACTTCCGGTTATAAGAGAAAAACTGCATATTTTGAGTATTTTTTTCTTTCCCATATATATTTTTTATAGATAGAGTATTTGTAGTGATTTTGGGATATGTTATTCAGATTGCAAATGTTTACAGCAACGTCAATTATCTTTGTAAAATTCACTTCCGGTCGCGTGATTTCCTGTCCTCAAAATGAGAAGCTATCATAGCTAGATCTCGTAAACGGTAAGAGATTAAGACACCAAACGTATAGGAATGGTAGATCTTGATGAGTAGGCAAATCCATTTGGGTTAACATCGTCTGCCGTCACTTCCGGTCGTCACAGAAATTGATCAAATAAATAAAAAATTTCAGCTTTTCTTTATAGAATCTTTCTTAGTTATACATTATAGCATCTTTTTTTGTAGTTTTGAAATATGTCAGTCCCACTGGAAACAGAAACGACAACTTCCACTTATGAGAGAAAAACTGCATAAATTTAGTAGCATACTATCCCATAAATATTTTTTATAAAAAGAGCATTTAAAATGATTTTTGGACGTGTTGTTCAGATTGACATGTCTAGAGTAACCTCAAATATCTTTTCAAAAATTTACTTCCGGTCATGTGATTTCTTCTCCTCAAAATGAGAAGATAATATTACGAGATCTTTTACATGTAAACTGTAACAGATCAAGACACTAAACTTTGGGCAACAGATATAGGGTAAAATGCGTCCCCCGTTACTTCCGGTCGTCACAAAAAGTGATGAAAAAAAATTAAAAATGATTTTTATAAATGTTATTAAGACTATAATTGTCTAAAGTAACGTCGAGAATCTTGGTAAGTTACACCTCCGGTCGTTTGTTTTCCTGAAAGCATTTCAAATATTATATGCCTTTTTTAACGCAGATAAAAGCCCATTCATGCACATAAGTAGAGGAGAACGGAAGACCTTCTTTGTTGCTGTAGCAACAAGAGTTTCTAGTTAAGGTCTTCCGACTTCCTTCGAAAGACCTTATTGTTTTCCGTCGGTTTCCTATTATTATTATTAATCTTTTTTCATAGTTATGGCTATATCTCAGCTGCGTCTGTACGGATTTCAAAGATTTTTATAGGAAAGATGCATCAGGTTAATATCTCTAGAAATGTTTTTCATTTTTTTTAAATTTGCTTCCATTTGCGATTTTTGGGGAAATTTGTATTTTTTAAATGGATTTTTGTACCCTACTTTTCTCGAAAACGGCTAAAGATATGACATTGAAACTCATGGACATGAAAGAGCATCACATGTAGATGTGCCAAACGTCCTTCATTTTTTGTCGTTTCTACTTCTTCGCAAATGGAAGTGAATTCAAAAAGTCTAATTTCTCAACTTTTTTGTTTTTCAATATTTTTCTTTCGGATTTATAGGGTTTATAGAGCGTCTTCAAAGATATCTATATATGCTTTAAATTTTTTCACGCGTGCGTTTATTGCAAAGATATGACCGAACCAAACTTTGTCTTACTGTCGCGGGTTCGAATCCCGCTCGGCGTTCCCCAAATTTTTTCTTTGTTTTTGTCTTTTTTCAGTTGCAAATTACTTTTCACTCTTTTATAACATGTGTGGAAGATTTTGCCGATTTTTAAAAGCTATATTTGGAGATATTTTGTGAAATACCTGGAACAATTACGATCTGTGTTGAGAAACTACTGTAAATGAACGTAAATGAAAAAAATAAATCTATTCATATGATGACGCAGACTAGATTGCAAAAGTTATGTCGCCCCGAACGAAGTCGGGGACGACATATTGATATTGTACGCATGTTTTTTTATCCAGGCTGTTTCTCGGAGATGGCTGGGACAATCTTCCTGAAACTTTCCTCAAAGGACGATCACTGGTTGTAGTTGTGCAGTGAGGTCGTTCAGTTCCAATATGTCTACCATTGCCATGGAAACCTGTAAAAAGCGACGAATTTTGTCCGCGAGTGTTCTCTCTGGTCCCTTAAACGTTCGCCATGAAACTTTTCTTATTTTAATGATTAGTATCTGTAGTTGTGCGATTCGCATTATAAATTTTCAAATAATCGATTATTGCCATGGAAACCAGGGGAAAGTTAAATTTCTTTTATTTCGATTTTCTCAATAACTACGCAAGCAATCGTTTTGAAACTTTCAATGTTTATTCCTTGCAATGTGTCAAAGTGATTTCTACTTTTAAAATAATTGTAATGAGTCGCTCCCAGTTGCCACAGAAACGAAACAGAAAAAAGGTTAAGATGTACACATGTGTTCTCCAAGGTCTAGGTCAAAGGGTCAAAGTTCTTCGTATCCAATAAAAGTTCTTTTCACAAGGATTGCATATTTGAAATACGAAAGCCCTAGCCCTTACCGTTCATGCACGTGCGCCTCGCTCTGATTGGCTGAAACAAAAATCTCAATATCTTTTCTGTTTTTTGACGAAATGCTATGAAATTCAAAACATAGGCATACTTTAGGACGTTCTACAATATGATATATAACAATTATCATGTAAACACGTGCATGCACGTGCGCTGCAATCTGATTTGTTTAAACTTTAAATGGCTATAACTCCGGTACTTTTTTGTCCTCGAGTGTTCTCAGAAACTGTTCACCCAACTGAGCTTAAACCTTTATAGGGTTAATAGGTGTGTAGTGTAGGTGTGCGGAACGAAGGTCATTTTGCGCGCATACGCATGCACGTGCGTGCGCGTGAAATGAGTGAATTGACTTATATACTAGTACTTAATATAGCTATAATTTTTACAATTTTTGATGAAATTATTTGAGACTCATTATATAAAGATATATTAATAGAGTAGATAATGTGACACTGTCAAATTAGCAAGAACTCACGCGCATGCACGTGCGCCTCGCTCTGATTGGCTGAAACAAAAATCTCAATATCTTTTCTGTTTTTTGACGAAATGCTATGAAATTCAAAACATAGGCATACTTTAGGACGTTCTACAATATAATATATAACAATTATCATGTAAACACGTGCATGCACGTGCGCTGCAATCTGATTGGCTTAAACTTTAAATGGCTATAACTCCCTTGTTTTTCAACCAAAAGGACGGGATTTAGAACATAGACAGACATAATAGACTCCTACAAGAAGGTATGGTCGCCATGCACGTGCGTGCACGTGCACTTTGCTGTGATTGGCTGAAACAAAAATCTCAATATCTTTTTTTTAATTTTTGACGAAATGCTTTGAAATTTTAAACAAAGTCATGCATTAGGATATTATACAATATGATATGTAACAATTGTCTTAAAAACACGTGCATGCACATGCGCTGCAATATGATCGGCTTAAACGTAAAATGGCTATAACTCTCTTGTTTTTCAACCAAACAGGATGGGATTTAGAACATAGACAGACATAATAAACTCCTACAAGAGGGTATGGGCATCATGCACATGCATGCACGTGCATGCACGTGCAATGCGTAAAGTTACAATTGCACTTGATTTAACGTATTTTTGAAAACTATTTTATTAGATGCATTAACATTAGGTACATAAAGAATTTTGAGAGTGTAGATAAAATGATATGGTCATTTTACATATGCCTGCACGTGCGCTCATGTGCAATGCAAAAATTTGCAATATACATGGTATACATAGGAAAAAGGTTGTTTAAGTTTAAGATGCATAGAGTTTGCCTTATTTAATGAAGTTTAGAGGGAATGAGGCACCAGAAGGAAGTTCGGGGAACATCTGTAACGGTTCCCGTTACAATCAGCCCTAGTTTAAGATGAGTTGGCTTCTGTACTCAAAACAAATGTAAAGAGAGTTCAGAGAACCAGGTGAAACGGAAATTTATTTTTATCTTATAGTTTCGTAAAAACGTTAGACCTACGTTTTTGGTTAATTTCTTAAACACTAAAAATGATTAATTCTAAGATCATTTAAGTAGTTTGAATCTACCAATATACCGAGACTGCACTGGGCTAAAACATGACGCATTAGAGGAAGCTCAGGATACCTCCCTGGTGACATAGTTGTTAAAACCTTGTCTGTTTATGCTCTTAGACATTGTGGTAAGACCTGAATAAGGCACACAGTTGCGGGTGATAGGCAGTAAAGGCTTACATCATTTACAAATACGTAAGGCCTCCAACCAGCGACGATGGTTGAAAGCGTACAAATACGTAAGGCCTCCAGCCAGCGACGATGGTCAGACAAATGCGGCAAGCCTAGAGTCTGGATATGCGACACGCAGTACTGTTAATCAACCGGCCTGTATGTCAGGAGATGTGTCATTTGACGAGTACGGCGCACGGCCTAAAGTTAGATTTCCAGACGAAGCCAACCCAAGCAACACGCCAAATGATTGACGACGTTGTGACGGGCCATCTATTTGACACGCCAAAACCGCAGAGGCAGTCATTGGGGACAGACAATGCCAAGACAGGCCATATAATCTAGCCAGCCACGTATGACGGAACCACTTCCTGGCTTGACTACAAATTTGAGGCTTGCGCTTTTGTAAATGGCTTGACAGAGGATAAGAAGGGTCTTTACCTAGCTGTATCACTGCGTGGCCAAGCACAGTCAGTGTTAGGTGACTTGCCAGGCGATACTGGTCAGCACTATAAAACACTGGTCAGATCCCTTGAGGAGAGGTTCTCCTCTCTTATACAAACAGATCTATATCGTGTACAGTTAAAAGAACGAAGACAAAGAGCATCTGAGTCAATACCAGAGTTAGGTCAGGCCATTAGACGACTAACCAATCTGGCCTACGCATCAGCACCTGGTGATGTGCGAGAAACTCTGGCCAAAGATGCGTTTATTGATGCTTTAGTTGATTAAGAGATGAGGATCCGCACCAAACAATCTCGTCCTCAAAACCTGAATGAAGCCATCCGGCTAGCCGTTGAACTTGAAGCTTATAATCAAACAGAGCGCCGAAACCTAGAAGAAAAGGGTCATTTAAGAGTATCGGCATTGGAACACTCATCTGCTGAGGTTAGTCAGAACAGTCTTGAGACATGGATGAAGTCCATGGAGGCTAACATGAATACGTTAACCAACTAGATACAAAAACTGAAGCAGAATCGGTCAGTCATCAGTAAAACCTATGAAAACCAAGCAATAGGCAAACCGTTGCGTTGTTTTGAATGTAACAAGGAAGGTCACATAAAAACGCAATTGCCCCAAGCTGAAGAGACGACCCTGTGAAAGTGAACACAAGGATTCAAAAGAGAAAAAGGGACTGAGCAGGCCAGTACAAAGTAAACACGCCAAAGAAAGCCTGTCCTAGTGGATCAATTGGAGTTGGATCTTCCTGAGACGAAGTTGGCGTGTACATAGACATCTCCGTGCAAGGTGTCCATGCTAAATTCCTGGTTGACACTGGAGCAACACTAACATTGATGTCCTCAGCAATGTATGAAAAATTGCTGAAAACATCAGACCAAAGCTGCAGAAGGTTAACCGGAGTATTTTAGCTGCCAATGGACGTGAGCTGTCTGTCAAGGGTTAGACTGACTTACCACTTAATATTGAGGGTGTGGTAGAGCACACTACTGCGGTCATTGCGCAGATTCATGCAGATGGAATACTGGGACTTGACTTTCTACTGTCAAATGCATGTACGGTCGACATGAGCCAAAAGGTGCTTCACATAAAAGATAAGATAATACCAATGTTTGTTGAGGGTTACATAAGCTGCAAACATGTTCCAAGGAATATGTGTTTGGTAGAACCATTCGTATGTGGTATACCAAGAGAAGACTACATCACAGCCAGAACACTGGTCTCACACATGATATGGTACCAGTCCGTTTACTTAATGTTGGCGAGGAATTCAAAGTCATTTACCCAGGTACAGTTATCGGACAACTCAGTGAAGTCAGAGTGGTTGAGTCCCAAGAGGAGAATACATCAAGCAAACCTAAGAAGTTAAAACCTGATTTGGTTGATATGCTGAAGAAAACTTCAAACCACCTGACAAGAAAACAGAAAAGGGAAGCTCATAAATTTTTTGATGAATATACCAATCTTTTCGCAAAATCTGAAAAAGAATTGGGGCGTAGAGGCATCGTCAAAATACAGGATTGATACTGGGGACAGCCATCCTACCAAATACCACCAAGAAGAGTACCAGCTTATCTTACAGAGGAGGTTGACAAACAGCTGAATGATATGCTAGAAAGAGGTGTCATCGAGCCATAAAACAGCCCATGGTCAGTGCCTTTTGTAAAGAAGAACGGTACATTCCGCTTTTGTATTGATTACCGTAAGTTAAATAGCTGTACAATAAAGGACGCATACCCTCTTCCTAGAATAGACGAGTCCCTGGATCAGTGTAGTGGAAGCTCGTGTTTCTATACTCTAGATCTCTTCACATGATATTGGTAGGTACAGATGGAGCCAGAAGACAAACAAAAGACAGCCTTTGCCACACGTCGTGGACTATTCCAGATTTATGTCATGCCATTCGGCTTAAGTTGTGCTCCTGCAACATTTGAGCGCCTAATGAAGTGTCTTGGCAGGACTTCACTGGGATATCTGTCTTGTTTACCTGGATGACATGATAGTGACGGGCAAGACATTTGAGGAAATGTTGGCAAACCTTAGAAAGGTTTTTGACAGACTGCAAAATTCAGGCCTTAAACTCAAAGCCAAGAAATGCTGCTTGTTTGCCAAAAAGATGACTTACCTCGGACATGTAGTGTCAGAGGAAGGTGTAGCGACTGACCCAGACAAAACAGCTGCAGTAAAACAGTGGCCAGTACCTACAAAAGCCACTGAGGTATGCTCATTTCTCTGGCTATGCAGTTATTACAGGAGATTCATCAAAGATTTCTCGAGCATTGCAAAATGCCTACACACGCTGACAGAGAAAGGTCGTACCTTTGCTTGGTCTAAAAATGAAAAGAGGCATTTGACACCCTTAGACATAAGCTGACCAACACTCCAATATTAAGGCATCCAGACTTCTCTCATCCCTTCATTTTAGACACGGATGCAAGCAATGTGTCTATAGGTGCAGTCCTGTCACAGAAGATCAAGAGATGGTTGTTGCTTATGCAAGTCGGACACTGACAAAGTGTGAGCGCAGATACTGCGTTACACGAAAGGAATTGCTCGCGGTTGTCCACTTTGTTTGGCACTTTAAGCATTATCTCTATGGTAAATGTTCATGATCCGCACAGACCATAGCTCCTTAAGGTACCTTTTTAAAATTAAGAATCCAGAAGGACAGTTGGCACGTTGGCTGGAAATCCTCAGTACATTCAGTTTTGAGATACAACACCAACCAGGTACACAACACAGCAATGCATATGCATTGGGCGTGTGCCATGTCGCCAGTGTGGTTTTGATCCAAACAGGGAGAAAAATTTGGAAGGTAACAAGCCGAACGAATTGAGAGCCATATCCCAAGCCAGTGGATCAAAGAAAGGTGATGACAATCCATTGCTGTCTAAAATAGACATACAGGACAAAGTCAAATATATCTCCCTTGTTAAACATTGGGTCAAAGAAAAGACAAAACCTGAGTAAAGTATGGTTATTGGCCAAGGCTATGTTCTACGATCTTTATGGTCACAGTGGAACAATCTTTATGCTGAGAATGACATTTTATTCAGAAGATTTGAATAGGAAGATGGAAAGACCATACGCCTGCAGGCTACTGTACCAAGTAGCCAACGACGGACAATATTCGAGTACTGTCATGATGTGAGGACAGCTGCACATCTTGGCGTGGGCAAGACACTAGCTCGAATAAGGCAAAAGTTCTAATGGCCTGGTTTGCAAGCAGACACCAGAATGTACATAGCAGGTTGTGAGAGATGTTGTAAAGGGAAGGTTCTTCAAATGAAGAGAAGAGCACCCATGGAATTGGTTGAGAGTGGTTTACCAATAGACAGGATTGCCACGGACATCCTGGGAGAACTACCAATGGCAGAGGGTGGCAATAAATACATATTGGTGATATCAGACTGTTCCACGAAATGGACCGAGTCTTTCCCAATGCCGAACATGGAAGCTAAGATGGTGGCAAAACTTTTTGTTGAAGAAGTAATTGCCCGGTTCGGCGTACCATCAATGATTCACTCTGACCAAGATCAACAGTATGAAATTGCACTATTTGAGGAGATGTCTCAGGTTCTCCAAATCAAGGAAACACGGACCAGCCCCTTACCATCCACAAAGTGATGGAATGGAAGAGCGTTTTAAAAAAACGTTAGTGACAATGTTAAGCGCTTATGTGAACGACCATCATTTAGATTGGGACAAACACCTACCATTTGTAATGATGGCTTACAGGGCTTATGTTCCTGGAACAAATGGGTACAGTCACAATTACCTGATGCTGGGAAGAGAAGTGTCAACACCGCTTGACATCATGTTTGAAATGTCCAGATCAGTGCAGCACATTCCTAAAGACAAATGGGCCTGGGAATTAAAAGAAACTATGGAAAGTGCACACAAACATGTCAGAGAGAACATAAAAACAGAAATGGGTCGATAAAAGAAGAATCACGACCAAAGGTCGTACATGTCGATATAATGCGTCGTAGGTATCCTCAAACTTTACTAGGTGAAACGCCTGATGATGGAAGAACAGCACCAGAGGACGACCCCGAACCTCAAGGTGATGAGGCAGATGTAGACCAAGAGTCTACTTATGATTCTGATGGAGACAACATCCCTGTTAGACTCAGGTGAAAACCACAGTGGATAGAGGACTATGTCTTATATTAGGGAGATGTCACAACTTGTCATGCTTTGCACAGTATTGTACATAGTTGTAAAAATTGTAAATAGTTTATCATATGCGGGACGCATATATTCTTGAGGGGAGGGTAGTGAAACGGAAATTGATTTTTATCGTTTAGTTTCGTATAAAACGTTAGACCTACGTTTTTGGTTAATTTCTTTAACACTAAAAATGATTAATTCTAAGATCATTTAAGTAGTTTGAAACTGACAATGCACTGAGACTGCAATGGGCTAATACATGCAGTATTAGAGGAAGCTCAGGATACCTCTCTGGTGACATTGTTTTTAAAACCTTGTCTGTTTATGCTCTTACACATTATGGTAAGACATGAATAAGGCACAATCAGCATTTGATTCAATGGTAAATTGCATTTGCTGACAAGGTCATTGTATTTGTTTGTCAATAATTTACCTCGTTTTAGAAATTGTTCAAACGTAAAGCATGCTCTTGCAAATCGAATCAACTGAGATATATAAAAATCTATATGCAGATGATGAAGGTATATTGCTGCATAAGTAAGGGAAGTTGACGATTGAAAAGTTAAAGTCATCACCTTTATGATAGAGCTTGGTTGTTAGATTACCATTAACGTATTTTTCAAGTCCAAATACGTGTCAGACTCTGTAGTATCTTTTGTCTCAAGCTCACCAGGATATACCCGGTAATTATCGTATCAACATAAGAATGGAAATAACTATCTATAGAAAACACAATCGCCTTTTTTTTTATTTTAAAGAAGAGTGGGCATTCAAAGGTCCATCGATCCCATTCCCACAAACAGGATTTGTTTTAGTGTGAATAAGGAACAAATGATTTACTGGTATTATCTAAGAAATCAAAATTTACATAATTATCGAAACAAACAAATTACAAAAAGACGGTATAACAACGTCATCCGTTGTTTGGATTTTTTAGAAAATAAATTGCACGAAAAAGCAAGAGTTTTTCAAATAAAATAGTTTTTTTAAATAATACAAATCAAATAGTCATTTAATTTACCCATATAAACACTCTGTCTTATATTCTGACTCAAAATGTGGTCACCAACGTAGAGTATTTCTTATTGTGAATCATAGTTAACTGTTTCTGACAATCACTAATATTTGAAGAGTCAACAATCTTTCAAAATTTAATTGTGAGCTAGATTTTCTTTTTAAATTATTCTTATACATTTGCCTATTGCAAAATCATTTCATAAAATAAAATTACGTTCTTAAATCTGTGCGCTGACACAAATTACAGTAGTATGTAAATATTAACATTTGGTTAAAATGTACACTGGCTTCACATAGTTGTTACATTCTTTTTAGGTATGTTTGAGGGTTGATAATTGATACATGAAAGAATTTAAATCTAAGTTGATTTGACAGAAAGGCGACAAATGAAAAGGTCAGTTGATTTTTTTTTACCACTTTAGGGTTATATGTAATTAGATGCTTCATTTACTTAATTAAGCAATTGGTAATAGTATAACCACTATGTGAAACTTAGAGGTACTGTGAGCAATGAGCTCATTAAATGATATCCTCCCCTGCCTCCCATTTGATTATAATGGCAAAATCCATGTTTTGCTCTGAGAGATCCGAAATAAGTTTCAGATCAAAAAGTAAAATAGTAGATCACAATGACACTATGCAACAAAGATTACTTGTATGTGAAAGTTTTATTAAATTTCCTTCAGTGGTATAAGATAAGTTGCTGATAACAGACGGACGTACATACATACGGACATCCCGATTAATATATACCCTCCCGCTTTTCAAGCGGGGAGTATACTGTAATAAGGTTAGTTTTAGCAAAAACGTTGAACTTCCCTATAACTTTTTACTGTGTGGAACTGTTGCTTTAATATTTCAAAAGTGAATTCCTTATGAAAAGATCTTTCTTTGGGTACCACCAAATTTGACCTCTTGAGCTTTACCTTGGAGTTTGACCCACTTTAACAAAAAAAAAACCTCCAAACTATAACCTTGGCCTAGCGGCAGAACCGTAGCTCTCTGCTTGAGAGAATTCGGACAGATATGTCCATACCCATGAATAGTTGGTGCTGGGCATTCACACACGGCATACGCCAAGTGTTCATAGTGACAAGAATTTTCAATTGGTATAAATATTATTTGACCTTGACCTCATAGTTTGACCCACTTTAAAAAAAAAGTATCCATATGACCATAACTTTTGAACATTTACTATAACAGTATGACATTTTGTTCGATGGAGTGCGTTCAAGCTTCAAATTTTAACCACCATATTTCTCAATGATTTTTCAAATGAAAAATGGATTTTGACTGTCATTGTGTTGCTGCTTACTTCAAATGTAGTATTCGTATATAATCTATCAGTGCGATTGGTCAGTATTATCAGTGTAATGCTGGATTCTCGGTTTCAAATGCAAAGTAGTGTAACTGTTTATTTAATTGAAATCAAATATTCAATCGATGAGAAATATGGTGATCAAAACTTAGAACTTAAGCACAATCCATCAACCAAAGTGATACGCTGTTTTTGGAATGAGTGGTACTAGGGCTTTCATATTTCATAGGTGTAGTCATTGTGAAAAGATCTTCCTCTTGATTAACACAATTTAGACCTTTTGACCTTGGAGTTTGACTTGCATTTGAGAATTTTCAACCTTCGTCTTAAGCTGCCATACAGGGACATCAGTCTCACAAACACATCTTGTTCGAAACACAAATGCCTACGTATGCCTGCAGCATAAGGCGAAGATTAAAGTTTTTCGAAAAGAAGTCAAACTCCAAAGTCATGCAAGAGATAAAAAAATAATAGTACTCATAGAAAGGTCTTGTCACAAGGAAAATGTCTCTGAAATAAGAAACCCTAGCATCAACCGTTCATACATGTGACCAAGGATGGTCCTTTTTTAAATGCTAAAAGGTTAAGGAAAAGGACAAAATTTAATGGAAAGGTATTGTCGCAAGGAATTCACCTGAGTGTGTGTCATATAAAAATCCTCACATTAACTGTTCAACACTTAAGGCTAAGGTTTAAGTTTTTCAAAAGTAGGCCAAACGCCAAACACTGTTGGGTCAAAACTGTTTGTAACCGAGGGATGTTTTGTGACAAGGAATACGTACATCTGTGAAATCTGGAAGTCCTAGTACCAACCATTCAAAAGTTATGGCCAAGTTATTTAAAGGTAGGTCAAAAACCAAGGTCAAGGTCAAAAACATTTCATTTAAAGTAAGTCCGGCGTACAGGGCAAAAACTATACTGAAAGGAAAAAGAAACGCAGGGTAAACTTTTGAGGTGAATTAAATTTGTTTTTCTTAAAATACTTTTTAGTTTTCCTATCTAACTTTTAAAATCATCTTTCAAAAAGATATAACCAAATTCTCATATGATATTGTGTAATAAATTCGTGAGTTATTGAAGCTCAAATGACGATACCACCCAAAAGGGAAAATCGAAAACTCTCATAATCTTCAATGTCCATCTCGTGCATCTGTCAGAGTCTTATTTCTCCTTTGCATGGAATTTCATCAGAGTGTTTATCTTTCAAACCCTGGCTATATCTAGCATGGGTAACCACGCAAAAAAATTAGTCAAACGACGCGCGCATGCGCCAGTGAGAGGAATACAACAGTAAGTTGACTGGCTCAAAAACCAAATTGCGGAATTGTTTTCTTTCAAATTTCGTATGAATGTAATGATTATAATCGTGTACACTATAAATGGCTGTTTTTGTGGTAGTAAGGTGGCAATTTAAGAGATGGCAGGACGAATAACCCGCTCGTAACATGGCTCTGTTTCGCGTTAACGTCATCGTCACGGTTGATTGAAATCCACTCCAGACCCTCTCTGACAACGGCTAAAAAGTTTTATGGGGGAAAATTTACAAGAGACTGCTTAGTAAACCGTTGTTGCCTTTTTCATTAATTAGGCAATTCGAAAACAAGACCCCATTGAACTTCCGTAAACTGTGCCAAGATTGCAATAAATTCATAATGTCTCTTAATATTGAAAAACGATGTGCATACCTCATATGCATCAAATAATGCAAAAAGATTTGTGGACAAACACGTCGTTATCAAATTGCACGTGTTTTGGGCTTTTTAGCGTTTTCCCTACTTGACGTCATAAATTTTACGGTTGAGTAATTCTGAATACTGATTTTGATGCACAGTAACTAAATTTCCCATCTGACCAATTTTCGTAATTTTCGATCATGTGGTCAAATTTTTATCGACAATTATGCTACCCTGCGTTTCTTTTTCCTTTCAGTATATATGCCATCGAATAATTATTTGAGTACTAGTATGAGGGCATAAAAAGTGTCTATTCGCTACGTATTCAGAAGTCACGTGATAGTTCTTGCATAAAAGAGTCGATCATGTGATTTCAGGTGGTTATCACTTCATTTGCAAAAAATACGCACATTTCTGTACAAAGTTTGAGTCAGTTAGGTTATGTATTAAGTTGTTTAATTTTTATAAAGGGGTTATTTTCCTTTTAAATCACATACATTGTGTTTTTTTCTAAACAAAGGATCAAGAGTTTTTTGTTGGTATACAACCTTACATGGGGGCCATACAATTATCAAAGGTATACCATTATCGCAAAAGATAGTATCTTAGATATTGTTTGTCAAAAATCCTTTGTAAAAGACAAGGCACCACGTTAAAATCGTCTGCCATTTAATAGACCACGTGGTGCGTGACCAGATTACACATTTGAGATCGCGCGCTAACGTTCAACCCTTGAGCCCAACGAACGATTCAATGTTTTTTACAAATTGAATTTTTATTGTTTTAAAGTCAGAGATATTTTCCCTTCACTGATTTTATTTTTGCATTTTGGAGTAGCATATTTCTTATTCAGGTTTGTACTGAAATGGTTTTTTGAACATATTTTTATGTCATTTTGTTTGAAAATATCTTTTAATATAGAAAAACAAATTGCTATGTAAACTATGGATTCTAAAATGTTCATAATAAAAATAATCTTAATTGCTTGACTTATTTAATGAAGAAATTTTACACATATTGCAAAAGTATAAAGATAGCTCAGATGTCTGAAAGTAAATGTAAGTGTCCGATTGGTTAAATTTGACACTGTTGTTAGTGTCTAAAGGTAATAAACAAAAATTGATTACCTGGTTGTTTTCAACGGCCTTTTATTTTATTCTAAGGGCATCAACAATAAACACGTACGTTAGAAAAGTGCCATATCATGTCAATAGTCTGTAAATATGAGCGGTAAAATTGATTTGGAAACACGCTACTGGACACAGCTTTTTCATATTGTTTGGAAGACACAAGTTAAAAGAAAACGACTAAATTCACTCTCCGTCCATATTCTTTTTTTTTTAGCCACGATGACGCTTTTGTTGCCCAACAGATGACGGGAGTTTAGATTGAACATCAGGACTGTCTCTATTAGTACTTTTAATAGACGACAATGGAGAATTAACTGATCTTCATAATGTTGCCTATGACAGAAAAAAAGTTTCGCATTCCTGGAGAAGACCAAGAACAACGACAACCGCCGATTCACTGGCAACTCAAATATGACACCACGCATGACGTCAGATTCGAGTCCATGCGTAGCCCTGTACGGCACGGTCAGCTCCACCGTATTCACCGTGACCTTACCAAAGAGACGGAGCGCAAGATTCGCGCTTATGACCGCGGTCAACGGATTTTTACTGCCGAAGTTCGAAGATACTCTCAAAAAGTTCAAAGCAGACTGGCTACTTTACGAAATATTACAAACAGCGTGAACACATTGCTTTCAATGAAGTACAGCTACAACGACTGGAAAAAACATGATTCTGATGCCCACCATCATTTTGCCAAGACGTCAGAAAATGCTCGAAAGATTGATGATCAAAAGCTGCTTTTCCGCGTTTCCCATCGGGAAGGTGGCGAAAAAGTAACAACGGCAAAATCTGAACTGTCACGTGACGACTTAGACCTACCGGAAGTCACCACGACAAAAACTTTGCCACCTCAGACTATAGTTGTTCACAGGGAACTTACAATGCCTTAATCTTCAAACGGTGTTGCTTTATTGCACCAAACGTTATTTATCAATTGATTATGGAGACGGAGGATCGAGTTAATGACAATTCTGATATACAGATCGCCACTAAGCATCACCTCGAGGTCTTTGTGTGAATAATAAACTGTAAATGTATTTAAAAATTTATTTTTATTGTAAGGTTGTCTACTGACCATATACCCATTAACTAGAATGACCATAGTATAGTATACAGAACTGCCATTGACTATTCAAAGGATTAAGTTCGTTAGTGTTAAGTTTGTACTGTCCGCTACATTAGATATGCTTTATTAATACCTTTTTGAAGAAAAAGGAAATTTTGGGTATTTATTAAAAAATTAAAGTACATGTAACTTTAAAATTAAAATGAAAATTGCATATGCAAACAATTTTGCCATTCAGTGGAAAAATTGTACAAAGAAAACAATTGAGTTGTTGATAAACATTTGCTATATTTTTTAATTTCTACATTTCTCTTATATTCACCAATGAAGTCAAGTCAGGTGTGGAACATTGTAAAACACTATTATGAAGACCTTATGTATTAATTCTTTTGTTATGGTAATTTTTTTTCTGAAATTGACATCACCTTTAATGAGCAAATACAAAAAAACAAATACAAACATAGCAGCTTGTAGTAAAATAATATTGGCACAAAATATATAAAAACATTTCATATAAAAAAAAAAAAGAGAAGAACTGACGGGGTTCCTAGAGGCTACTCTTGGTCCTTTTCTACATTGGCATAATCGTTGTCCGTCAGCATGAATTCATTGACCGATTGGTAGCAAAAATCATAGTCCTCCTGTAATTAAGACAACAAGATTGGAATAGGCAATTCATTGTACTTAATGCTGTAAACTATAGCTATTGTAGAATGGCATACCTGAGTAGCTATGAACTTTGGATTCCTTATATGGAACTGTCGAACGGTTTGGAATATGTCTACCGATTTCTCTATAATGGCGTCTTGTATAGCGTAAGAGACGGCACATAATAAACCCGGGCCTGATATTCCGTCACTGTAATCGAAAATAAGATTTGAAACTGTTTTTATCTAAATGTTGATTTTTTTATGCTTTTCAAATTATTGTTACATGTAAGAAGCAGAATGTCATTATCTTACATATTTATGTGTGTAATTTAGCAAATATCAGTACAGTGTAGTTGTTTTGTTTGAACCTTTATAAGGTTACTATTTCATTCATTTTTCTATTTATTCGTTTATTCATTAATTTTGTTCAGTATAATTAACACAACTAAGGAATTAAAGTAATCCTGTGAGTAATGATTTACCTGCTCAGAACAATCGTCTCTCCAGTGAGTGAGCTGGCTTTTTCTGTGTGTTCGATAAGCACTGCCAGATTCGCCATTTCTGAGGCGGTCATTTTTGATTTCTTTCCATCAATACAACATCTTATCACAGTAATCTCATCACTCTGTTCGGTGTTCTGTATAACAAGATTTACATTAAAGTACACTTAAATATCTTTTCTACCATTGACTAAATAGCTACCTGTGCCTCTGTATTTATGAATTAATTTTTAAGTGATAGATTATAACAAAACAACAGAAATACAGGTGTAGAAGTGGGTCAGATAGGAAGATTTAAAAGGGTAATACACACCTCTTTATCATTTAAAAAAATGTTTTTATATTATGACAAAAGAGATCTTTACTTTTATAAAAGACCTTACTCTGTTTGTGATTTCAACTACTGAATCTGACGCGTTGACGTTTTCGTTGATGGCAGAGCTGGAGATGGAAATTGCTATATAACTGGTCACACGGGTCTCACCAGCTGTAGGCAGAAAACTCCCCAGCTAAAAATTCATTAAGTACTTGGTATTAGAATTTATGAAAACAGAAAGGTACCAAGGCATAAAATGTACATGTATATACTGACCACAAAAAATGTCAATCTGTCTTGAAAATTTAAAAAAATTATATGGAACAAAGTCGAATCCTACATTGCATCTCTAAGATACCTACAATATCGCTTGACTGTTTGTCCAGAGACACGACAACAGCTGCTTCTGACGACATAACGAAGTTCCACAAGTCCACGTCCATTGTCGGCATCAAAGACTGTACCAGCTGAAATCCTCGGCTCTCTCCGTACGCCTGTGTTAATGCAATATACCGTTATAATTATTTTGTATTTTTTAAAGTTGATAGATACAAAAGATTAATAGAAATCTCATCTGTGAAACCAGATTAAACAATTTACCTACCGGTATTTTAATCGTTTGAAGTTTCCCAGTATTAGCGCTATCTCGGCCTAGTTTAAAGAATATGTAAAAAAAAAAATTATCATTTTTTCTTATCCTTAATTAACTTAAACGAGACTATGACTTCAAGATGAACAATAAAGAGCAGGGGACAAAAAAATAGTAATACAATGTCTTCTTCTGAAGAAACATGGGAAATGCCGAGTGGTCATGGTACTCACCTTTGGCGGCCTTTATACCTTTCCGTTTAGGTTTAGGATTAAGGTTATCAGCAGTGAAAACACCCCTCATGTCTTGTAGTATCTTGAAAATAACAAAAAAATTAACATCGGGCTCAAGTTCATTATAAGACGAAAATAGTTCCATTTTTTTCCTCGTAAGAATATATATATTTGCATATTTATTTATATTCATAAATGTACAAAACAATATAAATTAGCATATTTTGTATATGAATTAAATGTATGCTATTTTAATGAATATTTAGAGCCATTGTTCTTTATTGCATTCTATATCGTCAACCAATTATTATATCAAATGGATTATAAATGTGCAAAACAAGATATCTAATATTGCATATAAATTAATTAAAAAGATTATCTGTTCAAACAAATGTTACTATGTTTGCTTAACAGGTCGACAGGTTGACAGGTCGACAGGTTGACGGGTCGACAGGTCGACGGGTTGACTGGTCGACAGGTAGACAGGTCGACGGGTCGACAGGTAGTCAGGTCGACATGTAGACAGGTCGACGGGTTGACAGGTCGACAGGTAGACAGGTCGACGGGTTGACAGGTCGACAGGTAAACATGTTTATTTAAATATGTAAGTCAACATGTCGTCATAGGTTTGGATTGTCAAATGGAGATGTATACATATAACTATTATCAGACATTGCGCATATGAAAAGAGAATGGAAATTACACTTTTAAGCATTCAATGTACATGTACATGTATCTTATGATATGAGTGACCCCCCCCACCCACCCTTAAGATAATTCTTGTAGTGATATAACTAAATGAATATACATTGAATTATAAAAAAAAAACTGTCTACCTGTCGACCTGTCAACCTGTCGACCTGTCAAATTGTAAAAAAAAAATTAAAGTTTGTGTTGTTATTTTAGATCTATTCTTGGTTTTTATTATACTAAATTATTTCAATCAAAGTGCTTGTAAATATTCATTAAAAAGTAATTTGCATTTATTGTGGTGTACTTATATTTATATAAGAATACAATTGATATAATCATACATGAATATTTATGATCTTTCAAAAATATTATAATAACAAAACCGATTTACTGCAGATTATGTGGATGGGACTATTTTCGTCTTATTTTGTACTTGACCCTAACATCGTAGCAATTAAAGTAGTTCTATACTCGCACTACGTCATTTCAGAATAGTAAAACCGGAACCGCGCTTCTTTTTTCCGAGATGTGATTTTTTAACTATATTGGCTTGACTTTTACTTAGCCTTTTAAATATCCGGTAACGATTTTACTCAAAGTCGGTCGCGTCAACAAACATAGAAATTCTGATTCTCAGTACAGTTTAAGCATAAAATAATTAAAAAGAAAAGGCTAGGAACAACTTTTGGTTGACAGAAATAATTAGGTAAGAAAATGATAGTTCTGTGAATGATGCATATGTTATATGCCGTGCCGTTAACACAGACCACGAACTTGTTACATCAGAACGTGTATGATTTGAATCAAACTCTCGCGACTATTGTCGGCAGCCAAGTTGAAGCTAATAGTGGTTATTCAGAAGAAAAGTAATGACTACGATTTGACTTAAACATTTTTTAAGTTTCACTAATCAAACATTACAAAATTTACTTTGAATAATAATTTTGTATAAGACGCATACCCCCCCCCCCCCCAAACCTGCTTACCCACGAATTAATGCAAATTTATCTTTCGAATATAAGTATTTGACAAAAGTTGATTCACTTGCAGCTTACTTACTTACTGTAAAAAATTAACCAGTTTGTGAGAATCAGTCAATCACTTTCATTTTCATTGTCTCCAATTTACAGACAAGTGTGTTTTAATTTTTTAAAGAGTAAAATAAGATAAATTTTAAGGACAATAGGTATTGGTTGTGTATAATTATTGTTTTAAATATGTACAACTTTGTTAATACAAATATACACTCAAACACTAACAGTATTACAGGTAAATGTGGCAATATTTTACTTCTCGAAGAAGGAAATTAGGGGGGTACCTTTAGTGTAGAGCTCATACCATGAAAAGTAATGCGTCAACATATAATTTTTTAAGCTTAATCTTTATCTTAGATATTATTTAGTAAAAATAATACAATTTTACGAAGTTTGAGTCCATAATTATTTTTTAAATGACCGAGATTGTCCTGTGAAGCATATTTTCTCGCATTAAATTTTGATACAATAGCCTAACAAAGTGCATCTATTTATAATAATTCATGCAAAACAATGATATTATATTGTTTACTAACATGTTTCTACTCTATTTTGGGTATTAAAGTTGAATATTTAGACTTAAATTAATTTATATACAACAAAATCTAGGATAGGTAAATTTTCGGTATTTTACATTTCGGGGTATATACTCCGATAGGCAGTAGCGGAAAAGTGAACACGTTGACATATCATTTTTCTTGTATCTATCCATTGCTGGGATGTTTGTCTATCTTTTAAACGCAGATTTTTTAAGATTGAGCCCATTTAGTGCCGAGTATAGAACTACCTTAACCATCGGACAAATGAAATTTATATCTCCCCTTTAATTCGATACTCAAGAGCATGATCTGTGTTTGTACAATTTCTAAAGCAAGACAAGCTATTAACGAATAAGTTGATATATCAAAGTTAATGTCTTTCATTAAGTCGAATGTTGATTTTCTACTTCTTACAAAGTGCTAGGTCTTTATTTTTAAACTGAACTGTCTTTCGCTTGTCAGATCATGACACAAACCCCAGACCTGTCGACAGGGTATGCTTACCCCTCCATGACACACGTTTTCAACTCTAATAAATTTGCTCCCAATTTTTTTTCGTTTAAATGGACTCTTGAGCTTCATTACTCTTCGTAATCCATTATTTCCAATATTTACTATTTGAAAAATTTATCAAGCTGTTTTTCATCTTTAATTCTTTTTCAAAAGTTATGTTTTTGATGTTTAGGAAATATAATTCTATTTCCATGTCGTAAACATTTCCCCACAATTATTGTCACTTCATCACAGTCCAAAACAAACATTTATTATTGAGATACAAGTCTTTGGTGTTCAAAGATATAAATGTTTCAGAACTGTATAAAGTTGATTTAAAAAATATACCCAAAAATGACATTTTAAGCAACACAAAAGAGACAAATGAATATAGTAGGAAGTTGAAACTGGGATATCGATATCAAAAAGACGAGTGCAATCAGCTCTTTTCAGGATGCACCAGCTTCGAATAAGACGTGAAGACTTACTTTGAATTCTCCTACAGTCCTTTTCACTGACTTGTTAGATGGATCTTCAAGTTTAAAAAATTCTTTTGGAAAATCCTTCCTCTTTATGGTTGTGTTTTTATGATTAAGTGCCTCATAAATTGTATGGTAAACATACAGATACTGATCCTTGAAAAAGAAAATTATACCAGTACTAAGAAGTTTGTTAGTTAGATTGTAGATTCTGTATGTATTGTATAATCTTCAAAAATTGAGGCTCCCTAAAGTTTGAACCTTTTAAGATAAGAAGTTTCAGGTTCTTATAATTAACTACATGTATATTCACATCATAAATACGCACTGAATTATCCAGCAGGACTATATATATTGGGAGAAGAGTATGTACACTTACCCCTGTCTGGATCATGTTCATACGGTCCTTCCTCATCAGTTTGATGAAATTGAACACCTGTACCTGATTGGTCAGTTTAGCCTGCTTCAGGAGGGAGTCCAGGGCAATAAAAGTCCCAGTTCTCCCAATCCCGGCACTAGATCACAAATGTCAATGTCATGTATCATTCCACGCAGAACATTTTGCCGTTTGGAATTTGGTTTTTGTCAAAATATTAGAAAGAAAGTTGAACTTAAATGACTGCTTTTTGAATAAATTGTTACTTTCATATATTATTACAAGCAGTCTAAGTAGAACACTAATAAACAATTTTTTTTGGCGTCAAAATGCTCTTGACCAGAGCTCCATCTAAATATGAATTCTACATTTTTGTTTTTATCTATTTGAGCAATACACATCAAAAAAGATTTTCATTATACTAGAATGGGATGTTTTTCATCATGTGGAAACACCCTTTAAATTGATATGATGGATTGTTAGAAATCGCCTTAATATCGTCTTTTTTCTAGAAAATGTACTCAGATACCTGCAATGTACAACCATGGGACCAATGAAATCTGTCGCTTCAGAAGTCACGTGACGATAGAACGCCACAAGCTGCACGTGATCAGGAGTTCCGTGGTCGGGCCAGGCCATGTAGTGGAAGTGGTGGATGGTTCGGCACTCACTCGTCTGTAGGGGCATCAGTAAATATAAATGCAGTGCTTTATGATCGTTCATTTATTCAAGGAATTTTTTTAAAGGAATTTACTAACTACTAGAATGTTTGGGACAGTTTACTCGTAGTAAACCGCAAAACGGGGTTTTGAATAAGCGAAAAATGTTCCAAGTGATAAAACTTATTTTCTTCCTTTTCATTTAACTTTCTTTTGTATTAAGTGTAAAAAAACAAATTAGACAAAATAACCCCAGGTTGCTTGTCATAAGATTACATGAGAAAACAAAGGGTATATGAAGTAAATGGGACAGCAAAATATGACCAACCGTCATGTCTTCCAGTCGAAGTGCTCTTTGTACGTAAGTGACGTGTTTCTTTTCTGCTTGGACTGCTATTCTGTACAGTCCAAACTCTAGGGTCGATCCTTTATTTGGCCAATATTGGGCACATTTTATCTGATAAAGATAGGGTTATATTAATTAAAAAATGCAAACGTATGTACGAGTGTTTGTTCGAGTGTCTTAATTTTTTTTATAATGCAGAAGTTCAGAGCTGCAAGACTTGTTGCAACTAGTACTTAAAAGACAGAGATGGGAATAGTATGTTTACTGATAAAAAAAAAAATTGTGGTAAAATATTTTTTCTTTCTTAGCGATTGTTTGTTTTAATTTCATTGATTAAGCCAACATTTTCCATAAAAAGTAATGGATGATAGGATGATACAATATGTATCTATACATCTTAAGTGAAGGGTATAACAAAACAGTTATAGACTGGGATTCGGGCAACATATGATTTGTTGGACCTGCAGTCTCGGGCAACATTTTCATTTTCAGGTCCAACAAATCATATGTTGCTTATTCCCAGTCAATAACTGTATAGTATTGTTTGCAATGCACTGTCCTAAACAGTTTCGGATTAACGAAACATTAATAAAACTGTTTTGTATGAAATAACAAAAATTAAATATACATATATTCTTTAGTTTCTTAACCTTATTTTTCTCCTTAAGCTTTGTGAGCATCACGATTTTGCCAGAATAGGTCTGCCACACTAGTCTCCAGAAATCCCCAATAGTTGATGTCATTGGTCCTGTATGTTAAATTAACCTATATCTTTAACTTCTTTTTAAATCTTTTAAAAATTTTGAATTCGATGATGATAACAAAACAAGTATATTCTACCTTGCGTTGCAATATAAGCTTTATCCTCCAGGGTACTCTAAATTAAAATAAAATTAAGAATACAAAAATCATTATTCAAAAAGACCTATTAAAAACAATTATGAAGTTTTTGGGAATAAAATGGATAGAATTATACAGAAATCTAGATCTTATTGCTATTCCGATTTGTGCACCAATAAATTAGATATATATCTAACGTATAAATTGGAAATTAAAAGTAATGAAAAAAACTTACATCTATGTAGTTAGCATTGATGTACTTAGTGTCTGGCTTTCCAGAAAGAGGTGCCAGTTCGACAATCGAATGGTCATCTTTAAAATAAGTTATCATTAAATGTTTTTATAGCCCTCAAAAGCCAAACTACTATCGATGAATCCAACGAAGAAAACGTTCATAAATTGTGCATTATACATGTATCACACAAAAGATTATACAAAAAATAACAATAAATGTTTTTGTTGTTTTAATAAAGTAAATCAAATAAAAGCCTTAATTTACATGGTAAAACTGTGAGGTATCTGTTCTTTGGCTTATTTTCTGGCTTGTTGGCAAGTTTACAAGGATGAATAACTCCCTTTTGCAATTCCTGCATTATACAATTGAATATATATAAACACCAAAATCGATTTCATGTGACATTCAATAAATATGAAAACAAATAATTCTCAAATATATGTATGTTGTGTACATGTAGTTTTTAAAGAAACACGATACTTTGTATTCTTCTTCGATCCGCCTCTGGTCATTTTTGATGACATTCTTTAATTCCGGTATTGGTATTCCACTGGCAAACGCACTAGCATTGTAGTAATCCTCAGTCTTCGAGGGTACGTCATCAACGCCGAAATAGAGGCTGCTGTCGTCTGCTAGCGGAGGAGCAGGTGTCGGACGGCTACGAAACGGTCCTATTTATAGTGAGTAAGAACAAAGGTTGGAAAATTTCGGAGAAGTATTTACAAAAAAATTTGATTATTAAAGTTTCGTAATTTTTTCATTGTTTATTCAAAAAGATAAAACTTCAAATGAAGGTGATAGTCTGTATATAAAAAAGCATGATACGAAAAGACAGATATAAAAAGATACATGAAAAAAATTGAAGGAAATATTTGATAAAATAGTTATAAGATGACTTATTGTATCACTTATATTCATTCATTCTATTGATGTAACTTTTTTACTGTCTAAATAATCTTGTTTACATGAAAATACAGTCAACAATGAAGTTTCATGTACTAAAATGACATGAAGCTTTAATCCTTTTGACACTATGAAAAACAACTACAAAAACAAAAGATTAAAACACTTTTTATTCAGTATTTATCAATCTGACAAACAGAACAGTTAAGACATTTAAAAATATTAATGACTATACACATGGATTAAATATATATCAATGCACGATAATCTGAAGGGAGTGCTGCCGAACAAAGACTTGTTTCATAAGATTTTTTTGGGTCATAGATATTCTGTACATTTTAGGTATTCTACAGATTAAGAACCAGGGTTTTTTGCAGGTGAGGAAGAAACTCTTTAATTAACACAATACTAACGTTTGTATCATATAAAGTTATAAACACATTTGTAACTTATTGCAGACCTTTAACTTCAAAGCATTCTTTTAAATCATAGAAAGAGAAAAACATTGACTTTCTGAAGACTGTCTCTACCCTGAATTATCCCTTTCATCAGTTGTATGTATTTTTCATTTCCCTCATTACTTACAAATGCTTTAGACAAATACATACAAGAACCTCTTTTTAAAACTCTGAACATGAAAAGTTGAAACCAAACGCATTCAACCGGTTTAAATGAATTGGAAAGATTAAACAATTATATATGAAAGATAGGAAACAAACTTATGTATTTGAAAGGAAGGTAGAAAGAAATAAGTACACAAAACTACAACTTAAAGAAAGAGAATAAAAAATTTCAATGAATAGAAATGATAAAAAGTGCCTCCAATGAAATAAGTTTTAATCAAACGAAGGAAATGTGTGCTGAATTAAAAAAAAAAACTACATGAAGAGAATGTCAATAAGATATATGAAATTATAGGATTTTGTGAGAAGCTAACTAAAAGTCTAAACATCTGCAGTAAGTTACAAATATTATATGAAATTCGGTAGATACACACGGTATCGTTCTAAGGTTTGAGTGTCGAATTTGAAAGTTCAGAAAAAAGACTATTAATAACAAACTTGCATGTTATGAATGGTTCATAAATTTCTGAATGCTTAACTTCGATCACAGTAACCCCTTTCATTGCATTTTTTTTTTCATGCGCTTGACACGTTTAATCTAAAATTTCTACAGAAAACCAATGTAATTTTAAAATAATTTTTCCTTCATATTTGACCATTCCCACGTAATGGTTACTCTGGGTTTAATTGGGGGTACCTTGCACATGCACCAAGTGGTCTTCTGATCTGGTTTGTCTGTTGCTTGGTGTAGCTGGCAGGGCATCATGACTGTCAAGACAAATACAACATTTATAGGAAAAATATACTGCTAGTATTTTGATAAGACAAGAATTTTCTTCTTGTAACATATATTTTCCGTTTCCATATTTAAGTAGGTCACTGTCTTCTGTACAAATACTAGTATCTTGTTCCTTACATATGTTCCCTACGAATTAGAATCAAAGGGAATATTTTTTTTTTCAATTCTGTAGTCTGTGTTTTTTCTATTCCTTGTTTTAAATTCAAATTATAGAAATAAACTCTCTTACTTTTTTCACAATAGAGATACAGATCAGTTTTAATTTTCAAGAGAAACGGATCAAAATGATAACCTAACTTTTGGCTTTCTAATAGCAACATTCAATGTCATTTTAACTCTCATTCTTGACTGTTGACCTTCTTTGTGTTCAATTCGATGATTGAAATTTGAAAAGAGTCCTAACTTAGATGAATAAAATTTTAAGCAATAGTTTCTCGAGAAACATACTGCATATTGTTTAAGCTTTATTGATAAAAAAAATTATTCTGTAGGTAAGCTTTATTAATTATTTTTTTTCTTAAAATCAGGTCCCCATTCTGTTTTTATTTTTACAGAAGAAGGTTTCGGGCCACTTTTTTTGCTTTTATTTTACCATCTAGCGATTTTATTTGCTGCAAGTATGTATTATGTACGTATTTTTGCTCTGTTCTACCTATAATGTGTATTACAGGAAATACTGTTTTTTTTGGCCTCCGAGTAATTTATATAATTTGAATTTTATCATCATTTTTAATAATGACTTTTATGGAATCACAAAAACTATTCTGTTGTTGCTTTGGCAAAAAACTAACTTCATTGAGGGCAGCTGCATGATTTGGAAAAAGCTTTACTTAAAGAAGGTTGAGCTTACTGCAGTTTCATCAGTTCTCACTTTAGGGGGGTTAATTTGCCTATTTTTGCTTACACTATGTGTTGTGTCTCTACAATTTGAGGGTTTTACTTGCCTGCTTTTACGGATATGTGCCTCTATATTTTATGGGTCTAATTTGCTTTATTTTGCTGATACTCATGTATATGTCTCTATGTCGTTTGATTTATCTTGATTACTCTTCTTGATTCAATATGCCTCTATACTTTTGTGTCTAACTTGCATGCTTTTGCTGATAAAACGTTTCTCTCACTTTTTGCTGTACCTCTATATTTTTGTGGGTCTGACTTGCCTACTTAAGCTGATTATGTAAAACTTGGCTTGCTTGCTTTTATTGATACTTTGTGTCTCTATATTTTTAGTCTCTATCTTACCTGCTTTTACTGATACTACGTGTCTCCTCCTCCTCTTGATATTCCTCTGCTTCTTGTTTAAAACTACAAAACAAAACTTCATAAATAAATTTGTACGCATTTTCTTTAAACACTTTTTGATCCTTGATGTTCTAACCCAATTTCATCAGATAACTCACAAGAAATTTTACATTGAATTAATATTTGATGAAGAATACTTCCATTTCTTAAAAGTCTATTTATTTGAATTGGTCTACGATATCAGTAAGTTCCTGTTATATTTGATCTATTTTTACCGTTTATGAGCTCTGGCGGCGATGACAATAAAGACGACAGCGACGATAAGTGTGATGACGCCCAGTACCAGACAGATGAGCATGGCCAGGTCGTCCGTAGACAGCCCTGCTGACACAACTGGCTCTACTATTATTGTCCCTGTAAATATTCAATAAAAGTAGTGTACGTGGAATCTTCCAGTCATACGTCAGTATAATTGTCCACTACTCCAGTATTTTTGAAGAGGCGGGAAGGGGATTCAAGGCAACATATGTCTTATGATATTTACATTTCTTCGTGATTTTGATTTGGATGTAACTTAATGGTTAATATAAACTTGTTATATTCAGCCACCCCAGTCAAATCAACCGTTAGATCACAATACTGAGGGCATATTAAAGTAGTTAATAGCTGAAATTATGAATTTGAGGACCGCGGACTACCTAGTCCTTAAGAAAAGAGTTTGTTTTAGGACTTTTTAAGCTAGACATAATTTGGACATATATCTTTCTTTACGAAAACGTAATTTGAGGTGTAAATTGTAACTTTCCGTTAATTTTTTTGAAAATTTACCATTGTCGGGTTTTTTGAGAGTACACGCGCCGTCTATGTGGTTACACGTGGAGTTGATACAATTGTTATCACACTGCATGGTACAGTCCTGACCAAATGTTCCTCGAGAACACTCTGTAAAAATAATTGTGTTCAGACAGTTTTCCTTAATTGTCCCAACAAATCCATTTCAAAATACTAGTATTTTTCACTTCTATAGTTTCAGGAAATAAATGAATCATTGAGATGATTAATTTCTTCTTTTTTTCCAAAGTTATAAAAATATTGGTAAAATGATAAAATGAAAAATAAATTAATTCTTTTGGAACGATGTATCAAATTTATATATTGATACATGACTTTATAAGAATAGTATTAGATCAGGGTTATTGTATAATAGAGAATTTAATGAACACATCAGTCAACTAAAATATTAACAAGTTTTTTGAGTTTACATTCAATATGAGTTACAAGTTGTCTTTCTTTTTTGAAAATTCAATAGATTAAAAGTACATGTATGTTTATTTATGTTACATCTGAAAAAAATATCATGCCTAAACTTTTGGTTATTATCAAATTCGGAAAATTCAGGAGGGGCTAAATACAATACAATGGATTATTGGAGTAATTGATACCAGCTGAGCAGAAATTCCCCTGATATCCTATTATACACCCTTTGGTACAATTTCCACTAACGATATGACACGAGTTGTCTCGGCAATTTCTGCTACAAGTGTCATTGCAGTCTTGTCCGTATTTACCATTATCACATGCTGAAAGTGAAAACTAGTGGGTACATTGTAAAAGGATTCTGGTGAACTACAAAAATGGTTCACTTAAAGGAGGCAAGCTGTAAAAGAAACAAGGGGAAAACCATTTCCATCCTCCGTGGTCAGTTCTGTTGACCAATTGATTTGCCTTGATAAGGATTATAATTTTTCATTCGTGGAATATACTATTAACGAATGCTTTTCAAATATTAAAACTAATATTTTTTTCCATGCAGTATCTCACTATTTAGGAAAGAATAAATCTGCATTTTTTTTTACAGAAAAATAAATGTATTTTTCTAGAAAGAAACTTTTAATATCTTGAAAAATACAATTATAACTTTTTATGCAACCTTGACTTTCTACTGTCAAATGCATGTACGGTCGACATGAGCCAAAAGGTGCTTCACATAAAAGATAAGATAATACCAATGTTTGTTGAGGGTTACATAAGCTGCAAACATGTTCCAAGGAATATGTGTTTGGTAGAACCATTCGTATGTGGTATACCAAGAGAAGACTACATCACAGCCAGAACACTGGTCTCACACATGATATGGTACCAGTCCGTTTACTTAATGTTGGCGAGGAATTCAAAGTCATTTACCCAGGTACAGTTATCGGACAACTCAGTGAAGTCAGAGTGGTTGAGTCCCAAGAGGAGAATACATCAAGCAAACCTAAGAAGTTAAAACCTGATTTGGTTGATATGCTGAAGAAAACTTCAAACCACCTGACAAGAAAACAGAAAAGGGAAGCTCATAAATTTTTTGATGAATATACCAATCTTTTCGCAAAATCTGAAAAAGAATTGGGGCGTAGAGGCATCGTCAAAATACAGGATTGATACTGGGGACAGCCATCCTACCAAATACCACCAAGAAGAGTACCAGCTTATCTTACAGAGGAGGTTGACAAACAGCTGAATGATATGCTAGAAAGAGGTGTCATCGAGCCATCAAACAGCCCATGGTCAGTGCCTTTTGTATTCGCCAAAAAGAAGAACGGTACATTCCGCTTTTGTATTGATTACCGTAAGTTAAATAGCTGTACAATAAAGGACGCATACCCTCTTCCTAGAATAGACGAGTCCCTGGATCAGTGTAGTGGAAGCTCGTGTTTCTATACTCTAGATCTCTTCACATGATATTGGTAGGTACAGATGGAGCCAGAAGACAAACAAAAGACAGCCTTTGCCACACGTCGTGGACTATTCCAGATTTATGTCATGCCATTCGGCTTAAGTTGTGCTCCTGCAACATTTGAGCGCCTAATGAAGTGTCTTGGCAGGACTTCACTGGGATATCTGTCTTGTTTACCTGGATGACATGATAGTGACGGGCAAGACATTTGAGGAAATGTTGGCAAACCTTAGAAAGGTTTTTGACAGACTGCAAAATTCAGGCCTTAAACTCAAAGCCAAGAAATGCTGCTTGTTTGCCAAAAAGATGACTTACCTCGGACATGTAGTGTCAGAGGAAGGTGTAGCGACTGACCCAGACAAAACAGCTGCAGTAAAACAGTGGCCAGTACCTACAAAAGCCACTGAGGTATGCTCATTTCTCTGGCTATGCAGTTATTACAGGAGATTCATCAAAGATTTCTCGAGCATTCCTGTACGCCGGACTTACTTTAAATGAAATGTTTTTGACCTTGACCTTGGTTTTTGACCTACCTTTAAATAACTTGGCCATAACTTTTGAATGGTTGGTACTAGGACTTCCAGATTTCACAGATGTACGTATTCCTTGTCACAAAACATCCCTCGGTTACAAACAGTTTTGACCCAACAGTGTTTGGCGTTTGGCCTACTTTTGAAAAACTTAAACCTTAGCCTTAAGTGTTGAACAGTTAATGTGAGGATTTTTATATGACACACACTCAGGTGAATTCCTTGCGACAATACCTTTCCATTAAATTTTGTCCTTTTCCTTAACCTTTTAGCATTTAAAAAAGGACCATCCTTGGTCACATGTATGAACGGTTGATGCTAGGGTTTCTTATTTCAGAGACATTTTCCTTGTGACAAGACCTTTCTATGAGTACTATTATTTTTTTATCTCTTGCATGACTTTGGAGTTTGACTTCTTTTCGAAAAACTTTAATCTTCGCCTTATGCTGCAGGCATACGTAGGCATTTGTGTTTCGAACAAGATGTGTTTGTGAGACTGATGTCCCTGTATGGCAGCTTAAGACGAAGGTTGAAAATTCTCAAATGCAAGTCAAACTCCAAAGTCAAAAGGTCTAAATTGTGATAATCAAGAGGAAGATCTTTTCACAATGACTACACCTATGAAATATGAAAGCCCTAGTACCACTCATTCCAAAAACAGCGTATCACTTTGGTTGATGGATTGTGCTTAAGTTCTAAGTTTTGATCACCATATTTCTCATCGATTGAATATTTGATTTCAATTAAATAAACAGTTACACTACTTTGCATTTGAAACCGAGAATCCAGCATTACACTGATAATACTGACCAATCGCACTGATAGATTATATACGAATACTACATTTGTAGTAAGCAGCAACACAATGTCAGTCAAAATCCATTTTTCATTTGAAAAATCATTGAGAAATATGGTGGTTAAAATTTGAAGCTTGAACGCACTCCATCGAACAAAATGTCATACTGTTATAGTAAATGTTCAAAAGTTATGGTCATATGGATACTTTTTTTTTAAAGTGGGTCAAACTATGAGGTCAAGGTCAAATAATATTTATACCAATTGAAAATTCTTGTCACTATGAACACTTGGCGTATGCCGTGTGTGAATGCCCAGCACCAACTATTCATGGGTATGGACATATCTGTCCGAATTCTCTCAAGCAGAGAGCTACGGTTCTGCCGCTAGGCCAAGGTTATAGTTTGGAGGTTTTTTTTTTGTTAAAGTGGGTCAAACTCCAAGGTAAAGCTCAAGAGGTCAAATTTGGTGGTACCAAAAGAAAGATCTTTTCATAAGGAATTCACTTTTGAAATATTAAAGCAACAGTTCCACACAGTAAAAAGTTATAGGGAAGTTCAACGTTTTTGCTAAAACTAACCTTATTACAGTATACTCCCCGCTTGAAAAGCGGGAGGGTATATATTAATCGGGATGTCCGTATGTATGTACGTCCGTCTGTTATCAGCAACTTATCTTATACCACTGAAGGAAATTTAATAAAACTTTCACATACAAGTAATCTTTGTTGCATAGTGTCATTGTGATCTCCTATTTTACTTTTTGATCTGAAACTTATTTCGGATCTCTCAGAGCAAAACATGGATTTTGCCATTATAATCAAATGGGAGGCAGGGGAGGATATCATTTAATGAGCTCATTGCTCACAGTACCTCTAAGTTTCACATAGTGGTTATACTATTACCAATTGCTTAATTAAGTAAATGAAGCATCTAATTACATATAACCCTAAAGTGGTAAAAAAAAAAATCAACTGACCTTTTCATTTGTCGCCTTTCTGTCAAATCAACTTAGATTTAAATTTTTTCATGTATCAATTATCAACCCTCAAACATACCTAAAAAGAATGTAACAACTATGTGAAGCCAGTGTACATTTTAACCAAATGTTAATATTTACATACTACTGTAATTTGTGTCAGCGCACAGATTTAAGAACGTAATTTTATTTTATGAAATGATTTTGCAATAGGCAAATGTATAAGAATAATTTAAAAAGAAAATCTAGCTCACAATTAAATTTTGAAAGATTGTTGACTCTTCAAATATTAGTGATTGTCAGAAACAGTTAACTATGATTCACAATAAGAAATACTCTACGTTGGTGACCACATTTTGAGTCAGAATATAAGACAGAGTGTTTATATGGGTAAATTAAATGACTATTTGATTTGTATTAATTAAAAAAACTATTTTATTTGAAAAACTCTTGCTTTTTCGTGCAATTTATTTTCTAAAAAATCCAAACAACGGATGACGTTTTTATACCGTCTTTTTGTAATTTGTTTGTTTCGATAATTATGTAAATTTTGATTTCTTAGATAATACCAGTAAATCATTTGTTCCTTATTCACACTAAAACAAATCCTGTTTGTGGGAATGGGATCGATGGACCTTTGAATGCCCACTCTTCTTTAAAATAAAAAAAAGGCGATTGTGTTTTCTATAGATATTTATTTCCATTCTTATGTTGATACGATAATTACCGGGTATATCCTGGTGAGCTTGAGACAAAAGATACTACAGAGTCTGACACGTATTTGGACTTGAAAAATACGTTAATGGTAATCTAACAACCAAGCTCTATCATAAAGGTGATGACTTTAACTTTTCAATCGTCAACTTCCCTTACTTATGCAGCAATATACCTTCATCATCTGCATATAGATTGTTATATATCTCAGTTGATTCGATTTGCAAGAGCATGCTTTACGTTTGAACAATTTCTAAAACGAGGTAAATTATTGACAAACAAATACAATGACCTTGTCAGCAAATGCAATTTACCATTGAATCAAATGCTGATTGTGCCTTATTCATGTCTTACCATAATGTGTAAGAGCATAAACAGACAAGGTTTTAAAAACAATGTCACCAGAGAGGTATCCTGAGCTTCCTCTAATACTGCATGTATTAGCCCATTGCAGTCTCAGTGCATTGTCAGTTTCAAACTACTTAAATGATCTTAGAATTAATCATTTTTAGTGTTAAAGAAATTAACCAAAAACGTAGGTCTAACGTTTTATACGAAACTAAACGATAAAAATCAATTTCCGTTTCACTACCCTCCCCTCAAGAATATATGCGTCCCGCATATGATAAACTATTTACAATTTTTACAACTATGTACAATACTGTGCAAAGGATGACAAGTTGTGACATCTCCCTAATATAAGACATAGTCCTCTATCCACTGTGGTTTTCACCTGAGTCTAACAGGGATGTTGTCTCCATCAGAATCATAAGTAGACTCTTGGTCTACATCTGCCTCATCACCTTGAGGTTCGGGGTCGTCCTCTGGTGCTGTTCTTCCATCATCAGGCGTTTCACCTAGTAAAGTTTGAGGATACCTACGACGCATTATATCGACATGTATGACCTGTGGTTTTCCACCAAGTCCACAGTCAACCTTGTAGGTAAGATCCGTCATCTTTGACAACACCTTGTAAAGCCCCCAGTTACTGGTAAATTTTGGCGAGCAACCTGCCTATCGAATGGGAAAGAATACATAGACTTGGCAACCTGGCTCAAATTTCTGCCATGCCAATTTTTGGTCGTGATTCTTCTTTTATCGACCCATTTCTGTTTTTATGTTCTCTCTGACATGTTTGTGTGCACTTTCCATAGTTTCTTTTAATTCCCAGGCCCATTTGTCTTTAGGAATGTGCTGCACTGATCTGGACATTTCAAACATGATGTCAAGCGGTGTTGACACTTCTCTTCCCAGCATCAGGTACGAAAGAATAAATCTGCATTTTTTTTTACAGAAAAATAAATGTATTTTTCTAGAAAGAAACTTTTAATATCTTGAAAAATACAATTATAACTTTTTATGCAATAGCGTGCTTAAATATGTAGTTTTTCAAAGTAAAGCTTTCTTTAATACGTGAAATATATGGAGATAACGAACAGTATTCAAGCTCAAAAGTCTATAAAACAATACAAAACAGGAGCAAAGGTGGGACCAGGTGCCATGGAGGAGCGAGCATCCCCTGCCGACCGATCACACCCGTCGTGTTCTCCTTGTCATGATTGGGGAATAACATTTCTTAAAATACTTTGTGTAGTGCATACATAAACACATTTTTTAAGGAATAACTGTCTTATTTTTCGATTTCATGATGTGGTCAATCGATTGGCTTGCGTGATAATTTGCATAAACACCTTCGCGTTTATGCATAAAATTATCATGCAAGCCAATCGATTGATCATCGTCATGAAATTGAAAAATCTGACAGTTATTCCCTATATTTACATATATAATATTTATTCTGTTCTCCTTATTGTGTGTATATGGTGTACATGTAAATCTGATGAGCCTTTGGCTTAAAGAATAAAGAAAGTAAAGTAAAGTAAAGTACATGCTTTGATTCCGCCAATCCACGTGCTCCAAGCCCTGCTTCTGTCTAGCTGTTTGTCCCGCCCTGCACGTGGTTTTTTTTGGAACCGCGCCAATACATTGATGGGGAAATAAAGTACATTTACAATTTGTAATTTTGTCTCGGAGAAAGACATTGGAAATGTAAATATTATATCATCAAGGGTTCTGATTCCATTCTTTGCTGCATGGGACCACTGAAGGAAATATTTCATTCATTTTTACGGGCTGACTGCAGCGACGTCTTTCGGAGAAAAAAATCTCGATTGTTTTTCTCATCTTTTGGCTAATTGCACGAAGCCTTTTATTGACAAGAACCATGTGTACTGTGTCAACAGTTTTCTTTGTCTTTATATATATATATATATATATCTTTTTTTTTTAAATCCCTAATTTAATTGGCGCTTCTAAGCGAGAGAAGGAGCAAGCATCCCTCCCCCCTAAAAAAAAAGATGGAGTTTGTCAAATGTCACGTGGACACTAATAGATTCAGAACCACCGACATGTGAATTGGCATAAAAATTAAACATTTAATTTGAAACATCAGCCATGCTTTCAGCTAAACGATGGTTATGAACAGTGCGGATGAAGTAGGCCTAAGCAATAGGAACATTTTTCTTAAATAAATAGCAATACAGGTATATTTAAGAAGAGATCAAAATATGATCGTATTATATATGTAAGAGAAGTAGGAGAAGAGATCGCAAGACATTAATCGAAAATTCTATATTTTTTTGCACAATGAAATCACATACTGCACGACAACAGGTGTTCCTATGTATATAAATCAATTTTGGCATTGTAAATTTTTAAACCTTTCTCATTAAAAAATAAATGGTAATAAATACATATCCACAAACATTAAATGTTATTTTCAAAGAAATTGATACTAGTACACTATCAAAACATGATCATATATCCACAATAATGTTATGTTAATTTCAATGAAATGGATACCACTTAAGCATTTATCCCCCTGATATCCTATATTACATCCCTTGGTGCAAATTCCGCTAACGTAATTGCATGCGTTGTCTTGGCAATTTCTGCTACAGTTGTTAAGACAATCCTGACCATAGGTGCCATTTTCACATGCTGAAAAATGAAACACCAATGGACATATATTTCAAAAGAATTAGTTTGAAAAAAATAAAACGTAATTATGTAAGCTACAGATTAATAAAATGCATTTAATAAAAGTTAAATAGAATGGGTTATATATTGTAAAACTTTACAGAGTTCGTCATTGGATATGAATCTACAATTCATTGTAGTTGCAGTATTAATAGAAATGATGTACCATTTTTGCAGAGCGGTGAATCCCTGTAGCCCGGGGAGCAGCCTCCAATACAACTCCCGTTAACCGGGTTACACACGGCACCGTTTAAACAGTTGCCACACGTCTCCGTACATCCATCGCCATATTGACCAGAAGCACACGCTGTTCGAGAAATAGAAAAAATTCGGGATTTAATTTTGAAACAATGCATTAGGATTTGAAAATTTGGGTTAAATAAGAATATGATCTAAAACAACAGATTATCACAACAGGGTATAGTATGAGTTGCTTTATATAACATCTCAACGAAGATAAGATGATCTTTGCTATATATCCTGGGACGGTGACCCTGTTCATGTTTTTGGAACAAGTCTATAAGCAAGTTACTGTCATATCTGGACTTACTATTACTGTAACTTGTATGTATGTCAGATGCATCGAATCTTACACACTATAAGATGTCCAATGCTAAATCTGACTTATTTTCTTGGAAGAGAGGCCAAGTAAAAGGTTTTGGTTCGAGTCCATTTCTAAATTACTGTTATCCTATTTGAAACCGAGCTTGAATGGATTGTTCGTCTAGAGATGCACACTATCAAAAAGGTTTGGATACTGGATCTGAGCAACACTTTCTGATGATTGATCAGGTGTAAGTTTTTGGCGCATATCCTTTAGAAACTATTAACTTAATATTGCCTAAACTTGCAAGGATTTGGATTTGGCCTTTTTTCAATGAAACCGACTTACACATGATTTACAGTAGCAGAATTGCTTAAGATGCTGGATTCTAATCAACTATTTCCAGATAAACTTTAAGAGTAGGTCCATTACCAAGTAACAGCAAGTGCGTCTTATTCAGATCAAACTGAATACTAGTAATGCACCTATGCATGCACACCTACTTACATTTTCTGGATGAGTACCTACGTGAATGTTGTTCGAACACATCCATTTATAGAAGGAACGGAGAACACAATGGTCACTTGAAACATATATAGGTGATATTTCTTGACATATACAATATGAGACAAGCCTTTTGGATATCAATTAATTTCCTGAATTAACAACCAGGCTAAAGAGTTTAAAACATGTCCAGTAAAAGATTTTAAACCCTCACAGACCAAGTTTGTATGGATGATGTGTTTACAAATGTGCAATACTTCAAACGATAACTTTCTGTTTTAAGCCTTCGAAGACAAAGTTTTGTATGAACTGGTGTGTCTTGGAATGTCCATTACTCAACGATTATTTGTTGTGAGACTCGGCCTTACTTAATACTTCTAGATAAATTATAACATTTGTCAGGTTGATCTTCGTAATCTGCGAAGATTTATCAAAATGCTTATAGAAACAAGTGTTTGAAGAACATTTTTGTCAGTTGCAGATAACACGTTTTGTTTTGCGAAGTGCTTTACAGACGGACATACGGTCAAAATAATCTCTGTTCACCGTGTTTGACAGTAACACAAGGAAACAGTTGTTCATTGAGTTGTAATGAATTTTTTTTACACTTACTTCAAAAGACTGAACCATAATTATTTAACTTTACCTACTTTTGGAATACATTCATACACCACATTTTTTTTTATTTTAAAGAAATCTGATAAATGTAGAGAATTACTTTGATTGCACGTGGCGCCTAGGTAACCAGGGGAACATCCTTCTGGACAACTTCCGGTCACGGGATCACAAACTCTGTTATTTTTACAAAACTGAGAACATGACTGCAAACAATTTTCTCCAAAATGTCCTGCCAGGCAAGCTATATGGGAAAACATATTGTTAATATATCCATATTTCTTTACTGGAACACAGAAACATTAAACTAAATATACACACAAAGCCCAAGGTACCAGGAAATTTTTATGTTAAAATTGGTCATCTTTTCATTGACTTTTTTTTTCCTAAAAATATATACCGTCCCTATTTTGTTATATTTATGAATATTTTAAGGACTAAGCATAGGTCCCAATTAGTTTTCCTTTGCTTTCACTGCACAAAACAAACAATTTCTAAGAACTAGTCGTCTCGCCACCTTTTGCTATTCTAAAACAAATGTGTAACCCGCAGATGGAAAAGGGCAAAGACAATAATATCCCTTTCAAATAATATGCAGTATGTGATCTCAAGAGAATAAAAGACAAGTTCCAGACAGAGAGAACATCTTGAAAAATGACTGAATTAGGACTCACCGTCTTTACAGAGTGTTCCATTATAGCCTGCAGAACAGCCATTGGGACACGCCCCTGTCGCAATGTTACACGCCTCGTTAGCCTTACAGTTCCCACACTGTTCAACACAGTTCACGCCGTACGTTCTATTCCTACAATCTGCAATCGAAAAAAATCATGTCATTCATTTTTTTAATTAAAATTCATTAATGTCAGGGTTTTCTTAATGTTGTATGAAATGCTTTATTTAAGGAATCATTTTTGCTCTGATTGGTTATTGCTATTGTTTGATTAATAAGGTAAAATCCAAACCAACTTACTCTGGTCGATGTTAGGGCATGCCCCGGTAACATAGTCACAAACCTGGCAAATACACGACTTTTCACAATAGGTGCCATATTTTCCCGCTGGACAACCTGTAGTTAAAAAAATTGGATTTATGATTTGGATGATATTTTTCTTCTCGTAAGATGTAAATAATGTTACCATGGTACCAATTCCTTATCAATATAACTAGAGATAATCTACTACAGGTCCCAGTAAAATATTTAAAATTATGAAACAAATTTGTCAGACTCTGTGGTATCTTTTTTTTCTCAAGCTAACCGGGATATATCTATCGTTTCGACATAAAAATTACCATAGTCTATTTTCTTTACGTTGTCGATATATCTAAATGTCGAGTTGAAGGCAACAACAATTGTTTTCTTCTTTTTACGTAAACGAGTTGGACAAATTCTGCTTCTAATATACAAAATAGGTCTGCTAATAACGGGTAGTAATTGGTACTCAAGGGAATTCTAAAAAATTGTTGGAAAACCTGGTATTTCGAAAACCACATAGATATTGTCAATCAGACACACAGTCATCTTTACAAATAAAATACATTGCAGGCTTAGTAAGTTCTACAAATTCCAAATCTTTATTCTTCACAAATACAGTGTGCAAAAACAGGGTAGTATATTGACAGACAAGTTGATGAAACAAGAATATCAGCAGTCTCGTTTGAAGTCATCATTTCGTAAGTTCTTTGGTCGATACGTTGACCTTCTCAGCAAATACAATGTATTATTAAGTCAAATGCAGTCTGACATATTTCACACTAAGTGTTAAACCATCAATTACACACTAATATTGTTGATGGATTTTTTCCTTCATGACAATTAGCTTAAGGAGCACTGATCGGCAGGGGATGCTTTTTATGTACTGATCCATATAGTTTGATATAAAATTTCGAAAAGTACCTGTCGCCAAAACCTCACAAAATCCTAGACCAGGATTAGGCCCCCAGGCTGAGGGATATGTCACCCCACTTCTTCTTTCATTGGTGATGGTCATGGTCTTTGCCAGGCCTACACAAGGAATGGTTTGTACGTACTCCGGGACACCAGTCGAATTCCAGGTAAAACAGGTGTGTTGATTGGTGCCGTCAGATATAGACACGGTAAATCCGGCATAATTGGAAGCTGCACCAGCTGTTCAGGTGAAAAAAAGGTAAGAATTAAACTTACATAATATTCAGTTTATTACTTGTTATGGTTGCTTTTTTTTAAGCTTTACTTTAAAATGAGATTGCCTATATAACATGTGTACATTTTGTGATTCTTTGCAAAGGGTAATGGACTTTTTAATATTTTTTCATTCTACTTTTATCTAACAGCAAGTGGTCCTTTTCATGTTTTTGATTTCTGGTCTTCATTCCTACCTTGGGTACTAAATGTTAAGGTTATTTCTCGCAGTACTCTCTCCGTCGTCAGTTGAAAATTAAAGACCGTAGAACCGATAGTGTTGGAGAATGGGGCGTTCTGGAAGGCACAAGAAATTGCGTTGTCGTCATATAAGCCCGCTACGGAATACGTAATCTGGCCCGTCGCTACATTTCCCGCCCACGTGTTTAGCAAGTTGTCTTGTAGATTGTTGTTAAAATTGTTGACTGTTTGAAGGATTGAAGTAGAAATTGAAGTGTAATCAATAAATATCTGCAGTACTCAAACTCATAAATATTTAAATAGTTTACTCATTATAAGTCATTTTTACAGTGGATGCTATAGGACATATCGCCTGAGATATTTTTTTAAAAATTCTTTCCTACGAAGTAAAACTCGTCCCCATAAAATCAAGAGCGCTCCCCCATGAAATAAAAACTCGTTTTCTTGAATTGAAATTCGTACCTACGTTAAAACTTAAATTTCGTGGAAATAAATTTTATTTCATGTAAACGATTTTTTTTTCAAAAAAATATGTCCTATAACAGCCCTCGTAGTGAACAAACCAGGTAAATTATGACCTAATGTCATTGGCACTTATTTAGTAAATAAATGTATATCCATAGTATAATATTTTTGTATTATAATTATTACACTATGGCTTTAAAATTTATTTACGAAACAACTGCCTGATGCATATACAATGTATATGATAAAAGAAAAGAACTATAAATTTATATGACGAATTTTAATTTTTTTTTACTTCTTCATTAAAAAGAACTTGAAGATCATTTTGATTTCACAATCCTAGATACCAATTAAAAAAAAACAAATATATGAAAAAATCCCCACCTTGAAAATGATATTATATGTATTTTGAAGGAAAACCTTACTGTTAAAACAAGTAGCCCCTACAAAGCCGGTCTGACATCCCGCGCTGTCACAGGCCCCCGTCACGGGATTACAGCGACTGTTGACACAGTTACCACAGCTAATGGTACAGTCCTCACCAAAGGTCCCGGATATACATTCTTAAAAGGTATTAACAAAAATCTGTATTACTCATTTCTGCACCTCTCTCTCTCCTTTTAATTGCATCTCTCTCTCTCTCTCTCTCTCTCTTTCTCTCTCTCCGTTTGATAAGATTATGATGTAGACAATTTCGTAAACTTTAATGTTGGTTTGTTGTAACAGTTGATAAAACTGATTGATAAGGTGTTGATGATCAGTATAAAAAAGATTTGTCTTTAAATGAGTGATTGATTGATTGATTGTATGGTGTACATATAGAACGTCCATCTCGAGAAACTTTCACTCATATGGAGACGCCACTACTTGATAGTGGAGAGCTACAAAATGTCCTTTACTCGGCACATTGAGCATTTAGGGATCTGTTTCGTGCCAGCACCTACTGCGACATGGGACCTCGGTTAATACGGTCTCATCCCAAGGACCGGTCTCCACGTCCCATAGTGGGATTCGAACCCGCGATGTATGGATCGAGTCGACTCCTTAATTCTCGACTCTAGGACAGACGCTCTTACCACTGCGCCACGCGGGAAAATGTTGCTTTACAGGGGGTTAGAATGAACTTACCCACTGTACATGTGCTTGATCTGTATCCAGCAGCACAGCCTGATGGACACGCCCCTGTAGTTTTGTCACAATCCGCGCCATTTTTACAAAATCCGCACACCTCCTTACAGTCTTCTCCCCAGCGTCCAGTGACGTCACAGACTATGATATGTGGTACAGTCTTTAATCCACAAAGGTACGTAACAGTATGTTTTCAATGAATTTTACTGATCAATATAGTGCTTTGGTGGTTGCACTTGAGAGAGACATTTGATTGTTGAAAGAATCTGTACTTCTTTGAAAACAAAAAGCCCATAGACCACATCGCTCACCTGAGTATCTCTAGTCATGCAGTTTTTTTTTCACAAGATTATCCCCTTTGTAATCCTGTTGTGATCCCCCCTACCCTTGGGGTCATGATTTAAATAATTTAGAATCTACTCTACCCCAGACATTTTCCACATAAGTTTCAGCTTTTCTTGTTCAGTGGTTCGTAAAAAGAAGATTTTAACATTTTGTTTCTATATTTTTCAATGTAAAACTTGGATTCCCTATTGTGGCCCCGCCCTACCCTCGAGGGTCATGATTTGAACAATTTAGAATTTGCAATATCCAAGGATGCTTCCATATAAGTTCGGCTTTTCTTGCCCATTGGTTCTTGAAAAGAAAATCTTTTTAATGATCTGACCCAATATTTGTCTTTCCTAGATTATCTCACCTTGTGAGGGGACTTGGTCCTTCATTTTAACATTTTACCCTCCCCCTCCCTTTACCCAAAGATGCTTTGTACCAAGTTTAGTTAAAGGTCAAGTGGTTCCTTGGAAGAAGTTGAAATTGTGAAAAGTTTACAGGCGGCCGGACAACTATACAGACATATAGACGGACGGACGACAAGTGATCAGAAAAATTTACTTGAGCTTTCAGCTCAGGTGAGCTAAAATGATCCAATTTTTGAAGAGTCATAATTTTTTTTATGTTTATTTGAATCTGCAATTTTCATATACATATATAGAATAATATACCATATGATAAAGCATTGCTTGAAATCCGAACAGGATTACGTTAGCTGTAGATCTGAACTTATCTAAAAAAATTGTGATGGACGACCAGAGAGCTACAGTGTCACCCGTAAATTTATTGCGCACAAAAAATGTCTTCTTGGGCAGAAAGCCAATTCGGTCCAACGTGCTTCGTACATGACTTGTACATAGAGTTTGGTTGTGCGCAATAAATATACTTTTTTTCCAATGAGTGGCACTGCAGCTCTCGGGTCGTCCATCCCATTTTTTTTTCAGACCAGCTACAGATCTTTAACTAGGGTAACGTCGAAGTTTGGGTTGATAGTGTGATGAAGTGATGATGCAACGGCGATGATTTGATAGCGCGACGATGGCGCCATGATGCGATGACGATGATGCAGTGGCACAATGAAGCTATAGCGCGATTGTACGATAACAACCACACGGTATGATATGACTATGAAGCTATGTTAAATATTGCTTCATTGTGTTGTTGCACCATCTCATCGCACTTTCGCGGCGGCATCGTCTTCGTTATCGCGCCATCGATCGCAATATCGTGCCGTCGACCCATTAGTCGATGTTGCGATTGTGAACTACGTAATCAAAGCCAGATTTCATGTGTTTAAATAATTGGTTAAATCTGTTTCTACAACAACAAGAAATTCCTATACTATAAATATTCTAGATTCTAAACGGTTAATGTTGAATGCGTTCAAATGTTGGTTGTTTGTATATGAATACCTGGTTTGTAGCTAATGCATTGTCCAGTTTCGTAATGACATTCGTCCGGGCAATCACACGTCTGGGAACAGTCGAATCCGTATCTTTGATAGGGACAACCTGGAAAGTATGAGAAATAAGAGAAAGTCCACATTTTTTATTCCGCTACATTTTGGTCACAATCAGGGATTACCAATAAATATTACAGATCTACGAAGGGTCATGTGTGACCTAGTGAAAGACGTTGAAATGAAATTGAAATCTTAATATATACATGTAGTAATTCTTGCGATTTAATTTTTTTTTTTTTTGCACTTTACTTATTAATGTGTTGGTAGAGAGTGTATTTGATGTAACATTATTATGTCCTCTCGAATTTGATGAGGACATTTCAGATATGTGCAAGTCAGTAAAGGTTCCCTTTATCATATTAATTCTTAAACTAATTTTGAGAATCCTCAAGTGAGTCAGTATATTACAATAAAAAAGTAACTGTTCCACTTTTTGATAATTTTTTTTAGGTATGAATTATATAAAAGAGAATACTGGTAATTTACAGCTCATTTACCTTTCTTGTCCCTAAATATTAATGTCTATTTCTTTAATCATCAAATTTTTTTCACCGGGGTGTTACCCACCCACCCCAACTTAAATTCTTTCCTGATTACCAAAGAGCAGGTGACGTGGCTCACAGAACTAAGCAAGTTGTTGCATTACCTGTAACGGCGACCTCACAGATATCAAAGTCTATCGTGGCCGTCCTCTGGGTGTTAAACACTGTCAAATATCTCCCTTTTCCAATGCAGGGATAGGTATCAGATTGTAAAGGAATGGTGTTTAACTTGGAGCGGTAACAGATTTGTCCACTAAATAAAGTGGAGAGATTAGAAATGGAAATGAAAAATCCCTCGTTACCTACAGCTCCTGTCAAGAAAAAAAATCATAAAATTATTAAATTTGAAATTGAGGTTTTAAACTACCAACAGATTTGGATAAATTAACTTTAAACATCACTATACTATGGTTATAAAGTGGGGGGGCCAACCATCCTATCAGTGAACATTTACTATAGTAAAGGTTATGTTGGGGAAAAAAGTGGGGGGGCCAGGCCCCCCCTGGCCCCCCCCCCCGGATGCTACGTCCCTGCATATACATATATAGAATAATATACCATATGATAAAGCATTGCTTGAAATCCGAACAGGATTACGTTAGCTGTAGATCTGAACTTATCTAAAAAAAATTGTGATGGACGACCAGAGAGCTACAGTGTCACCCGTGAATTTATTGCGCACAAAAAATGTCTTCTTGGGCAGAAAGCCAATTCGGTCCAACGTGCTTCGTACAAGACTTGTACATAGAGTTTGGTTGTGCGCAATAAATATACTTTTTTTCCAATGAGTGGCACTGCAGCTCTCGGGTCGTCCATCCCATTTTTTTTTCAGACCAGCTACAGATCTTTAACTAGGGTAACGTTGTTACTATCATCGCACCATCGAAGTTTGGTTTGATAGTGTGATGAAGTGATGATGCAACGGCGGTGATTTGGTAGCGCGACGATGGCGCCATGATGCGATGACGATGATGCAGTGGCACAATGAAGCTATAGCGCGATTGTACGATAACAACCACACGGTATGATATGACTATGAAGCGATGTTAAATATTGCTTCATTGTGTTGTTGCACCATCTCATCGCACTTTCGCGGCGGCATCGTCAAGCGCCATCGCGTCTTCGTTATCGCGCCATCGATCGCAATATCGGGCCGTCGACCCATTAGTCGATGTTGCGATTGTGAACTACGTAATCAAAGCCAGATTTCATGTGTTTAAATAATTGGTTAAATCTGTTTCTACAACAACAAGAAATTCCTATACTATAAATATTCTAGATTCTAAACGGTAAATGATGAATGCGTTCAAATGTTGGTTGTTTGTATATGAATACCTGGTTTGTAGCTAATGCATTGTCCAGTTTCGTAATGACATTCGTCCGGGCAATCACATGTCTGGGAACAGTCGAATCCGAATCTTTGATAGGGACAACCTGGAAAGTATGAGAAATAAGAGAAAGTCCACATTTTTTATTCCGCTACATTTTGGTCACAATCAGGGACTACCAATAAATATTACAGATCTACGAAGGGTCATGTGTGACCTAGTGAAAGACGTTGAAATGAAATTGAAATCTTAATATATACATGTAGTAATTCTTGCGATTTAATTTTTTTTTTGCACTTTACTTATTAATGTGTTGGTAGAGAGTGTATTTGATGTAACATGATTATGTCCTCTCGAATTTGATGAGGACATTTCAGATGTGTGCAAGTCAGTAAAGGTTCCCTTTATCATATTAATTTTTAAACTAATTTTGAGAATCCTCAAGTGAGTCAGTATATTACAATAAAAAAGTAACTGTTCCACTTTTTGATAATTTTTTTAGGTATGAATTATATAAAAGAGAATACTGGTAATTTACAGCTCATTTACCTTTTTTGTCCCTAAATATTAATGTCTGTTTCTTTAATCATCAAATTTTTTTCACCGGGGTGTTACCCACCCACCCCAACTTAAATTCTTTCCTGATTACCAAAAAGCAGGTGACGTGGTTAATAGAACTAAGCAAGTTGTTGCATTAAATAAATACCTGTTACGGCGACCTCACAGATATCAAAGTCTATCGTGGCCGTCCTCTGGGTGTTAAACACTGTCAAATATCTCCCTTTTCCAATGCAGGGATAGGTATCAGATTGTAAAGGAATGGTGTTTAACTTGGAGCGGTAACAGATTTGTCCACTAAATAAAGTGGAGAGATTAGAAATGGAAATGAAAAATCCCTCGTTACCTACAGCACCTGTCAAGAAAAAAAATCATAAAATTATTAAATTTGAAATTGAGGTTTTAAACTACCAACAGATTTGGATAAATTAACTTTAACTACTTATTGGTAGGGGTACCCCGTATACAAAACAAGTGCCTGTGAGCTTATAAAGTGTGTCCCAAAATATATGATACTATTTGAAAGAACCATTAAAATATTACAAGAACGTTTTAATACCCTAATGAATACAATGTAAATGTAACTGACTATGTGAATTCAAGATTTTTAAAAAAGTGAGCAGAATGTGTTTGATATGAAGTGTTCTGTTTCTACACATGATGATTTCTGAGAAAATTAAGTTTTTGGTCTGTCAATGTTTGTTTGCAAAAAAAAAACAAAACTTTACCATGACTTTGAGCCATGAATTTATATTTTACACATGTGTTTTCCTTGCGACAGGGCCTTTCTTTTGGGTACCAACGTGTTTGACTTCTTCTTGCAGTTCGGTATACTTTTGCAAAAATTAACCAAAATTTAACGTTGGTTATAACTTTTGAGCAGCTGGAGCTAGGGTCTTTTTATTTTACATGTGTGTTCCATGTGCCCGTTTCTTTCATTGGGTACCAACATTTTTTTTTTATATATTAACCCTGACCTTTTAGTTTGACCGACATTTGAAAAAAAAAACTTGACCATTAGTTGCCCTACGTATGGTACCACTGTTTCACAACCACTTCTTGATTTTAAGTAGGGAACGGAACCTTATTTAAGATATAGTTTACAGAATCACAAATTTTATTCATTTGACCCTGTCTTTCAGTCATTTAAGCGTATCAAATTTTATAACTATGCTTGATTTCGTTATGGTTAACACCGAGTCACTGTTTAAAAGTGGTTAACCGGCTACATACGAAATCAATCCATCTCTTTCTTTCTTTCTCTTTCTCTTTCTCTCTCTCTCTCTTACCTGCGGGAAAAGTGATGTTGACTTCATCGATCCTCCTCACGCCGGTAAACTCCACGAGAAACAATGACGAAGCGACTGCTGTCGGAGACATATTGATACAGGTTGCTGGGTTGCCATCATTGCCATTGGATGCTGCTACGTTGTAGGGGAGATAACTTTGAGGCCGGTTTAAGGCCAAATTATCTGTATAGATATTATTTTGTTAATGTAGGCATGACTTAAAGAACAAAATATATAAAGGGCTTTGGATAAGTATGAAAGAAGGGGGGTGTGTGAAAATTAAAAACTCTGAAAAGCCAAAAAGAAAAGAGAGATCAAATAGAAATTGAGATCTAAACTCGACTTTTTACCGATGGGGATTCCAATCTTCTGTTGAGATTTATGAAGACAGTAAATTACTGTATGTGGGAGGATTTGGGCCAAAAAGGGTAAGCTTTCAGGGACGATTTTCATACTTTAGTTAACAACAAAATTGGAAGAAAAAAACGGAGTGAGCAGTTTTGAGTTCCATTAAAGTTAAATATGAAACGTAAATGTGATGTCGCAGCTAGCTGCGATATGACAATACTACCGGTCAATGTTGATTTGCTTTAATCTGTTTCAATTCTATATAGGCTACAATCTAAAAATCTAAGATATCTAAATGTACAGAAATTGTAATTTCTTACCGTAAGCATTTATATTCCCTAGAAAGAGACAAATTAGTATACAAATTATCAACTCTGTTTCTGCCATTTGTTCAGATGTAAACGTTATAGGACACAGGGATGACCATGACGGAAATTGATGACGGATGAAGCTCGATCAAAACGGACATTATTACATCGATGGTCAAACTGGTCATAAGAACGTAAAACACAGCGGATAAAATGATAAACGTTGTGATTCATTTGTGATTTTTATTTAAATTGCGTAAAAATTCATTATGTAAGTAATAATAATCGTGAGATGTAAAAGCCCGTCACCGATTTTTATAAGATAGATCTCGTAAAATATCTTTAAAAAAAAAAAAATAAAAATGAGTATTCAAAAAATGTCAAAAGACATGCATCATTAAGTTGATGTATGTATTATTTATTTAGAAAAAAAAACACGCTTTCCCCAAAAGAAAATACTCAGTATTGTAAAATAATTTGGGAAAACCCAACATCATATCTGGTGTGGACCGTGTTCGATAAAAAAAAAATGCAGTTATCTTTCCTTTAAAGATGAATTAGTTCCGTTTGCTGAGGAAATATAAATAATCTTGTTTGACTTGCGATTATTGGGGTAAAATGGACTTAGTGCATCCCCTCTATTTGTATAATTGTTGTGAATTGCGGAAAAATGACTGATTTGAAGGGATTTGATTCATGGTTAAAGATAGCTGCAGAACTGTAGCTCTCCTAAAAAATATATATTGAATTATTGATAGACCGGAGAGCTACAGTGCCACCCATTGAAAAAAGTTACTAAAAATCGTCCGATTTGCCAACACTAGAAGAAACTGTATATTTATTGCGCACAAAAAAGTGCGCTGTTTCTGGATTAATTCTTCCAAATTCTTACCTCAATTGCATAAAAGCTAGATTTCAATAAAATCCTGTCTCCTCTATAAATTACTTTTGTAGTTTACATCTGTACGAAGCGCGTTGGACCGAATTATCTTGCAAACCAAAATGACAATATATAAATAGGCGAAAATTTTCGATGATCTCAATTTACGGACCAGGAGGGCTATTAAAAACAATTATAAGGAATGTTTTGTGGTGGAAACAGTGATAGAATATGTAAGGAACACACGGTTTGTAATATTTTGAAATGACAGTTTTAAAAACGTAGAGAAATAAATCGAAAAGCAGCGCACTTTTTTGTGCGCAATAAATATACAGATTTTTCAATGGGTGACACTGTAGCTCTCCGGTCTATCAATAATTCAATATATATATTTTTTAGGAGAGCTACAGTTCTGCAGTTAGGTTAAAGAAATATTACAAAAGCAGTGTGTACTTGTCCAGTGTATAATTATTACATTTCGAGATGTGAATTCGTGGGTCTCTTCATACCACGAAAACAACGAAAATTAATCATCATGAAAATTGTGATTCTATAGTACATTATATTTGAAATAAAAATTCTTTATAATACTAGTACCGGGTACTTTCATTCACTTGGCGAACGATTCTCCATGGAAAAGTTGAAAGAAACTGAGCATGTTTAATTAGAAGTGCACTATGGCATCATAAACATGCATGTGCTTGCATTCGCTGAAAAAAAATTAACATAACATAATAACCTATATATAAAGGTATAGTATACCCAACAATATACTTTATATCGGCAAAATTATTGACATGGGGAGGGCTTCTCCTAGGGGTCTGTATTAATTATCTAATTACTAGTATTCCCTTTTTATACAATCTATTAAAACGGATACTTAGTATCCGGAACAAAGCATGGTCATGTAATCATCACTGAACATCGCCCGTTCAATAACCCCCTCCCCATTACACACATTCAATATAGTTTTCACTAATATTTATGCGCGTCGTAAAAGTACTATTATAACATTCCTATATGTAAAAATTATTCATGAACAAGAAATAATCTGAAATAAATTCATATACTGATTCATTTTCTTTACTTAGTGGTTGAAATAAGGGCAAATGTACGAAGAAAAAAAGTACATGTATATTATGTACACACATATCCGGAGAGAGAGAGAGAGAGAGAGAGAGAGAAGAAATCAACAATGTTTGATTGATTATTACGATGTTAAAATTCTCTATTTTCTGCGTTAGTTTCCGGACAGTGCACAAACAGGACATATGGCCCAGACTGCTCCCAAAACTGCGGGTTCTGTAAGGACGGCGCCCCTTGTGACGTGGTGACGGGGATGTGCCAGGGTTGTTCGACCGGATACGAGGGGATTCTGTGTCTGTCAGGTGTGTATCTTATTTAGTGTCTACCTATATCTTTCTGTGTATGTAGGAAGGAGCGAAGGGGGGGGGGGCTCTTATATTCTATATTCCTAAATTCTAAGTTCAGTACGTTGCCAAATATATATGCGAAGTAGAAAAAAATAAACAAGTATTTATTAATTCATTTCCTAAAATGACAATGCATATACATATATCCACTATATCCATTACTCAGCATCCTTTTTTTTTTAAAGTAGTCTCATCGAATATATGTTAACGTTCCTGTAAATCGAGGAAATTAAATGACCAAACATGCACTTTTAATGTCTATCAGTTTCATTTTAAGGCTCAATTTTGATTCTTTGTCATAAGGATGTTCCCAGGGATCCTATGGAGAAGATTGCCTCCTACGCTGTACTCAGTGTGTAAATAACAGCTGCGACCCAATGAATGGTGCATGTTTAAACGGAACAATGCAGACCAAGGAAACAACACAGTCCGCCACCGTAACGTCCACAGTCACGTCTCAGCCCTCCACCAACACTCCACGTACGTTTTAGTATAAAATGCCACGCGATCTTTGTCTTTGATAAGTTTAACGGATTGAAAAGCATTGAGTCGTTTTAAGATATCCGATCCATAAAAGGGCACAATCAACAAAACAGAACTTGTAAATAGATTTTTAAAAATGATGCTAGTACGTTATAATTGTCATAAAATCCAGATTGCTGTTTTGGAAACATGCTCCATTTCCATCAAATAAAGCGTAAAAAGAATTCCACATAAGTTATGTTATTTATCCCTTCTTCTTCTTTTATTTCCAGAAAAGGGATTAGTATTTGACAGCCCGGCTGTTTTACTTGGACTATCTGTTCCTATGTTGGTGTTGATTGGAGTTGGGGCGTTAATATTTTTTATCATCCTCGCTTTGATATGTCATACCTTATTAAATAGGTAAAGCTGCTTATTAAACCTACAAAACTAATATATATTATATTGATAAAAAGAAGACTTTCCTGAAATGTCCATGAAAATATTATTTATAAAGTGGAATGTAAAGAATAAAGTTTACGAATGCAATTTATTTACCGGTATTCTTTCAGATTATGCCCAAGGAAGAAACAAGTTGAGCCAACATACCATGCTACAAGGAGACGGTCTACAAGAAGGTAGGTAATGGGACAAAAGATTACAGAAACTGTTTATCTAATTATCAAATGTCATTCTTATTTTAGCGGAAAGTAATTGTCAAATATATATTTCTAGTATGTCGTTTGTTTACAAGAAATGGTCTTCCAAGCCAACCTAACGAATAGAGCGACTTCACGAGTTTTGGATTATCATCCCATGATCTTATCAACTTATTCTGTGACACAGAAAAGGCAACTCAGTTTTAAAGATATGGATATACTGTTTCTTGGTTACATCCGGGGATTTCTGTTGTGCTCATATAAAGATTTTGGGAAAATGTTTAAGGAAGAGTTCTTTTGATCTACATATAATATAGAACATCATGTACGTCATGTATGACTTCATACTTTATATTTTCGCCATAATATTGAGTTCGAGACGTTAATCGAAAACAGGGCGGAAAGTTTGTAAAGACATGAAGGACAATGAAACTGAGCATCGCTTACTACCAGTACTTTGATTTCAAAACGACAGACAAACGTTTACTGTTGGATGATTTAGGCCAAACTAAGCTTCCTTGTTAGATGTATGAAATTTAACGACCACTTAAGAAACATTTGCCGCAAGATAAAGAAATTTATCTTTGTTATTTGCATGTTAAACATTATAACATATTATCAAATTACATGTCATTTTACTTTTTACATGGACATTTATTTCTTTTGCTCTTAAGCAAATTTAACTATTTTACAATTCAAAACACAAAATTGCCTGAATGTATGGTTACCTTTTAATGTACTAGAAAATGTTTGTAAAAATAGAAGAAACCTTGTGATTTTTTTTATTGATTCGTACTAAATTTGAAGACAAAAATGTGTTTGTAAATCTTAGTATTGTACATTATATGAGTTATTATTGTGTGTCAATTGATTTGTCAATATTTAATTTGAACAAAATAAAAGGATGAGATGGACTGTAAAAAAAAACTTTAAATAATAAATACAAAAATTCATGGTATTCGAAGTTATTGTTTACTTATTGTTAGTATTTACTTATTTATGATTATGTATATCATTATTTATTATTAATGGTATAAAATCCTATAAAATGTGATTTTTAATTCCTGTAAACTAATAATGTTTAAAAGTCATGAACTAAACAAGATTTGTGTAGTTCGAAAAAAGCTATTTTTAGCATATACGTCACAGTCAATGTAACAAGGTCATAACCTTTGTGTCATTTGTAGGAAGTTGATGAGTGGAGTGTGCTTAAAAAATATGAAGTCTCTAGCTCTTATGGTTCAAAAGTTATGGGGAAGGTACGAAAAAGCTATTTTTAGCATACAAGTCACATTCATTGGCATTGGTGCCATTTAAAAGAACTTAATTAGTGGAGTATGTATACTAAGTATGTAGTCTCTACCTCATGGTACAAAAGTTATGGTGATGGTTCAAAACAGATATTTTTAGCATATTAGTCAAGGTCACAAGGTCATTGACTGTGATGTCATTTGAAAGAACTTAATAAGTGGAATATGTATACCAAATATTAAGTCTCTATCTTTCATTACTCAAAAGTTATGGCAAAGGTTAAAGACAAAAAGCTATTTTTAGCATATTGGTCACATTCAAGGTCACCAGGTCATTGACCTTGGTGTCATTTGAAAGAGCTTTATTAGTGGAGGATGCATATTAAATATAAAGTCTCTATCTTTCATGATTCAAAGTTATGCTTTGATATGAATATTTCTTGTTAATTTTGAAGGGAAATGGTTTTGTTTTCAATTTTAACGGATATCAACATAATAAATCAATTGCTTGTCAAATCGTAAAATATGATTCTTGAGTGATCACAAAAATTCAATATACAACTCACAATTAAAATGTTTTTAATTATCTGCGTGAGGTAAATTTTGAAATTACAAGCTGGCATATATTTACTGTGTGACACATATTACTGTGTAGTCTCATTAAGGATTTTAAGTATATAGATGATAAGAGTTGAGTATATTGATTGATTTAGAACTAAAATCTTTCGGTACATTTCTTTATGAGTCCTAGATGACTCTAGGTTATTCTCTTTTTGCTTTAATTTTTGTATCTGCCTGATGAATCGAAAAGAATGATTGGAATATCTCCTTAAAACCAGAACGTGTCAGGTCTGTAATCGTTAATACTGTACTGTCAATTGTAAGTAATTGAACACCCCCCTTCAACCAATGGTTGTATATATGACTTGACAATGAACAAGAGTTCCAATCTATTGAACTGTAATATATAGTCTTATTTACAATTTATAATTAATTTCGTGTTGAAATATCATAATTAATATTCACTGTTACAAATGAACATGGATATAATTGGATTCTTACGTACGAACACATAGTCATTATGAATGCATGCACTTCATTTCAGTGTGATTCCGGACGGTTGTATACAGATATCCGCATTATTGTTTGTACACAAACGTTCAAAGTGAGTAATGAAACTACTCTGGCTAATACTGTTTGCTAAAAGTGTACATTTGGGTGAGTATTTCTCTAAAAATGTAGTTAAACACTAAATCCTATATAATATACCGGGGTATATGACTTCGATGTAACTATTCAAGGTATTAATTCTATACATGTACAATAAAGAGGAATGTGAAACTCGGATGATAAAATCTGAAGAGGCAAATACTTATAGCGTGTAGGGAAAAAAACAGTCGAGCCATTGTTTTACCTTGTTATGATAAACTTAATTTTTTTTTCATGAATTGCATGTCCTTTATTACTTAATAATCCTCAATATCCAGTAAAAGTACTATTATAACATTCCTATATGTAAAAATTATTCATGAACAAGAAATAATCTGAAATAAATTCATATACTGATTCATTTTCTTTACTTAGTGGTTGAAATAAGGGCAAATGTACGAAGAAAAAAAGTACATGTATATTATGTACACACATATCCGGAGAGAGAGAGAGAGAGAGAGAGAGAGAAGAAATCAACAATGTTTGATTGATTATTACGATGTTAAAATTCTCTATTTTCTGCGTTAGTTTCTGTCTGTCCGTTTAATACATAACACATTTTCGTCACAGTTTTCTCAGCAACTACTTATTGCAGATGCTTGAAATTTTAGTACACTATATGTTTGGGCATGCCATATGATGGGATTCATTTTTATTCACTCTGATGTCAACTTCTTGTTCATCCCTGCATCTCTCCATACATAACAAAAAATTTTGTCATAGTTTTCCCAGCAACTACTCATTTATGATTACAGATGCATGAAATTTTAGCACATACTTTGTTGCAGCATATCATATGGGGAGATTTATTTTGATATGAATCTGATGTCAACTTCCTATTTATCTGTGCATCTGTCCGTTACTGAACCTGTGTATATTAACACGATAGATAAGTGTATATTTACATCAGGATGAGGGTATGAACATTGGCTCACAGACTTCTTGATTGCTCATTTATACAAGAGTATATACATGTAATAAATTGATTATTATAACAATAACATAATCCAAAGAGCTGCATCATGCCTCCTGGAGAGATGTGAATTGTCAGATCAAACTGAACACTCCACATTTCATTTGATCTGATGATCTGCCCCTGTCAACTCAACGTGATATCACCATACTTGTGACTTCACAAACCATAATGGCACCTTCATAAGTATTGTTGATTAATGTTACATGGTGTGATTTGAATAGAATTGCTCGTAAACAGAACTATTACTGATTTGAATTTTAAAATTGTAGATATATGTACTGTTTGTACATGTATGTAGCTGCAATAAAAAAAATGTTACGACCTTCAGTTGCTGTAATCATACATTAATGAACACATTCATAATTAAATGTAACCCTCCTCTTCAACTGATTAGCCCAATCACAATCAGAAATTCAGACCAGTCTTTAAAGGTTGCATTTTTTTCTTGAATTACTCCTAATCATTTAATAGCATGTATTGCATGCACATGTATTAGCAGACAAGAAGCAGGACAAAAGCACAGGTACTTATGGACAGGAACTCCCCCTCCTGATATTCAACCCCCGGGCGTGTTGGACTTAAGTTTTAAAGGGGCATTTCGGTAGTTTCAAGGGGCATTTCGGTAATTTCCAGGGGCATTTCGGTAAATCAGGGGCATTTCGGTAATTCGAGGTACCGTCATTGTTTATCATCTCTTAGAGATTCAAAAATTACAATTCTACATTTTTCACACTATCTCTATAAAATGTATCAATTAAAGTCTCCTATTGCTACAAGAAAGAAAGAAAGTGAATGTTATATGCTGAATTTAACATCTGATAATCAGCTAAAAAAAAGGTAAGGTACAGCTGTATATATATAGGTTTCTCATTCCACTTTTTGTGAATGTGGCTGTAAAGATTAGGAAAATAATGACCTTTGAAAAAGTTTAGGATAATTAATATAATTTCAAAATTGATGACATTAGCTGCATATTGGGTTTCTGTCATTATCATCAAATAAATTAAATATCAAGGAGAGGATTATGAATCAGCACAAGGACATAACATTGAATGATTTTTTTTCAGCTGAGCAGTTTTTGGAATCTGTAGAAGCAAATCAGAACTATGGACTTCTTCTTCTTACGCTGTTGGACAAAGATGGAGTTGAGCCACACATACGAGTCAGTGCTGCTGTAACATTCAAGAATTTCATCAGAAGAAACTGGAGAGTGGTAGTTATTTTTATTTGTTGTAGTTGAATTGACAGAAAAATCATTCATGAACAGGACTGTTAAATGCAAAATGTTTTTCATTTTCAACAAATAATTTTTATCTTGATCAATCAATTTGGTGAATGTTAAAAAAGGTTAACTTAGCTATGAAATATAGCTATTTTTCAAAGCTAACTCTCTGTCCTCTTTGAATGCTGAAAGTACTAAAAGTTCATTATTGTATGTTAATGTTATTTTTGCCTTTTTCCTTTTAATGTAGATTGATACAAACAAGATTCATGACAACGATCGTAACACAATCAAACAACAAATTGTTGGACTAATGTTAAAGAGCCCAGAACAAATTCAAAAACAGGCAAGTATTCTAAAATATCAAAGGCAACTGGAAAGCTGTTGTCCTTCTTTGGGGGGTAGAAAATGTTTCATAAATATCTTGGACATGGATGAAATTGTTGTACATATTGCTGAACTAAATGTTGGCCTAAGTCACTGGATTTAACAATTTCAGTTGAGTGATGCTATCAGTATAATAGGGCGGGAGGATTTTCCTGACAAATGGCCGAATCTTATCACGGAGATGGTGGAGAAATTTCAGACAGGAGATTTCTATGTTATCAATGGAATTCTTCACACTGCACATTCCTTGTTTAAAAGGTAAAAGAATGAATTGATACATTCAGCTTGAAAAACTTTGATAAAGAAAATCTTATTTATAACATGACTATATATATACCTTTTAATTTCATAATTCTATGTTTTTGTTGGGTTTTTTTCTTTCTAGATATCGACATGAATTTAAATCCCAGAAACTTTGGGAGGAGATCAAGTTTGTTCTGGAGAATTTTGCAAAGCCCTTCACAGAACTTTTCAATGTAAGTGTATCTTCTGTAGTTGACAAAACAGTGCACACTAAACCAAATTGCTGTTCAGTTTACCATGTATCGTCATGTTTTGTTTATTTTCATAGGCAACGATGGATCTGGCAACAAAGCATGCATCCGAGCCAAGTGCATTAAAAGTGGTTTTCAGTTCTATAGTCCTTATTTGCAAGATTTTCTACAGTTTGAATTTTCAAGTAAGTATTGATATTAAGTGTATTAATATTTGTACATGTAATACCAATAAGAAAAAGGAAAAGTTTGAGAATGGAGAAACAATGTACAGCAAAATTCAGTTATAAGTTATAACGAAGTCGCAGGGACCTTTGAAATTACTTCGCTATATCCGTAATTCGTTATAACCATATACAAAATTCATTAAATTTATATATTTAGGGATCTAAGATAACTTCACTATATCCTTGATTCGCAATATCCTTCTTCGTACTAACCAAGTTTTACTGTAAAAATATTTAGCTTCACATATATATTTCAATTCATAAAATAGATAAGCAGGACATTGTAAACAATGAACTTTTGTTGCAGGATTTACCTGAACATTTTGAAGACAACATGAGTATATGGATGACACATTTTCTAACATTGCTTAGTGCAGACAATAAGCTTCTACAGACACAGGTAAGTTGTCAAAATTAGGTACCATTGAGAGGAGGAATTTATTTGTTTGTATTATTTAACATTCTTGATTCTTATTGTTGGCTGTACTGAAATTGATCCAAGCATCCATATTTACATTCACTCTTGTAAAATTTTGCTTTCATATTTCATCCATAAGGCTATCTAAATTTAATTCCCTGGTTCTCAGGCCAATTTTCTCCAAAACAGATGCGGGAGGGCGGCATTTTTATTTATCATTTTATTGGCAATAGAGTAGATGAGGGAGGTATTTTTTTTAATTTTAATTTCCGAATTTTCTTTAATATAAAGATAATTTTTTAAATCACAGATATACTTTCCATTTCTGGTCAAAATTTCTGCTTTACCCATTGCTTAACAGCGTGTAAACATCGTAGGTAAAGTCCTCGAATGTATTTCAAACGAAGTAGCCAAAATCTCATTGTAAATGGCTACCGGAAGTGATATTTGAACACTAAACTACGAAATAAATGAGGTTGGAATTTTTTTTCCCAGATTGGTCTCCGCAATACCAACTTTTTATTTTATCAAAAATACAATAAAATCGGCAATGCGGCTACCTCAAAACGGATGCGCGCGGGCCTGAGAACCAAGATTTCAATTTTATATGGCCTAAAGAAGGAAATATTAACTCTCTGTTTAGGATGAGGAAGAGGCGGGGTTACTGGAGCAGGTCAAATCCCAGATCTGTGACAATGTGGCGCTGTACGCCCAGAAGTACGATGAGGAGTTCTCTCCCCAGCTGCCCGCCTTCGTCACGGCGATCTGGAATCTTCTGATCTCAACAGGACTACAAGTCAAGTATGATGATGTAAGTTGTCAGGTTTTTGTTAACTGTATAGAAAATTTTAAGTTTATGTTATGGTTTTAATATACTGTATAAGCAGAATTTTTAGCGAGGATTCAATTTCGACATTATTATGTAGGTGCTTTGATCGGTTAAATTGAATCTTGCTAACAATTTATTGCATATTATTTGTAATGACTTTTAAAATGAGCATTAAAAAGTTGTTAAAATTATTTCTCCTTAAAAATAAATACCTATTCTTAAGGATAAATTTCTAAATTTGCATCTTGCTTAAATTTCCACTTTTATGGTATTTTCATGAAGAATGTCTAGTTGAAATTATATGAGGAGTTTTTTATTTAACATGCATATAATTGTCTTAACAAGGGGAGCATTTCTCTATTCTGAATTGTATTTTTGGTTTGTAATACATAGAAATGTCATTTTTATTGTCACTTTCAGGACAATCTAAGATTTGTCTTGTTTTATTTTCCAGTTGGTGAGCAATGCCATTCAGTTCCTAGCTTCTGTAGCTGAGCGTCCATCATATAAACATTTGTTTGAGGATCCTTCAACTCTGGCCAGTATTTGTGAGAAGGTCATTGTTCCCAACATGCAGTTTAGAGGTAAGTTTTTTATTCTCAAGTCTGAATGTTACAGAATTCTTATATTACTATATATACATGTACATCAGACTGCCAGAAAATAATTTAGCAAAAATATTGTTCTGGATTGCTGGATGATATTTGGATTGTTGGATGATGGTTTGATGGCTGTGTTTTCAGATGCTGATGAGGAGCTGTTTGAGGACAACCCTGAGGAGTACATCAGGAGAGACATTGAAGGGTCAGGTAAGGCTCCTATCCTCAAAAGGTTACATATGTATTAATAGTTATACATGTACCAATTTTCATGCTGCATTACGTGTACTTATGGACCATGGACATGGACATAATTCTAGTTATCATAGTCATTTGAGAAGTTATAGTGAGACTTGCCTCTTATATGAAGTATTATGTTTCACATGAAGTGAGTAATTTTGATATACATTGTAGATGTAGACACAAGAAGAAGAGCTGCGTGTGACCTTGTCCAGGCCCTCTGTAAGTCATTTGAAGGACCGGTCATCCAGAACTTTTCCCAGTATGTCCAGGGACTCCTACAGGTTAGTAGTCAGTCAGTATGTGTAATTCTACTAATGTTATATTTAGAGGTGGGATGACCCCCCTCCCTCCCCAAATAAAGACTTCATCTAAATCAAATGTACTCTTGTTATGATAAATTGTTCAGAAATAAATGGCTTTTGATTTTCAGGAGTATGCCTCTAACCCTGCACAAAACTGGAAGGCTAAAGATGTAGCTGTGTATTTAGTGACATCTCTAGCAGCAAAGGCTCAAACACACAAGGTTTGTCACTTTCTTCATCTCCCTCTATTTTACAAGATTGATTATTTAAAAAATTAAACTTGATGCTATTTTTCTTTTCAGCATGGAATTACGCAAACAAGTACCCTTGTCAACATCACAGATTTTTATCAAGCTCACATTTTAACAGACATTCAGAATCCTGATGGTAATATTTTATTAATCATTTTATGTGTATTGAACAAGAAGTCATTGTTGAAAATTTTTATTTTTGACTTGTTGCTTAATTGTATGGTTTACCCATTTGATTTACTTATTGTATACTTATACTTACTGAAATATTTAGAAGTGTTTATGTGTCTTAATTTTAAAACGAAATATTCATGTGGTTGATAAAGCCAATATTTCTTCATGTACTTGACTTACACATATAACAGTAAAAATTGTTTAATTTATCTTTATTTCTATATTTGTGTAATGTGATGAAAAGCAGTTATGATAATAAAGGCTATGTTTTTTTTACAGTCAATGCAAGCCAAATATTGAGAGCAGATGCCATCAAATACTTAATGATATTCAGAAATCAGGTATTATAAACTGTTAAATTGATTGGAAGAAAAAATGTTGTTACTGGTATTATTCTGAATCAAGATGAAATGAATATGTTTTATGGCCTATTCCAAAAGCTAGTAGCTACATTACATATCTGAAATCAGTATCTATCAAAACAAGGCAAACAGGTTTTGCATGGAGTAAATGAGAAAATTCCATAATATTTCTTTTAAGATTACAAAAAATGCTTAATTTGGGAAGTTTGGGGGGAGGGGTTGTACAGAATAATACTTTTCTATGTTGTGTGATTTGACTAGCTCCCCCCTGAGGCCCTGTTGGTCAGTATCCCTCACCTGGTGCGACTCCTGACCGTCTCCAGTGTAGTCGTCCACTCCTACGCCGCCCACACCATCGAAAGGCTCTTAATGGTCAAAAAGCAGGACGGCAGTGGACCAGTGTAAGTTACCAATTTATAAATACTTTTAAAATTACAAAATAAAATTTTTAAATAAAAAAAAAAATTTGGTAGAAGCATGTGGAATGTATTATCTATTTTATTTTTTTTTTTTCAGAGTTACACACGGACAAATTAAAGGTTGTGTTAATGACCTGATGTCTAATCTTATAGGAGCCATGAATCATCCTGGTTCCTCAGAAAATGAATATGTTATGAAAGGTAATCATTAACAACTGATCTGGGTCTTAAATTTTATTTACAGAGATATTATAAGGAATTGAACACATTCACATTATGTATACAGTAGAATTTGTTGAAGAGTTTGTTTTGTGGTACACTTGAATCCATGTCACTGTAGCCTTAATGAGAAGCATGTCAACGCTACAAGAAGATCTGTTACCTCTGATGGGGCAGTTACTGAAATTCCTCACTGAAAAGCTGGGTCAAGTCAGTAAGGTACGCACTTCTACTCTCAGAAAACAATAAAAAATCTCAGGAGGCTGTATTTTCAACTTGTATTTTAATCTTTTGATATTTTTTATTTGCATTTTTATATTTCTCAAAAAAATGTTTTATTCTAACAGAATAAAAAACAAAAAAACAAAATCTTAATTTATACACTTGTCACTGTATGTACATGGGTGTATACTGTCTAGGATTGAGAATTTTAATTTTAGAATCCGAGTAAGCCCCATTTCAATCACTACCTTTTTGAATCTATGTGTGTGGGAATCCGGACGACCTGTAAACACAATCCAGGGGCAGTGGTTCAGTTTGAACAAGTCCTGTTTGAACCGTTCACATACATACTACAGCAAGACATCCAAGGTAAGAGACTATACAGCAAAACTTGTTTAGTACAAACATGTATGATAGTGAATTCACAGATATAGCGAAAGTTATCTTGGATCACCATCTTTAAAAAATTTAACTAATTCCTTTTACGGATATAACGAATTAAGGATATAACGAAGTAATTTCATAGGTCCCAGTCACTTCATTATAACCAAGTTTTACTGTATAGAGATTTAAAAGTTAAATTATTTTTGCTATGCATTTCCATGTTTTGGCTTGCTATCTTAATGGTTGATTTAGTATCGTAGGATGGAATCCCTATGCCCTATTTCATTTACTTGCAGAATTCTCACCATACGTTTTTCAAATCCTGTCTCTGTTAATTGATCACCACCAGGAGGGGAAAGTTGCCGACACGTACATGGCATTGTTCCCCCACTTGTTGGCCCCTGCCTTGTGGGAGAGGCCGGGTAACATCCCCCCTTTGGTTCGTCTGTTACAAGCTTACGTAGAGAAGGGAGCCAAGCAAATAGAGGCAGAGAAAATTGTAAGTTATGTGAGAATTATAGGATATTATTTTGATTCTATCTGAGACTTTCTTAAATTTTTTGTAGTGGTCTTATTACTCTGTATAATTTAATTCTGAGAAGAGATTTGCTATTTTAGCTTGCTCTGAAATCTGGGGTTTTTTTCTGTACTAGAATGGGCTGTTGGGGATATTCCAAAAATTAATAGCCTCTAAGACAAATGATCATGAAGGATTTTATCTCCTGAATTCCATGTTGGAGTTTATGCCAAGGTAAAAGTTTCTTGCATTTCAACATAAATTTTATTAAACCATCTTACATTTAGCTGTGAAAAACTATATTTAAACTTTGAAGAAGATGCATTGGCATGAGTATAAAAAAAGTTTTATTACACTGATATTACACTTTACGATATAAGAATAAATGTATCCACTAAAATATCCATGGAGAGAAACTTAAATGTTTGAATGACCTTTATTTCAGGGAGATGTTGGATCAGTACCACAAACAGATCTTTATTCTTCTGTTCCAAAGACTGTCCAGCTCAAAGACTACAAAATATATCAAAAGTAAGTAACCATCAAAATCACATGTAAACAGAGGCATAAGAAAATTATGTTTGTCAGAAATAATGTGTATTATTAATTATTAATACATTTACTGAAATTCTATTATACTAAAATTCTATTACAGAATGCACTGTATGTTTTCTTTTTATTTAGGTCTTCTTGTATTCTTTTCGATGTATGCTACTATCATTGGAGCCAGTCAGCTAATAGAAATCATTGATGGGATTCAACCAAGGTAGAATACTTTATGTCAGATCATCAGAGCTTTGCACTTGCAGAGCCGTACATTTTGAATAATATTTATCTCCTTAACTTTGAGGTAGATTTACAATCATTGCTACAAAATACATGTACTTTGTATTTACTAGGATGTTTGGGATGGTGATAGAGAGGCTGTTTCTACAAGACATGCAGAAAATCTCTGGTGACGTAGAGCAGAAGATCTGTGCTGTTGGGGTGACTAACATTCTGACGGAGGCTCCAGCCATGCTGCAGAACTACGAGGCTTTCTGGTAAGTGGCTAGGAACATGGTGAGGAAAAGTGTTGTCATGGTGACCAGTGGGCAGCTGTAGTCATAGTAACAAGCTGATAGTAGTCATGATGACTAGTAGATTTAGTAAACAATATAGTGGTTGTAATGTTAGGGTCAGTGTCTTCAGCTTTAAGCTGTTACCGTTGCTGGTCACATGATTTTTAAGGAAATTATCCAGTGAGTGTTTAAACTTTTGATATTTTTTTTTTCACAGATTTCTATATTAAAGCTAACTGTAAGGCACCTACCTAAATGAGGAATGTTTTAAAGTTTAATGCTGTATAGATATTTTTGTTGATTGAATGATTTTTGTTGAACAGGTGCAAACTACTTCAGGCAGTTATCAGTTTATTTGAATTGCCCAAGGATGAATCAACTCCTGATGATGAACATTTCATTGAAATTGAAGACACTCCAGGTATTCCAAGTTATAGAAAAATTCTAATTTGTTATGGATTATTTTATATAATTTACCATGTTGACATATCTTTCACCGAGATTTTGTTACTATTCCAATTCATGCTTATTCCTGTAGGCTACCAGACAGTGTACTCACAATTGGCTTTCGCCGGAAAGAAAGAAAACGACCCTTTTGCGAAGTCAGTACCTGACGCTAAAATTCACCTGGCCAAACAACTAGCTAAGCTCTCAGCAGCAAATCCTGGAAAGGTTTGTATTCTTTCATCAGTTTAAAAATGAAATATGTTATTTATGTATAAAATTTGTATCAACATGTACACAAGTTTTAATTGTTACTAAGTTGATAATCTTGGTTCTAGAATAGAGTACTATCTGATCATGAACATAGTTGGGGATAGTTTTGATATTTTTAATACCAAAGAGTACTCATTTTGAAAAGGCAAGCAAGTAATCAGTTACTACGATTTAATTGATTTTACAACCTTAGTTGTGACTGTAATTTGACTGTTTCAGATTGCTCCACTGATTAGAGCTGGTTTAGAGGAGGGAGCTCAAACGTTCCTACAAAAATACTTCACAGCAGCCAATGTTTCCATAGCATGATCATATCAAAGTCTTACTGCTTAGGAAAACTGAATGTTTATACATTGTATTTTCAAACATTTTAAAAAAATGTTGTGCTCCCATTTCCAGCCTGGTCTGTTCAACAAATACAACTCAGCTTTGAGTGTTCTGTACATTGCTGAATAGTGAAGTGAATCTCCATATAAATGGTGCAGAGAGGCAAATGTTCAAACCTAGACCTCTTGTGTGTAAATCTAGAAAGTGCTTTGTTATCTGTTGGAAATAAAATTTGAAATCAATCTCTTTCTAATACTTTACAAGCAGTCTGAAACTCTGAAAGCTATTTATATAAAACTCTTTTATGAATTGTAAATATTAGTACCAGGTAAATAAAATTGATGGGCTACTTAGGGTTAAGCTTCAAGTCAAACTTTGACACTGATGGCTCATACATCAGATTGCTTCACTCCTTTAGATAGTACATCTGTCCTACAATTTATGCTTAACAGACTCATGTAGCATTTATGCCTGGTATTTTGAGAATTATTGATGCTTTATCAAACTTTAAAACTTCACGACATTGCAAATATTGTATGATAATTTCTAAGCATTTGCTTCCTAGAGTTTATAAAAATAATTGGTACAAGTCAGGTAAATAATTTTCACAGTATAGCGTTGCATAATTTACTACGTACAATATCAAAAAAGTCAGTGATTAAGAAATAATTATCACAGTATGTAATTACTATACTTTCCATATGTACAATGTGGAAAACGATATACTGTGACTGTGTTTGAGTTCTTATTCGTCTGAGGACGTACACTATACAGCTGTATTGTTTGAGGAAGGACCCTTTTTCAATTTTGAGATGAAAATTTCATTATCACCCCCCTTTTCTGGAATCTAAGTAATATTCAAATGTTGTTTCATTATTCGATTGTCGGTCCATTCGACTGACAGTTGACATCCCTAAAAATTTCTCATTGTCCGACATTAACTTTTGAAGAACTACTGGGCTAATTTCAATCAAACTTGGCACAGAGTATCCTTAGGTACAATGATTTGGCTACACCTCTTCCAAGGTGAGAAATTGTTGGGGCCACAATGAGTGACCAAGATCTAAAAGTGGTGATGCAGTTAAAAAGCTCTTATCAATAACCAGAAGTCTCTGTTGAGACTGAAGCTCTACTGGTTTGAATTAGAATAATGATCCTTGATGATAAGTCTCTTTATGTTCTCAGTGTAGTCTACTTGCATGCCACATTATATTATAATCAGGCTAAAACTGTATTTGGAGTAGCATTTTGAGAGTATTTGAGAGGAATTTCAATTTTTAGTAACCAAGGCAATAATGGTCATCAAAGTCAAAAACCTATACACAGAATTGTGTATCTTAGTGTAGTCTACTTGTGTGGCAAGTTATATTGAAATAAGACCTAAACGGTAGGAGACGAAGCATTTTGAAAGAATTTCACAGAAATTTTTGTTTTTAGTAACAACAGCAACACCATTCATTGAAATCAAAAACCGATGTACAGAATTATGTATCTTAGTGTAGTCTACTTGTGTGCCAAGTTATATTGAAATCTGATCAAAACTGTTGGAGGAGTAGCATTTTGAAAGAATTTCACAGAATTTTCTATTTTTAGAAACCATGGCAACATTGTTCATGGAAATCAAAAACCTATACACAGATTTATGTATCTTAGTGTAGTCTACTTATATGCCAAGTAATATTGAAATCAGACCAAAACTGTAGGAGGAGTAGCATTTTGAAAGTATTTCACAGAAATTTCTATTTTTAGTAACAACGCCAACACCGTTCATTGAAATCAAAAACCGATACACAGAATTATGTATCTTAGTGTAGTCTACTTGTGTGCCAAGTAATATTGAAATCAGATCAAATTTGTAAGAGGAGTAGCATTTTGAAAGAATTTCACAGAAATTACTATTTTTAGTAACAACGCCAACACCGTTCGTCGAAATCAAAAACCGATATACAGAATTATGTATCTTAGTGTAGTCTACTTGTGTGCCAAGTTATATTGAAATCAGATCAAATGTTGGAGGAGTAGCATTTTGAAAAAATGTTTACAGACAGACAGACGGACGGACGCCGGACGCATTACTATCGCATAAGCTCTTCTGGTCTCTGACCAGTAGAGCTAAAAATCGGCATACAGTAAAACTCGGTTATAATGAAGTCACTGGGACCTGTGAAATTACTTCGCTATATTCGTAATTTGTTATATAGATACAAGGAATTCATTAAATTTGTGTAGCTGGGATACAATATAACTTCGCTGTATCCGTAAATTTGCACTTAACGAGTTTTACTGTATATGTTTCATAAATGTAACTTAAAAAGTTTCTTTGAACTGAGCTTAATGCAAAGCCTATGAAAGGACAAAGGTGGGAGGATGGGCAAGACAAACTCAATATGCCCTGGCCATATTCATAGAGGGACATAAAAATCTTCTTTCCAAGAACAAGAAATCCACAATTTGTCGTTTTATTTAGAAGTCTCAGGTAGTGTAGATTCAAATTTAGTCAAATCTAAAGTTTAAATATATGGAAGATTCCTGGGGTAATTGCAAATACTAAAGTACATGTTTCGTACATTTAATACTTGACCAGTTTCCCCTGATTAGGAAGATGCAACTTTCAGCAGCAAATATAGATCTATTTATTCCTTCCATACTCCTGATGGACAAATGCAAAATCTCTTGAAGCATTTGAGTCTCTTATTTCATTAAAATATAAATAAACGCATAAAAGAAATATGGGTTTAATGACTAACAAATGATCACATTCATACAAACACCATCCCATTCACACAACTATTAGATACATCTGTTTGTTAATGTTGATTGCACCTGGAAAACAGAACAGAAAAAAAGATTAATTGAATAAGAAAATACTTCAAAGTAATAGGTCAGAATTGCTGTTGACAAATGATAGAGTTCTAGAACTTACTATCAATCATGCTTCTTTACATTGTTGACTGACACATAATGGTAGAGGACAACCAGCAAAAATAATGTCACTCCAAGAGCATTTGCAAAAATGGCTAGTTGTACATCGGATATCATCTTGTTAATTCTGAAAAACAAAATACTGTTTGTTAAAAAAAATGCCTTTAAAGCTGTTTAAAAAATTAAAATTGGGTTCAACACAAACTATCATGTTTCTCTACATGCAATGACATATCCATTTACTTTTCTTATCATTTAAAATTTCAAACTAGCCACCATCACTTCCCCAGATGTGTCTCCTTCAGAGGTTCTAAAAGCTTGGCGGCTAATTGCCAGTTGCTTTGTGACTAAACAGATGCATTTTGGATTAAATATATCGAGATAATGAACAGTATTCAAGTTCAAAAGTGCATAAAACCACAGATACTTGGGTCTTGATTTATAAATATGTATGTACCTTATTGATATGTAAAAAAAAAAAGTACTTTTTTACTTATCAATAAGGTACATACATATTTATAAACCAAGACCCAAGTACCTGTGCATAGAACAATACAAAATAAGAGCAGAACAGCCCAGACCTCCGAATCATCAGAGGTGGGATCAGGTGCCATGGAGGAGTGAGCATCCCCTGCCGACGCGTCACACTCGCTTTGTGCTCCGTGTCATAATGGAAATAAAATCCACCATCAATTGAGTGTGTAAATAATATACCAATAAAGAGTATGAAAAACGCCAGTCAGCATTTTACTCAGATGAATTGCATTTGCTGACAGATCATTGTATCAACCAGAGAACTTACAAAATGATGACTTAAAACGAGACTGCTGATATTCATGATTCATCAATTTTTTGTCTTTAATGCTCATTAACTTTTTTGTCTTTAATGCTCACTAAATGTTTATTTAGTTAACACGTAAAATCAAGTTTAGTATGCAAAAGGCCCCTGCAAGACTGCTAAATGTCCTACCGGTGCCTCCTTCCCCTCCAGAGGTTTGGGTAACACACATTTCTTGAGGTTGTTATTCAAAACAAGAAGATAATGGTATATCTATATAAATTAAATTCTCAAAAAAATCATAGTTATACCTTGTATTCAAACCAACAGCAGTCTCTGAAAATTGTTTTAATTTTTCTTATCGCTGGGGTACGTGTTTCCGGTTAGAATAAGATTGTCGATCCCGATCTAAAATACCTATAATACAGAGGAGTTCAAAAGTAAAATACGAAAAATGGAGAGACCTGAACATGGAAAAATATATTTATTTTCATATTTTTTATTCAAATTGCAGTTTATCAGTTTTACATTAGTTGTAAAGTTAAACAATTAGGTCCAAAGGGATATTTCCTTTAGGGAAGTGGACATGCTTTCGCCTACATCCACCTGTCCACTTCTCTGAAGGGAATACTGAATGAAATACAATCCATTGAAAAGTTGATATAAATTGAGAGCAAAGCTAACAAAAACCTTTCAAAAAAAACTTGAGAAAGGATCAGATACATTGGACGAGTAGACATCCCCTGTCGACAGCTTACTCTCGCCATGCACTCATTGTCATGTTTGAGCAAAAAGAAAAATAAGCTGACTATAATGACTTATCAATTTCTGTGGAAAATGACAGCCAGTATTTGACTTACTGATAAATTATAATTAGTGACAAAGTCATTGAGTCGACCATAGAATTTGCGGAATGTTGCCAGTAAAAGAGGCCGTTGATAGCTATGTTTCTTCAACCTGTTTGTCAATAGCTTGTCTCATCAGCTCATTTCAATGAAGTTACGGGAGCTTATGTTATACACACGATGTCGGCATCCCGGTAGTTAAAGATTTCGGAGCAGACTTTTATGTCCTACAATTTAATTTATTTTAAAAAATGCTTGGAAGATGCATCCAGTATTGTACTTGTTAAGGAATAAATTCGGAGGGCTTGTGGATCGCTCCGAACGCTTTCCCTTTAAGATCCATTCATGAGTACTGTTGGTATTTGCTTGGTTCGTCCAGGTTGATAAATAAGAGAGATAACATAGGGTAAGATGTATATTGACTCCCAATACACTAGTATATATTGACTAGAAAACACAGAATAAAAAAGAAAAAAACAATGGTCGATGAATTATTTGAAATTGATATAAGTAACGTCTTCTTTATATAAAAGTAGTTTTTACGAGAGAGAGAGAGAAAGAGAGAGAGAGAGCTTTTTATTCGTAAAAATTCAAGAAATTGTGGTCCCCGCTTTCTGTGTCTTTGTGGGTGAGATGTCATTTTTTATGACATATTGTATGTAATATGAACACCCTATCAATTTACATTTATTTAGAAATCATCACTAAACTCCAAGGTCAAGGTCAAAGGGTTAAAGTTTTTTGGTATCCAATGAAAAGTCTTCTCACAAGGATTACATATATGAAGTATGAATGCCCTAGCCTTACCGTTCAAAAGTTATGGTAAAAGTTAGATTTTTCATAAGTGCGAAAATTTTCCAAGGTCGAGATCAAAAGGTCTAGGTTGTTGATATCAAATGAAAGGTTTTGCCTCAAAGGATACATTTGTGAAATATGAAATATGTGGATTACATATATGAAGTATGAAAGCCCTAGCCCTTACCCTTCAACAGTTATGGTCAATGTTAAAGTTTTTTCATAAGTACGGAACTCTCCAAGGTCAAGGTCAAAAGATCAAAGTTATTGGTATCAAATGAAAGGTGTTCTCACAAAAAATATATATGTGAAATATGAAAGTCCTAATATCTACCATTTAAAAGTTATGGCCAAAGTAAAAGTATGGAATTTTTTGTGTAAAAGTGGGTCAAACGTCAAGGTGAAAAGGTCAAATTTGGTGGTACCCAAAGATAGGAATACACATGTGAAATATAAAAGTCAAAGCTCCACTAAATCAAAAGTTATGGGCAAAGTTAAAGTTTTTTGTGACGGACAGACTGACGGATAGACGAATGAGATTAAATGTCCCCTCGCTTTCGCGAAAGCCGAGGACAATTAAATGTCTTCTATTGAAATTCTAATCTCTGCGTTGATTAGTGCACACAATGAATTCACTTCAAAGTCATTGAAGCGATATTTAAACTATCTATTGTTTAAAGTATCTTCATAAAAGCGGAAAAAAAAATCACTGGTAAGAATGGAAGCAAGGACATACAACAGAAGACGGTGTTTTTTAATATTTGAAATATAGTTCAATATCGAAAAAAAATGTCCCGAAAACGCGTGAATACATCAAGTTCGAAGCCATTTACGGGAAGATCCACGAAATCCTCTGTTGATACTTTCTCAGGAATGTGTTCCGATCACGAACTGGAAATACTGAATTTGTACTGCCGAACTTGTGATAAATTAGTATGTACTGACTGTGTCCTCAAAAAGCACAAATTACACGACTGGTGCAAAGTCAGGGACATCGCAGACGATAAACGTGCCTCGCTCTCAAAAAACACAAAATTGGTTCACGAGAAAACCCTTCCGAAGATGAACCACACCCTACAGGATGTTGAACATTTCGCTAAAGAAAATCAAAGGAAGAAGACCGAGACACTGCGGAATATCGAAAAGCAAAGCACTGCTATCTTGACGAACGTAAGGAAGATGGAGGCGAAGCTGAAGGAGTCGCTAGAACAGAGTTTTCAGTCGTATATAGAGGCGGAGAGGGAACTTCGTGAAGACTTTAGGGATTTGTCTGGTTTGACAAAAGAGTGCGAGAAAATCTTACAGAGAGGAACTGATTCCGAGGTGATTACAGCGAACTGTAAGCTGGAGAGGTACATCAAACAGGTGCACGAATTAGACATTGAGACATTCAAAAGTGAGTCCTCCTTCCAAACAGGGAAAATCGACTCCAACACATTAGAGAACATGTTTGGACAAATTAATCTCGTCCGACGAAAAGGGCAGACCAATCCCGAGTATATTCCAAAAATTGTAATTGGCGAGAAGAAGGCTTTTTCATACACCAAAATACAAGACGATATAAGCTCCATTTGTTCTTTGGAGAATAGAATATGGCTTCATCCTCGAGGTTCAACGGAGAATTTTGCTTTGGATCATAATGGAAATCTTGTAAGTGTGAAAGATTTCGGTGTAGTTGTGTCGTATGGTTTTGCAAAATCACAAGATGGATGTCTCTTGTGCGTGGATTTCGTCGGTAAGGTGATTCTGAAGCTATCTGGAGACGGAAGACTGTCAAAGGTCATCAATACTGACCCTCTGAAGCCTCTGTCCATCTGCATGACCCGTGAAGGTCAATATCTTGCTTGTCTAGAGGACAGCACAACGAACAGCCATACTAAGACCGGTCACTGTAGGGTATTCAGACTTTCTATAAGCGGTCGTATTATCCAAAGCATTGGAGCCAGACTTTTCAACATGCCAAGAAAAGTAACTGAGAACACAAACACCGATATCTGCGTCATTGACAGACTGCCCGACCAGAACAGCCGACTGTGTGTTCTGTCGTCCAGTGGAGTTTTCAAATTTGAATTCTCTACTCAGTCTCCTTGGGACGTCTGCTGTGACCAATACTCCAATATCATCGTCATCAGTCGCCATTGCTCTGACGTCACGATTCTCGATAAGAATGGGCTTCCTTTAGAAACGTTTTCAGCATCGGATAAATTTAAAAGTGCATTGTCTGTCAGTATGGACAGCGATTCGATATGGGTCTCAGGAACGAATGGATGCGTTGCCAAAATAGAAATTGCATACAGCTGATTTTGTTTTGGGAGTATAGAAATAATCCAGACGACCTTTAATTAGGATATAAAACTGTCATCATAACATACTCCTTTAAAAATTGTGTGCCAAGTTATATTGAATTTAGACCAAAATTGTAAGAGGAGTAGCGTTTTGAAGGAATTTAATAAAAATGTCTATTTTCAGTAACCATGGCAACAACTTTCAGCAAAATAAAAAATCGATGTGCTTAATTATGCATTTTCTTGTTTGCCAAGTTGTATTGAATCAGACTAAAACTTTTGGATGTTCATAAATAAAAGACAACATTAACAAAAAATTGCTCTTAATTATAAACCTCAGTGTAGTCTATTTGTGTGCCCAACTATATTGAATTCAGACCAAAACTGTAGGAAGAGTAACAATTTGAAAACGGACAGACGGACAGCTAGACAAACAGATTGATAGATTACGGACACCTTACTATTGCATATAAATGCTCTTCTGATCTCTGACCAGGAGAGCTACGAAATCTACAAATTCTCGGTTATACATACTGGAATCTGTAAACGTGGCATAAAAAGAAACCTTTCCATTGTAATTGAGGATGGGATCAGGTGCCTAGGAGGTGTAAACATCCCCTGTCGACCAATCACATTCGCCGTTACTCCTATGTATTGATCTGGTAGACGGAGTATTCCGTGATCAAAAGTTTAAAAGCGAAGACCTTATAATTTGTATGAAACACGCCAGCCAAAATTTGACTCAATAATAAATTATACTAGTGAACAAGATCATTATATCAAAAAAGATATTAAAATCCTTGTAGTATCAACTAATCTGCCAGTAGTCTGCAGTCTGCATTAGTTTAGAGTGTAAAGATTGACCGAAAAGAGAATGCTTTTTAGAAGTGTTTATTTTTACTTTTGAAAATATTCATTGAAAGAGCGGCTGAAAGTGCACACTTTTTTGTTGCAATATAGTCAAATAAGGGTAATATGGTGGTTAGGGATAAAATGTGGTATTCTGAATTTCTGAAAGATGGTGACCCTCCCCCTCCTCACGAAGTAGGATTTTCCTTTTATTCTTTCAAAATAACCTAGATGTACTATCAATTGAACAAGAAAAGTTGATAGCAGACATCCAACATCCCCTCTTAAAAAGAAAATAAGAGGACTATGTGTGGAGATAGAATATCCCCGAATCGTTTATCTTGAATATTTCCCTATTAAGTTTGTTTGAGCCGAGACAAATAATTTGTCTTTTTATTACATTACATACTAGGCCGGAATTAAAAATATCTTTGTTTCCCCTAACCCAACCCTGGATTCTCAAGGTGGGTTGGTAGGTAGTTAAACAATTTCATTTTATAACAGCAGCTTTGAAAATACGTTCTAAAATTTAGTAGAAAAAACTTTTTAAGTAAGAAAAGTACAAAAGAAGCGATTTGTGAACAAAATGCTAGGTATCAAACATATGCTGTTCAAACATGTTAAAGGAAAATTCATGATTAATTAATTTACAACTGTTATTTAGTTGAACTTGTGAAATATCTCACGCCAGAGTACATTTATATAGATCGAATAGATAAAGACAAGATTCTCAAATACGCAAAGACCGAACATCCGAGTAAATTTTTTCAAAACCTTCCATCAGCCCCCAGTGCTTATAGACAATCAATGTACTTTTTGAGGGCCATCATATTTGCAGTGTTTCTAGAGCATTTTGCTTTAGAGTTAAGAAGTAAGTGTCTAATTTTAAGTCGCATGTCCAAATACCAATAAGGAACGTTGAAAACAGTCTTTCAAAAGGAACCATAAAAACTTATGTCCAGTCCCGCAAAAGATGATGGCTCAAAAAAGATCCCTTACTGCTTAATGGCAAAAAAGTGCTAAGTACGTCTAAATTTGGAGCAATGGGGAAATGATGAAATGTCGTCCAAACAAATCTCGAAGGGATTAAAAGCAAAGAAACAACCAATCTTCGAGGGCATAATTAAAGAAAAATACACTGGGCGTCTCAGGAAGCTGAATCATGATTTCAAAACTATTTGTAAAGAGTATTTAACAATATTTAATTGAACCAAACCGAATGTACAAATGATAGAATTGCTACATCCTATCACAGTAGAACAATGTCAGCCGTTCTGCTAAAAACTGATTTTGATGAAACTGTATTTTATGAAACTTAGTTAACAATAAAAAAAAATAATTGAATCTTCTTATTTAAAAAATCTTTTCAGTCGGTGCGATTTAATTGGATCGGTCGCGTTAGGGGAAACAAAGGTATTTTTTATTCTGGCCCTAGCTGCAGAACTGTAGTTCTCCGAAAAATTATATTGATAGACCGGTCTATGAATATATTTTTTTTTTCCGGAGAGCTACAGTTCTGCAGCTAAGTATATACATATTGATAATCCACGCAAAAACACCGGATTTAACGAGACCCACAGTATAATTTAAATTATATAAAGTATAAATAAATTTCTTTGTAGACATATTCACTGCATGTTCAATGATTTACGTGTATAGACATATTCGGGATTTTATTTTGATAAACCCTGTATCTTTCTTTTAATCGGGATCGGGATTTCACTTTCCTGCAGCCAATCAAATGAGAAGAAAATTTGACAGCTCGACAACAAAGGACTGGCGGGAGGCTGTGCACAATTTCGTTAAAATTTAGTTGAATACGCACAATATACAAGCAAAAATGCCCTCTGCTTGTCGAATGGTAAGAAATGTTTACTACAATATCAAAAAGAACCCCAGAAACCCGGTAAATATCATTATTCTAAGCGGTACATGTGACACCAGAATTTCCTCTGTTCTTTGTCTTTAACATGCAAGAAGTTAAAAAGGATATAAATACAGTGTATAAAGTATATGTGTATGATTGTAATTCAGACAAAATGCCATTTAGTCGCTCAACATTTTTAAACATTGATCCGTGCGACTTTTTTAAACACTTATGAGGCGAAAATTGTTATTTGTGCAAGCATAAAAATTATAATTTTCCCTATTTAAATGACAAATGTAAAAGATTTCTGCATTTCATTTGTTGATATTATTACTTTTGGCATTAAGAAGAAAAGCAAAATGTCTCAGGAATGTGTGTAAGTGATCCAGTGAAATATAAGAAGTTACTTAAATACAGGTGCATGTGTACATTTGATAAAGGAAACATTAATTGTCTGGAATAATGCCTCATTAGACCTGTGAATTAAATTATTAACTTATAAAATGTTCTACAAAAATATACATTAAACTTAAATAACTAGGAGTCATATAATAATATACATGATATAGTGATGTACATGTATAAGCGTAATACACCATAAAAAGATTTCCCATGGTTTATGGTTGCATATACTGTAGAAGCACAAATTTTCGTGGGGATAAAATTTCGTTGATTTGTCATCAAAAATAGTTTCGTGGGCATTTAATTTCGTTGTTTTGAGAGTAATTCCAGTTCTTCAAGAAGCTTATCTATGATGCAAAATTTACACTATTTATCTGAAAGGGAGGGTAGGTATTGATTTTTTTTTAATCAATAATATTTTGATTCATCAAATGAAGAAGCTACTCAGAGCTTTCATATTACATTTATAAATGCTATGAAACAGATGATATTTTGTGGCAATCTCAGCACCTGCTATTCAAATCAGCTACACTGTGATTGGCCAATTCTAATTCTCTTCAATCAATTTTAAAATTTCCATATAGCTGTTCATTTTCTTATTCCTGAGTCAAAATTAAAAACAAAAATGCAGAATATATATATGGCACCAAAGCCACAGGAGCAAAAATTAATGCATTCTAAGAGTATATCTATATGCATCCACATCAAAATAATTAGCTTGTTGAAAACAAATGTTATTTTCATACAAGACAGCTGGAAAAATATAATCAAGAGCCATGTTTCAAGGAATTAAGACTTAGTAAAAGTAAACACAGAGGACATTTTATCTGCTGCTTGCTAATTTATGGACAGACAGTTGGGAATATTCTGCTCACCATCTGTCAATGGAAATGGCACTTCCTCTACTTCTGCACACGATCAGCTTAGAAAATTTTTCATGTCAACTCTGAAATCCTTCTAATTTGAATTCTAATCAATTGACCCTATCAGTTCAAGCACCAGAGCCTGTGTACTAAAGGAAAAAAAATCCATAATTTCTATTTTTATTCAATCTGTTTATTTTTTTCAAACATGATTAGAATTTATTCCTATATTTGTCAAAATTTGACTTAAAATAAAAAAAAAAATTGAGAAATCAATAAAAATATTTTTTATAAAATATGTAACAGTAGTAAACAACTAAGTTGAATGGCCATGGCTGAAACTGAAGCAGGCGGCAGGTGAATCCGGTTAATGCAAGTGTTTTAATTACAAAATCTCAAGTGCTTTCAACTCTCCATGTTCTCAGAAATTATTTTCCTTGAGTTTTGCTTACATGTTCCCCCTAGTGTGCCTACTGCGCACATGTGTCCCAACATAGAACTGATGTCCTAGATCTTCCTAGTTTTTCAAGAGGTTGATAAGTGAGGGCCACAAAGACATCTGAAAGCCATCAGTACCACCCTTCAGAAAGACCTTTAATATTGTATGAAAATAAAGTTGGAGAAATTTTTTAAAAAGTTTGATGTGCTCTCTATTTAATAAAATAATATAGCCCCTGCTTGTTTGCCCCTTGTATTGTAATAGTCACTACAGATAAATTCAATTATTTAAAAAGAATATAGAAAACAAAAATTCTAGAAGTGGCTGGCCAAAAAAGATTCTTAGTTCTTTTTGTCGAGTTGTTGATGCTTGATTTAACTGGAATATTTTAACCCATTTTGATGAAGTGGTTGCTATAAGGAAATGATCGTTATCTTTGGGTTACATCATGAGTTTTCAAATTAAGAGTGAAAATATGCCAACAAACTATGTTTTTCTAAGTATTTGAGAATTTTGGACAACAATTTCATAGAAATCAGCTCTTGAAGATTCAATACACAGGAAGTGGTAGGGTATTTAAATTAATTAAAGCATGTGTCAGTTACAAGCAGGAAACACGGGAAGCTGGTGGAAGACCAGGAAAATCCCGGCACCTTTACAAAATATACCAAACTCTTGTCAACAGGAAAGAGGCAGACAGACCTACATCAATAAAATCAGCTTAATGAAAGGAAAACTTCACATCCTCTGGTCAGGATTCAAACACTCTGACGTAGAAACTTTTTTTTTAATTTACTTGCACATATACCCAGGATATTTACAGAATTTGATAGGTTTCTCAGGTTACCCAAATATTTTAGCCAACTCACAACCGTAAATAATGGTCACATCCTGTGGTAAGCATGAATGAAATGCTTTAGGGTCCCATGCACAAACAAGAGATATGATCTCAGTGTTAGGCAGGATTAAAGAAAATTAATCTATTAAGAGGATTATTGTTTAACCACTTTTAAAACTAAGTCATGTCACAGGTCTGAAAGGCGCTAACCAAGTATATCATCAGACTCGTATACTGAGAAATAATTGTTTGTGTGTGCTGTTTTCTTTACTAATCTGTCTACCTTGCATGAATTTATATCCCAAGGTATATATACTTGGTTGCTTCAAGAATCTTTGCAGTCTTCTCCTTCTGGTACAATATCTATCCATTTATGAATTGAAAACTGAAGAATGTTAAAATTGTGAGATTAGATACTTATGAAGAAAAGGCTTCAGTTTACCGGTACATACTAGGACAGGCCACCTTAATAATTATATGTTGTTAGAGGATTTTTGCAACATTTACAATAGAAATTGTAATATATCATCAATAAATGCCCAAACAAACTTAAAACAGTCTTAGGGGGAAGAAATGTGTACTTAGTGGTCAAAAATTCTTCTGGTGGGTTTACAGTTATGCCTAGGTCACATTTAAGCCGATGGTCGGGCGACTCAATTTTTCTGACCTTGTCGGCTGAAAGAACAGGATCGGCCGACAAAGTATCGGGCGACACGGCGCAGTCACATTATTTCCGAGGGACACCGATGACTTGGATAAATAACACAAAAAATCTTTTTTCTTTAGAAATCAGCAATATTTTTTCATAGATCTATATTCAGCGAAAGCAGAAATTCTTTTTGCTTGATTGGAAAGCTGGAATTTTTTTTGCTGGACTGCCAGGCAGAATCAGGTCCATGGATTAAAGATGTCCATTATTATTGTCATTTTATTTAGCTGCTTTTTACCCTGGCCTTTACATTTAACTTCATTAATTTATTGCTTAGTTGCTAGATAAAATAAACATGGTAGAGAATTTTTTGTTGGTGCTCATATCAGAGCTGGCAATAGACTTCCAGCAGTGATATTGGATTAAATTACTCTTTTCTGGAGAATCATGAAAATCATCTATTTGACACAATATTGCTTGTATTACTAGAAATTTTAAGTTGCAAAATTTTGCACATATAGGTTTTCAACCAAATGCTGATTTTACTTGCTACGTATTCAAGAAATTGTTTCACTCACATAGAGACATCAGCTGCTATAGATTAAGTGCCTCTACCTATGTTAAAGAAGCAAGTGCTCAAACCTTAGGCTACCATGATAGTTATTTTTTTTAAGTAGTAGAATGATTGTTTTCTATCCTTACAAAATTTGGCAAAACCTCTATGGATAAAGAGGTTTCAAGATAAACATGTTTCCAAGTGTTGATATCTTTATAGATTGAAAATAGGCATTGAACTTTCAAAGAGACACTAAAAATCTTAAAGTAGGTATGTGAGCACTGCAGGCCATGAACCTTGGCCATAGACCTTAGCATATCTTTCTTAAATAATAATTTTTTGTGTCTAAATATTTGCTTACTAAATCCAATAACTGTGAAATCATGACAAATAACTGTTAATGCTTAGACCAATAAAAAGAGGTTATTGGAGTCTTAATGAGATTATTGTATAATAGCAGAGGAAATCTGTTATCAGGACTGCGGAAAAAAAATTTGAAAACTTGATGCCAGCACACTTTTTCACAAAAACAAGACACTTCCTTTGTGCTTTTAAGTGTTTATTAAAATAGAAACTTAATATTACAAGGGGTGATAGACTTGTGAATATCAAGGTGGTGAAGGAATTTGATATAGATTATCAGAGAAAATTTTCAAATGACACCTTGAAATTATCTATTTGTCCTGAAAGGGTTCCTGAATTTAAAGGTATTTTTTTTTTTAGTTTTTACTTTTATTTATTTATTTTTTAAAACCATGATTTCTAACAAATACAAAAATGCCCTCTCAACCCCCCCCCCCCCACTTTATACATTATAAGACAGAAAGGTATGCCACTCCACTTTGTTTATGTTGTACCCTAACTGGTCTTTCTGGGTTTAAAAACATGTATTTATTTTATTTTAACCTAAGATATAAATTCACACTGTCTCTGTACATATGTTTCTGTCTTAGTCCATGCTATCGGAATGTCTCTGCATCTCTTTCCCCGGTAAGAAGTCCACAATTTCTCCTTAAAAAGCATTCCAGTCAAAGCGTTGAAATATCCCTAGGTAAAAGCAATGGAAGTGCATAGAGAATATATTACATATTATGATAACATTATGATAACACCCTAGAGAGATTGTTACCTCCAAGGCCAAATCTCTCTTAGATGTTATCCTAATAAGTGAATCATTCTTGTTGTACTTCTGTTGATTTTCTGTCTGTCCACAATTCAATACTATATACCCTAAAGTAGGGTGGGAAAATTATTCCTCTCAAGAACCAACTAGGCAGAAAAAGCTAAAACTTATAAGAAGCTTTCCAAGGTGGTGTGAAGTCTAAATATTCAAAATATTTCAAATGATGTGGGGCACTAATAGGGAATAAGATATTAGATTTTTATTAAACATTGAAATATATAGGAAATCTTTAAAATCTCAAGAACCACTGGGTCCAAAAAGCTAAAACTTAAGTGGAACATATTATATTGCTAAAAAAATTTCAAATTGTAGCACTGAGGGTAGGATGGGACCACAAAAGGAAATAAAAGTTTTACATAAATTAAATATATAGGAAAAATCTTTTTAAAAATTTTTTTTACTGAGCTAGAAAAGATGACACTTAATTTTTATCTGAAAACTTTCTGGAGTTGTTTGAATTCTAGATTGATCAAATCATTGGCCCAAGGGGTAGGGTGAGCCCACAATAGGAAAAAAATTACATTGATATACATATTAGGAAAAAATCTTTCAAAATCTTGATATCAAGAACCAATAGGTCAGAAAACCTGAAGAATATGAAAACTTCCTTGGGTTAGTGTAGATTCTAAATGTTCAAACCCAAGGTTAGGATGGGGTCACAAAAAATATTCCAATGGGGAATTCTGGTTTAGAACAGCAAGGTCAAAGTGACTCAGGCGAGTATGGCCGCCCATGGGTCTTGTTATTTTTATGGTAATTTGGAAAATTTTTAAATGTAGGATTGCTTGGTATAATAATTAATTATGTGCAGAAGAAAATAATACTTGAGTTAGCAGAACCATTTTCAGATATGGAATGAAGAATGAAATAATTGATTATGTGCAGAAGAAAATCATACTTGAGTTAGGAGAACCATTTTCAGATATGGAATGAAGAGTGAGGAAGTCAGTGTAAATGTTACAGCAAAACTTGTTTAGTACGAACACAGATATTGCGAATTAACGGATATAGCAAAGGCATCTTGGATCCCAAGCTAAATAAATTGAATGAATTTCTTATATGGTTATAACGAATTGTACCATAGGACTGGCGGTAAATTCAGATTTTACTTTGATGTTGCTGTGGTGTATTTGCCAGAAGAACCACAGTTTTTAAGTCACGCCCACAATTTGACATCAAGCCATAATGTAACAAGACCTTGACTGATGAATGAATGATGTTAATTTCAAAGCCTTGGCAATAGCTGATAAATGAGTTTAGTCAACATTTTAAACTTCAAGAATACTTACATTAATTTGTCGACATTCGCTTCGTATTTTACTAAGCGTATCCTGTTATAAGTTCTGTCTCGAATTGTCTTAATTCTTATTCTTGTCTCAAAATAGTAATTTCACATTAAACATGTTAAAGGTCCCCATTTTAATTGACATAGGCGTCGGAACCGCCCCCCACACTTCTTTGCAAAGAGAGTATACAGTAATATATAAGCATTTAAAATTGAGGTTTACCTTTTCTTGTTAGTTTAGCCATTTCAATATACTTCCGACGCCTATGCTTGCAGTACTATTTAAACTTTCTTTAAAATATCATGAATCGTATAGCACTTTTTGTACATTGATCGCTATAAATGAAAAGTTCAATCGGCGATGTTTTCCATTGAACACCCCCCCCCCCCCC
>PRKT01000001.1:1439264-1557363 GCA_003671525.1 Saccostrea glomerata | reverse complement strand
AAAAAAAAAATTGAAATTGATCTTCGAAAGGAATAACAGCCTAAAATAAAATAAGTTTACGACGCTACCTCTGTTCTTGACAAAAATCAAGCCCTCTATCTAAGCTGCAACATCTTCAAATGTATCAAATAATGACAAATCATTCCAATTTTTTTTTTTGATCGACGATACCCAAGACCCAGCATTCAAAATGCAATCCGTTCAGTTGGAGAAAGGTATATTTATACAGACTCTGGACCATGGCTTGACAGGATGAAGTGGGCGGTGCTAACTGTCAACCAGCTTTTCTCTCATTGGTCCTCTGGTACAAGTAACTTACACAATAGATATTAATTGGTTAATGGTAAATACACTCACAGTTTTTAATTCACTCGGGGCTCCGCCCCTCGTGAATTAAAAACTGTGAGTGTATTTACCATTAACCAATTAATATCTATAGTGTAACTATAACTTATGGATATATCGAGTTACAGTAATACCATAGGTCCTTGTGACTTCGTTATAACAGAGTTTTGCTGTATATAATAAAGGTTTGGTTATTTGATGATCTGGAATAGAAATTGCCATACACTGTTAGAGTTTAATAGGTGTAGAAGAAATTGAAACAATTTAGTATTAAATGTATTTACCGAAGCCTTTCTGTGAAATTTGTATTATTTTATATTATACATATATTACATGGCTTCCAGGGTAGCAAACCAGAATATTTGCCCCAAGGTGACAGGAGTGTTATGTCGCCCGATGCGGAAGGCAGGGGGCGACATAACACTCCAGGGCTTTCCTTTCACCGAAGGGCAAATATTCTGGTATTGCTGTCCGAGAATTAAGCCATGTAATATATGGTATATAACAATTTTAAACATTGAACCCAAATCGATCATCAAACATATTTATTGAACACTATGTATACATGTACGTTGAGTATAATTCGGAAATATCCAGTCCTGTTTCATGGCAGAATGTTTTCAGTATGCTTACACTTGTGTTGATATCCTTTGTTGTATTTTAAGAATTTTTCTCCTCAATTAATTCATCTTATTCCTCTAAATTCAAATGAACAAATTGCAAAAGTTGTACTGACATTTTAATTTTTCGCAGAACTGTTTACGTTTGCTTAGTAACTGCCTCTGTGAATTTCGAACCCTACATAATTAATATGCAGAAGGATTGCACACAAAGGAATATAACTGTGTTCGGGAGGGCAATATGACTGTTTCTGTTGAAATATAACTATATCCGACGTGATTGAGCAGTTTTTCAGGGCATTTGGATAAAAATATTATATTTGTGATATAATGGGAAAACCTCCTCAAAATGTTATATATAAGAATATGCAAACATGTATATTTAGTATAAAGCCATTAAAGGTCATTGTTGTGGGTGTCATTAAATCCTTAATTTCTTTAGACAAAAAAAAAAAAATTCTGCACAGGAGACAGTGTCTGAAATTGAATTATCTCCCTTAGCCCATCATAATATTTTCTGTTTTACCATGTTTACCAAAGGGTAAAAAAATAAATAGAGATAGAGAAAGAGAGAGACATAGTAGAGCAGAAACAGAAAAATGAAATACATTTGGATTATTTTTCAAAGAAATGAAAATGATCATTTTCTGTATTTTATCAGATATAGTTGTTTTTGTTCTAGCTGTTTCATTTCCGTAATTTGCCAAAAGATGCATAAAATATAAAATGCTTTCACATCCTCCACATGTATTCAGATATCATTGATTAGTGTCAGAAGAATTAAAAAAAAAAAGTGGAGTAAGATCGCACATTTTTAGAGGAAAATTTGAAACCATGGAAATAGCTAGTCAACATTAAAATGTGGTTATTGAGTTATCTTTCTTGAGCCTGTGAAACCAACTCTGGTGCCTGTGGCAACACAGCAGGCTGCAAACAGCAGCTGTATGCAAATGAGGGTGGATTTTTATTTCAATGGCCTCAAGCTAATTTATTTTCTTTGTTGTGTTCATAATAGACTGTCATTTGGGGGTTGAATTGCACATGTGCTTTTCAGAAAGAAGTTAGCGAAAATCAATGATACTTAGATTTTTGAACTTTTAGTACGCTGAATAAAAAGCCTCTAAATCGTGTAAATGTAAATGTGTTTTCCTTGAAAAGAAGTTTACATTATCACCTATTTCTTCATATTGTAAGCTGTCTAAGATAGATACACTAGTACATATATAATCATCTTTACTGCATGTCTACTGTCTATGATATTCAGAAATAATGAAAAAAATATAATTATAAGGATTTGATTGTCTAGCAGATTTTTCAGGCTGCAAATTTTTGGGATGGAGGATTAAGAAAATGTTTGTTCGTAGATATTAAAAACATTTATTTTGTGGCAAATTTAAGATGCTGTCTGTCTGTTACCACATGTAATCCCCCTGAGTGTGAGTACTAGGTGCTAATTTTAATAAAAGTTTTTATCCCATTGTCATTTGTCTTCTCACATACATGATGAAAGCCAAATATTATAGAGGGAGGCCTCTGGGATTGAACTCTCAAGCTGAGAGTACCACATGGCTGAGAGGAATTGTGAACCAGAAAATCTGACATTTCCTCTCTCCGAGTTTAACCCCAGCAGGCCATTTCTCCATACTTCTCTTGTACATGACAGTTGCCACGGTAACAGAGCTGCTGACAGTAAAAACGAATTCAGTGTCAAATGCGCGAGGAGAGAGATTTGATTGGTTGGTTATTAGTGTAACAATACATGGCTCGGGGGAGAGAGAAAAAGGAGATGGGGGCTAAATAGGAATTGACCATTATCAGGGTAGCCTTGCTCATTATTTGGGATGGGACAATAGGGGAGCCATTGATGTTAAGGACATAATTTTTATCACCTGTGTATTACAGAGCCAGCTTTTGACTAAATAGTATTTAATTAAAGTGGCAGATTTAACTGATGATGTGAGGCCATTAAATAGGGGAAATGAAAAGCATTACCAGATGATGTTCAAGAAATGAAGAGACATTAAACTTCATGTATTTGATTCAAGTTAATTTAAAAGAAGAGAGAGAGAGAGAAAAAGAAAGAGAGTGAGAGAGAGAAAGACTCAGAGAGGGTTTTTGAAAAAAAAAATTCAGTGATGATTTAATACTAGAAATTTATCACACCCATATTTGACACTTCAAAGTTTTAATTATGCATTCAGAAGTATTGTTTATTGCATATGTACAAAAGCATGTTTATTGGAAAATGAGAAAAAAGGCTTTTAATTGTGCTTATAATCCATTATTATTGCTTAAGTTATTTGAGAGTGAAAGTTATTGATCAGCTCATCAATTATGCCACCTGATTTCAGCGAGCCCCTGTGATTTGGTTACTGAATGACTGCCTCCCATCTGTCTGTGTAATTTTCTGTCAACTCTCTGGGGGCTAGGAGGCTTATACATTAACAAAATTAGTGAAAAAAATCAACCATTTATTTGATACAAATTGAAGAATAGTTTATTTTGATCTCTGTTAAATTCTGCTCATGGCAATTTTTTACACAATATGTGCTATGAATCCTTAGTGTATTTAGCCTACCTGTAGTTTTGCCTGCAATGGTATAAAAACAATGTAAAAGCTGAAAACACTTCCTATAGGTATATGTTTATCTATATACAGAATAATAAATGTAGATAATCTGCTGATAACTTTTTAAAAACTTTTTGGCAAAACTGGGCAAAATTAGTTTTTAGACATAAATTTAGCAGCATCTTTGATTTTAGAAATTTTCCCAAAGAAGTTTTAAATATTGGTGGTGGGAAAAAAATCAATGTGTACATGTAGATTCTCTTTTTTAGATGTTTTGAGGAGCAGGTTTATCAACATGTTACTGTCCATAAGATCAAGACAAGTAACTTCTGCAGATTTATGACACTATCAGATATGATGTAATACTATATAGCAGAGTAGATAGGGGTAATCTCCCCTTTGTACTTTTATCAGCAGCTGACTAATTGTAAACCAAATTCTTCCATGTAGATCAAGAATTGTTACATTTTTGTGGTTTCTTGATAAATATTTAGGTCAATACCAAGTTTCAGATATACACAGAATGATTAGTCACCAAGGAGTTATTGTATATTGAATATTTCATTTAATTACCAAACACCAAAGTGACTCTGATGCTTCATTTAAAGATCAAAGGGCAGCCTCAGTTTCAAATTGCATGAATGTTTGTTTTGGTTCCTGGGGCGTCAGGACCCCCTACTGCTCAGATATGTGTATCAAGTAAATGCTGTTGTACAAAGATGTTGAATTAGTGCTTTATCAGAATTAAGATGTGTGGTCAGAAAGTAGAGAATATGTGAAATTGACTTTGTAGCTGCAATTGACCAATGCCTGGGGAATTGAGGGGGGTATCTGACAAATGACCCAAAGCAGTTCTTTGATTTTCTAATTAATTTTGGCTTAGCTTGATTGTGTTGGTTGAAGGGCAAAGATTTCTGATTAGAAGTATAATGGAAGATTTTCCAAGTGCATGATATAGCATTTTGTGAACTGTATCTGAAAAACCAGTCTAATTATGTGGGAAGGTTTAAAAACTGGGAAATTCTAAATATGAGCCTTTTGACACATATGTGTATTAAAAAAACTTATTTTTTTACTTGAATGAATAAGGTGTTTTGCTTTATTGAACAATTTCTTTTAATTTCAGTATTGACAATGTCGCCCAGTTAATCTTGCGTTGGCTAGAAGTTGGGTGCTATCTAAATGGGACTATCCCAATACGGAAATATTACCTAGAATATGTACACAAACACTTCTCTTTGCTTATCCCTCTTGTGGAAGTTCTCTTTACAAAGATAACAATGACAGTTTTTGTGTCAAAGTCAAGCAAAGGGAATTCGGCCCTCTGGGCTGTTATTTTTCATAGTCAGTTATTTCAGCTTGAAGGGGCTATAATGTAGGTCTCTTTTGATGTAGGTAATATGGTTATATTTACAAGGTAATCATGCTGATTTGATCAGAGCTTTGTGGTTCTGAATTGGTTTGGACACTATAGGTATAAAATTGTACTTTGTCCACGAGTGTGTCTGTGTGTATTTGATAAAAGATTTATAGTGTTGGTTTCAAGGCTCGTGTCCAAGAAAGACCTTTAATATTGTATGAAAATAAAGTTGGAGAAATTTTTTAAAAAGTTTGATGTGCTCTCTATTTAATAAAATAATATAGCCCCTGCTTGTTTGCCCCTTGTATTGTAATAGTCACTACAGATAAATTCAATTATTTAAAAAGAATATAGAAAACAAAAATTCTAGAAGTGGCTGGCCAAAAAAGATTCTTAGTTCTTTTTGTCGAGTTGTTGATGCTTGATTTAACTGGAATATTTTAACCCATTTTGATGAAGTGGTTGCTATAAGGAAATGATCGTTATCTTTGGGTTACATCATGAGTTTTCAAATTAAGAGTGAAAATATGCCAACAAACTATGTTTTTCTAAGTATTTGAGAATTTTGGACAACAATTTCATAGAAATCAGCTCTTGAAGATTCAATACACAGGAAGTGGTAGGGTATTTAAATTAATTAAAGCATGTGTCAGTTACAAGCAGGAAACACGGGAAGCTGGTGGAAGACCAGGAAAATCCCGGCACCTTTACAAAATATACCAAACTCTTGTCAACAGGAAAGAGGCAGACAGACCTACATCAATAAAATCAGCTTAATGAAAGGAAAACTTCACATCCTCTGGTCAGGATTCAAACACTCTGACGTAGAAACTTTTTTTTTAATTTACTTGCACATATACCCAGGATATTTACAGAATTTGATAGGTTTCTCAGGTTACCCAAATATTTTAGCCAACTCACAACCGTAAATAATGGTCACATCCTGTGGTAAGCATGAATGAAATGCTTTAGGGTCCCATGCACAAACAAGAGATATGATCTCAGTGTTAGGCAGGATTAAAGAAAATTAATCTATTAAGAGGATTATTGTTTAACCACTTTTAAAACTAAGTCATGTCACAGGTCTGAAAGGCGCTAACCAAGTATATCATCAGACTCGTATACTGAGAAATAATTGTTTGTGTGTGCTGTTTTCTTTACTAATCTGTCTACCTTGCATGAATTTATATCCCAAGGTATATATACTTGGTTGCTTCAAGAATCTTTGCAGTCTTCTCCTTCTGGTACAATATCTATCCATTTATGAATTGAAAACTGAAGAATGTTAAAATTGTGAGATTAGATACTTATGAAGAAAAGGCTTCAGTTTACCGGTACATACTAGGACAGGCCACCTTAATAATTATATGTTGTTAGAGGATTTTTGCAACATTTACAATAGAAATTGTAATATATCATTAATAAATGCCCAAACAAACTTAAAACAGTCTTAGGGGGAAGAAATGTGTACTTAGTGGTCAAAAATTCTTCTGGTGGGTTTACAGTTAGACTTAGGTACAAATATCTACCCATTTAGTGTTAGAGTGTTGTCATCCCGAATTCTTGATTTATCAGAGTGAGTACTTGGGGATGAGACATACTTTTGTGAGAGTCTATAATTCAGCCAATTTGGAGCATCTTCTATTGAAATTGAACTGTAGGTAAAGTGAGATTTATTTTGAAGGTAAATAGTCCTAAGCAGTTAGATCATGACACAGGATGTGTGTCTTCAGATAATCTTTACAACAAGCAAACAACAAAGTCCAAACATTTTTCATTGACCCCAATCCCAAACTCTTGATTCATTCCCCTGATTTCATTTTCTACCCCAGATAATGGTCGCTCGTAATGTTTTGTACCAGCTTGTACTATTGTTTTTGAGATTTTTTTGTCAAAAAACCAACATAACAGATTTAATTGTCTAAAAGCCTTCAAGTTATAATTTGATACCTCAATAAATAAAGGATTTCATTTCTTAGTAGACTGAAAGAGAATGTGTATTTTAAATCTAGACAGAGGGAAAAAATGGAAAAGAACGACTTTTCATTGAATTCACCTGATTAGCTTCCCCTTCTCGTGTTGGTGAAAAACGGATCTTTGCGTATCCATTCTTCTTTCAAAGAAAAGATTAAATCTTTAAAAATCAAAAGTTTCATTTATGTTAGCTGAAGAGGAGAATTTGCCTAATCAGCATATTTATCAAGTTTGGACAAAATCGGTAGCATAACAATAGTTTATGGTGTAACAGAGAGTAACGGAGCCTTGGGCCGCAATACCTCATCGTAATCGGGGATAGTTGACTAATACCTACCTATTAATTTCCTAGGGTGTTTGCAATCAAATTGCATTGTAACTTTAAAGCATTCTTAAAAGATAAAGTATTTTGACCTGTGCACAAGATAAGGGTTTACCTGTGTAAAAAGGTGACAGTTAGCGAGATCATTTAGTTAACCTGCAGAATTTTTCATTCTTCAAATATGTCAAGTATTTCGATGATAAAATGTCTTCAATTTATTTATTTTTTCACATTGAAATAGCACTTTGAATCATTTAAATCTCATAGAAGAATTCTTTTATGTGCGAGAGGTTTATTGAAAATGAAGCTCTGAGTCATTGGATGGAAACTAGGGTACAAGTTGGACAAATTGCAAAGGAGTCATTTCCCGTTCTCTGTCTCTAAATAGGACAGTTATATAAAAAAATATATCTGTATCACACTTCAAGAGTCCTAAGTAGAGTTCTCTACTTCCGTCTTAATTTGGGGGAATCACATTGGGTGAAAGATGACAGGAAGTGATATAATCTTGTATGTGGATATGAATATTATGTTGAAAGCAGCATGTTGTGGTGTACCGGTAGAATACACAAACAGGAAGCTAGAAGGGGGGTGAAGGGTGGTACTGATGGCTTTCAGATGTCTTTGTGGCCCTCACTTATCAACCTCTTGAAAAACTAGGAAGATCTAGGACATCAGTTCTATGTTGGGACACATGTGCGCAGTAGGCACACTAGGGGGAACATGTAAGCAAAACTCAAGGAAAATAATTTCTGAGAACATGGAGAGTTGAAAGCACTTGAGATTTTGTAATTAAAACACTTGCATTAACCGGATTCACCTGCCGTCTGCTTCAGTTTCAGCCATGGCCATTCAACTTAGTTGTTTACTACTGTTACATATTTTATAAAAAATATTTTTATTGATTTCTCAATTTTTTTTTTTATTTTAAGTCAAATTTTGACAAATATAGGAATAAATTCTAATCATGTTTGAAAAAAATAAACAGATTGAATAAAAATAGAAATTATGGATTTTTTTTCCTTTAGTACACAGGCTCTGGTGCTTGAACTGATAGGGTCAATTGATTAGAATTCAAATTAGAAGGATTTCAGAGTTGACATGAAAAATTTTCTAAGCTGATCGTGTGCAGAAGTAGAGGAAGTGCCATTTCCATTGACAGATGGTGAGCAGAATATTCCCAACTGTCTGTCCATAAATTAGCAAGCAGCAGATAAAATGTCCTCCGTGTTTACTTTTACTAAGTCTTAATTCCTTGAAACATGGCTCTTGATTATATTTTTCCAGCTGTCTTGTATGAAAATAACATTTGTTTTCAACAAGCTAATTATTTTGATGTGGATGCATATAGATATACTCTTAGAATGCATTAATTTTTGCTCCTGTGGCTTTGGTGCCATATATATATTCTGCATTTTTGTTTTTAATTTTGACTCAGGAATAAGAAAATGAACAGCTATATGGAAATTTTAAAATTGATTGAAGAGAATTAGAATTGGCCAATCACAGTGTAGCTGATTTGAATAGCAGGTGCTGAGATTGCCACAAAATATCATCTGTTTCATAGCATTTATAAATGTAATATGAAAGCTCTGAGTAGCTTCTTCATTTGATGAATCAAAATATTATTGATTAAAAAAAAATCAATACCTACCCTCCCTTTCAGATAAATAGTGTAAATTTTGCATCATAGATAAGCTTCTTGAAGAACTGTGTACTAATAACCATCTGAGTACATGAGAGTACTTTTACCATTATGTACGATATCTCGTATCTCAAGAGGCCAGTCTTGATCTTGAAAATTGCATGCATTTCCACTCATTTCATGTTAACTTGCACAACCTCTTTAGAAAGAAGGTCACGGAATAGGTTGTTACCTTGGTGCACTTAAAGAATGCACCAGAAAAGAAATCCTCAAGATAGAAATGGAATAAAAAAGAACTCTGTGATTGAGTGCGTAATTTTTGATTGGGAAGATCGTTTTTAGCTTATAAATAATTCTCTACAGGTTCTGTCTGTATTATAGGTGTGAAATGAGTGGAAACATTTGTTGTGTAGTCTAAGGTAGAAGATATTGGTGTTTTACTCAAAGCAAATTGTTAGGAAAACATTTTGAAAGCAATATCAAATAGCATTTGCTTAACTTCAGAACTGCTGATTTTTGCATTTCTTACTGATCATGGTTTTCTGAGTTGAAGAAAAGTTCATTGGATTTTATTGAAACTTGGTTAAATAGTGACGAAATTTAGGTAATGAAAATTTTAGTAGTCGCAGTGGTGATAAGATGTGGTGGCCTGTTTTATTACAAGCCCCGACTCCCAACTGTCTGATTGAGATTTGGTGGGGGCTAGTTTTTAGCACAGTTTGTTTACCTTTGACATCTGTTTATGTTTCTACTAATGCTGGGGTTCATAAAGGGATAGAACTTGTTTCAGGTCTGGTAACAAAAAGAAGTTGTTGCACTTCGAATTGAGCATGCACTGTGTGCACCACCCTACACTGTATGGAAACTTGATGACTTTGATGCAGCGTACTTTGAAATTTGATCTCTTTTCAAAGAGGCACGTAAGATCATAAATGTTAAGTACTGTACACTGCAGACATTCACCTGAGATGCTTTGAGTTGGTCTCACTTTTAAATAGTTAAAAAGGGATCTAAAGGTTTAAATTTTCAAGACTGGGTCACCATTGACTGGAAACATAAATAACATAAAACTGGGATAACTCGGATAAATTTGAAAGTAGATAATGAAGAGAGCAAAGTCAGAGAGTTTAGTCTTTTTATCATTTAAGAACTAGAAACCTTGGTACTGATGTCACCTGTGCTATTACCTAGCCATTATCTACCGGATGGCGGTAACATATTTTGTCACACCTGTGGATCGTGAATTAGGTATTAGAAAGTCATGGCAGGGTTTTCCTTCCATTTATCAATTATCAACAAAACACAGCTTTAATATTGTTGACCTTCAGTAACAATGATAAACCGTTTTTGACTTGAGTTATGACTTTGTCATAGTTTGGAATATCCTCTACAGGAGATAAAGATTGAATATTCAGCTGAGAGAGCTAACTTGTTTTAGCTTTAATGATATAGATGCTTGGGAGAAAGATCCTTCAGTAATTTGTAAAGATAAACATTGTAGGGACAGTGGAGAAAAAAATTGTTATGTTAGTTTAAACTCCTTATATATTTTTTTCAGATTTATTTTACTTTTAAAGTGCCTCGCATGAATTTTAAAAGTCAGTGAGACGTACTAAATTGAATTGAATTATCTCTGTATTTGATGCTAGACAAAATCTATATTGAAAATTAAAATAAAATCTATTTTTCAAGTTATATTATTGATAAAAATTTCTATATTTGTGATGTATTGAAATTCAATCTGTCTATTCAGTTTGAAGAAAGGGCAATTGTTACACTTTTGCTGGCAGGGTATAGTGTGCATGTATTGGAAACTAAATAAACTCGTGACAGATGGTCACTAAAAATTTGGGCATTACCTGTTTAGATTTTTATTTTTGAATTTTGATAGTTGAATTTATTGTGTATAGGGTACAAGCTGTTAGATTTTTTGGGGGACAGGTAGAAAGATAGAAAAAGGACTTGTAATTGGAATTGGGTAACAGGTGGGGATTATGAGAGGATATGAGAGAAGTTTTCTTTTATTTGATGATTAGATATGACACCAGTCTGTTACATGGATATTCCAGCAGGCAACACATGGACATCAAATATTTATTTTCAAAATAAGATTTATCAATGATAAATTTTTGTTTGTTATTTTTTTTTAAAACAAATTTCCAGTGGCTTTCCATCTTTCAAAAGCTGTTACACTTTGGTGACATTATTACCGGCCGCCAGGAGGCGGTCGGTTATATGATATGAAAGTTTTAAGTCGCTGTGCGTTTCTGCGGAGTTAAAACAATTCAAATAAAAAATATTTAGCATTAATGTAATAGTATATTTAAAAAAAGCGTCTAAATGTTTTACAAGAACGCACAATAAACATAACATTAAAATTTTTATAAAGAATGAGGTAAATATTTCATCCAATCCTGATTGAGAAACTTTGACATGTTTGAGGTGCGGAGAAAGTAGGGCATAGTCTAAAGCAAAGACCGCGTTACGTATATTGCACAGTTTTACTTTCTCTATTTAAACAGGATTTGTTGTACGTATTTATTTAAAAATGACATGTACACATGTACATATAAAATCATTTTCAAAAATATGGTTAAATGTTAGACATCAAAAGACCTAGCAGGCTACAGAATATTACAAGATTTTGCCTTTAGCAGACGAGGATAATGCGCGTTTTACAATGTGCCAAGAATTTTCCCGCTACAACTCAACGAAACTGAAAGAGAAGAAATGTCGTGGCGGATCTAGAGGGAGTGTATTTTTTTCCTCTAAGAGAGAGTAAGGAGTCACACATATTTGTTGCGTTTTTATTAAATTAAAACTACACTGCATATCTAGTTGTAGATTAAATTAAACTTTAGTTTTAAACTTTTAATGTAAATGATGTCTTAATTATACAGGCCCATGGTTTTTTGACGCAGAAGACATGGGGTACTTTGCTTATATATACATGTAATACTGAACATGCATTATATAATTAAGAAAATCATGCAATGTCGTGCACAAGCGTTTAATGTCACGAGGATATATATTAACAGATAAATATAAAATATTTTAAAACAGATCAACATTTCAGTCTTTAGTTGCTTCATAAAAGGAACAATTAATTGGTTTGCGGCCGAATTTTGACGCTTGCGTCAATATATGTTTCTTGTTAATGTATATTTTGATGGATGAGTATCTTCAAGTATGCATTTAATATTTGATGTCTAAATAAATTTTGAATAAAGGGAAAAAATCTATGTAGAAATAGTTTGTTTATTTCTTTTACTGTAGAACTATAGGATGTCCGAGTACATATGGTATATGTCTAGTAACGTTATCAAACGATGTGAGGTCAGGAGTTGTCTCTCTTGTGGTATCAATTATTGTTAATAACATTGCTATTAACGATGAATTATTGATTGAAGAGTCATCTAAATGTGTATTATTATAAAAAGTCTGTCACATTTACTGGGGATGCACTCATTCATGCATAACTAATAGCAAACTCGAACCATAAAAACAGGAAGCTTGCTTTTTATCGAGAAATTAGTTGAAAGAATTAATATCAAGCCTTTCAGGGAGGCCGCGTGCAATTTATTCTTGTTAAAAAATGAAATGAGACATGGTATCGTGTCGTCAGCAAATTACTGAAGAAAATCATTTTCCCAGTTATCTAAGACTGATGTTTTCAAGAAACATCTGGGGATTTGAATGAGGAAAAATAGGTTGTAATTTGTAAACCCTATTCATTTCATTTTCCTCTCAATCTATGTTGATAACATCAAAACAGATGCTTAGATTTTGACGATGAAGTTCACCCCATAATGATCAAATAAAGTGTAAAAAAAAAAGGAGACCTCAGTTCCTTTAGATGTGCATTTTCTCAACGTTTTAGGACATTCTTGCGTTTATATACTCTCAGAACTTCAGAGATATTCATTTTCAGTTCTTGAAACTGTTTGCAGATGTATAATTGCATTAATCTTGTTTTTTGAGCTAATTGGCCAAATATGAAATTAAGCAAACGGTAAAATCTGGCAGTTATACTGTAGACAATGGCCTTGTATGAAAACTGAATAGTTGTATATTGTCAATGCATAAATGTATTGATTTTTTAAATACAATGGACTTCAAAGGAAATGATAGTACATGACTGAATAATATTCATGTTCATTATAATTAAAGTTTATGGGTGCAGAATTTTATTGCCAAAAAAGCATTTATTAGTTGATACAACTATTAATCTTAACGAAAATTGAAACATTTACGTACAAAATATTGGAAAGGAAATTTTTTTAAGACTGTAAGGTGTTCAGCAGGGGATGCTTAATCCCCATAGGCACCTGATCCCAACAGAAGTCTGGGTGTCTTCTTTTTTCACACATTTGTATTGTTCATACATTTTTTTTGAGATCGATCACTTGTTATCTACACCTTAAACAGTTTGAAATTCTGAAAATGAGGCAATTTTATTATATTAACTGTGCTTTATATACATATATTGATATAAATTTTAAAGTTTTTCCGAAATATTAGCTTTCATTTTTGATTGTTTTCATTTCAGATGTGTGGAATTTATTGTGTTTTTTCTTTGGATGTGATTATTCACAACAGATCTTTGAAGATTCTGTGAAGGACTAGTGAAGAGGATACACTAATTTTATGGTTTGTTTACAAGAATTTTATTAGTATGATTCAGAATTATTTTTTTTATTCCTGATCATCACTTTCTTTAATTTGCTAAAATTCTTAGTAATGAATAAATAAATGGTACAATTATGACAGTAATGACACAATGTTTAAGAGTATTATAATGGATATCAGAAAGTCTTTTTCTATACCCCATATCTTGACCCTCTCCTAAACAAGGGTTTGTTTCCCTCCCAAATTGTCAGAACTATAGAGAGGTACTGTTTTCTCATCCCAAATATAGGGAAATAAATGTAAAACCGGTAATTGTGTCAGTTATTACGAGTATGAAGTGACTCTTCTCTGGCCAGGGCAGAAACACTGATTCATGCAGAAAAAAAATGGGTTGAATCATTGAGTTACTCTGGGATGTGGTTGGCTGGTTCCTTACAAATTATTCGTCTATTTATATACATCTACCGCACTGATCCCCTAGATACATCAATGAAATAATGGGCCCACTAAATTCCAGTGGTACTGCAAACATTCTTTGAAAGTGGGTAATACTTTGAAGTGACATAAGTCAATAAAGTTTGTCACCAAAGATTAGGCTTGGAGACTAATGCGTATCTCTAATTATTACTTAGTTATTATCAATTAATCATAGCTTTGTGATACAGTAATTAAAATAGGTGAAGAGCACTTGCTCTCATTTCATTTGTTTAGTGCAGCATCCCCTTTGATAATTTTATGAGAGAATGTAAAATAATTTTAAAAATGGATTTTAAAAGGATTGCAGATTTATTTTAAATATGTATGCTTTATTGCATCAGTGAGTTAATTGTGTTTTGGAATTGATTAGGCTGCACGTAACTTATTTATCACAAAAAGAATAATAATCCTTGATGAATCCATAATTTTGTCTGGAACGGCCTGTATTTGGTACAATACATGGCATTGGTTGTCATTTTTTAGCATGGTAATTAAGATACCTTAAAATAGGCCATGGTATAGCGAAATAATTAATTGAAAGGCGTTTCTTTCCCAATTGTTAAAATTGAGGAAATCTGGTTTACCTTATGTTAACATCATTTATGGCCTTTTTTATGCGTAATTCTAAAGAATTTATCCAAAATCAATCCCAATATGGCTTTTAAAGCCTAATTCTGCCAAGGGCTTATAAAAGGATGTGTAGTTGCAGCTTCCAGTATTCATAAATAGGCATCAGAAAGATTTTGTTATGCTGAAAGATCCAAATGAAACTTTGGAAGCTATAAAGGGAGGGGCATTATTCATAAGGGTTCTATCTTATTTTTAAACCCCCAGATTGCACCCAATACACCACAATACACAAATCTAAATCATTTATTACTGGTCAAACAAATCTGTGAGAGTTGAAACATCTGCCATAGCTTTGACAAAAGAGCTAGTTCTCCATGGGGAGGTTCAACTGTGGTTGGAGGGAGAGTGTGAACAGCTGATTTCTCCAGGGTCATGACCTTGTTGTCAGGACTACAGGGATAAGGAATTCATTTTGAGTTTTAATACTCTTTTGCCTCTTAGTGTGTGATTAAACAATCATACATTGTGTTAATATTTTTACAGTTTGAAGTACATTACTGAAATAAAATATATTCACTAAAATAGTTTTTGGGAAGGATATTTGGGATCTCCCATCTTAATTGCAAACATCCACTTTGCCGAGGCAGCAATTCTATAATTTTCTCCACAGAATGATTACTATATCTGTATGACTGATTATATTTATAAACCTGTTAGGATTTAGTTACTAGCTCTATACACACACCCTTAGGTTGTGATTATATTTACCGTGATGGAGAAAAACAAGGAAATGAAGTCAAAGACGCAGGTTCTCTTTGAAGGGAATTTCCTGACATCCATTATATTGTAAATAAAGTTTTACTATGTATCTCCTACACTTGTCTTGGCTGGAATAATAATTTGATGAATTAAAGTGTTGATTTTTCAACCTTTGGCGGAAGTTTATCCATAGGTGTGGAAATCCATTACATTATGCAAGACTTCCTGTTCCTTTGGAAATGAGAAAAGTAAATTGTTATGCAAGTCTTATTTGAAAAGGCGTACATAAGGCATTGACAGTTGTTATCAGCATTCAGTGTGTTTCAGTAACACCTATTATGGTCAGCCACAGGGGGCATAGTAGAAAGTGAAACTACCTCAGATCAAGTGTAAATTACTGTAACTACTGCTGTATAGGTACCTATACATAGCCACTCTCTGTCTTCCCTTCCCCCTTCTCCAAATTTTCAGGAATCCAAGATAAAGAATCAAATTTTGTTAACATATTCCCTATTTGTAAATTAAGCCACAAAAAGATAGTTCTGTAAAATAAAAACTGAAGGGTCACAACATATGCCAAAGGGAGATCATTTAAACGGTTGGGTTTTGTCATCGCATTCTTTTTTCTTCTTTTTCTCTTGACTCCCTTGTCAACAAAAGTCCATGATTTATACATCATAATATTTGTTTTTGAGAAACCCAAAGAAAAATCAGTATGGAGAATTTATACAGTATTAAATTAATTTTATGAAATCATAAAAATGATAATTATCAAATGCTGTAGGTAGCTTTAATTACAAGAAAGTCTGTGTGGTGTGTGCTTCATTTTTACCATCCTGTTTTTAAAATTTTATCTTACTAATCCTTTGGTTGTTTTCAGACCAATGCAAACACATTCCAGACAATTGATAAAAACAAACATGTATTTTCTCAAAACCAGTTGATCAGGTCTATATGTACCCGTATATAAAATGTGTTCAAAACTCCCCACAAATCTGTTCAAATTTCATGTGTTGTCATCAACAAACATGATGACAGTCATTAGTAACATTGGGTAAAATCTGACAGATTGATTTTTGGAAGGTATTTTGTCGCGGAGGCACGTGAGTAATACGTGAGGTGGCTCAGAGCTGGTAGTTAGTCCATGTGTTATTCACCGGAGCTCATCAATAATGAATGTGGGAAATAGTGCTGTGACTGTCTCGCATGTAGAACCAGGGGCCAATCAGCTCTATCTAACAGATGCTATACGGCCATAGATTCAAATTTTCTACAAATGCCTTATCAATATTTAAGTAGAAACTTAAGTCATGCTTCCTGGATGGCCAAACATATTTTATTATCAAGAGTTGTCCACCTTTGTGCAGTTTTCAATATTTATTTCTCTATGTGTGATATTCATCTTAAAATTTATTTTGGCAGGTCACTGGCTCAGGCTTTCAGCATTCCTTTCTTAATTGTTTTTGTGGAGCAAGTGACACATTGACACCCCATGCAAACAGTAAGAGAACCCCCTGACTGTATCCGTACACATTAAATACCCTATGTTAATCCCCCCCATGTATACATGACATTATTCCCACTTGTATGTTACAAAAATGTAGACGAGATTTGAACATATTATCCCTAGTTGTTTGCTTAGACTCTGCTTTCATCATAAACACACAAATTGAAGGATTTGTCAGACAGAAAGTAAAAACTCAAGAACTTTCTGTTGCTAGAAGGTGTTTTTATTTTGAACTCTGTGTATTTGGGACAAGGTTCATGGAATAGACTTCACCATGCCTTCATGTATCCACAGTTGTACAAAAAGGGTTTTTTTTAGAATGGGTTAATTAGTTTATTCTCTGATATAGAACATCTTCAGGTTAAAGAATTCCCAGGGTTTACATCATCTGCATCATATGTGAAAAAAGAACGGGGTACATTTTGAATGACCTTGTACTTATTTATAGTTGACTTTGAGGGCTAGGCCTGACCCTAGGATTAAGATTTTGTCCAGTTTGTGGGTAGAGCCAGAATCCGTGTATCCCACCTGAGGAGATAAGTAGGTTAATCACCAGCTGATGTGACCAAATTAACTTAGCATCCTGTTCCTCCAATCTCATTCTGTGCCAACGACCCTTTAATGGGTACTTCACAAGAAGTAAATCACATAGAACAGTGAGGGAGAAATAAATCAAAAGTCGTCTGTATAGGAACCACATCCAACATAGACGTAATTAATAAAAGGGGCCTATGTATGGCCTTTTATGTGGTTCTGTGAATAAACTAATATTTTAAAATTGATGAGTTATATAGATGTAAAGTTGTCGATGTTCTTTGCCAGCACCAGGTTGACATGGCAGTACAAACCTCTACTTGTGTTTTAATCATGCTTGTGAGATGTAAACCACTTGATTAAAGCTTTAAGCAGATTGAAGGACTCAATCATATATCGAAGTCGTGTGCCTTTGGTCCTTTTTTAGATGACACAGATACACCCAGTTTCTACATATGATGAAATTAAGTACCTATAAGTACAGCGTGACCTTCACCTTCCTTTAGTATATACATGTACAATCATGTGTATGTTTCAAAACAAGCTGTTCACGTTTAGCGAGTGCAATATTTATCATCATCACTGGTCAACTGAAATTTCTCAGGCTCTACACATTTTATCCTTAGTTTATTTATAATCATTTTATTTTTAAAACATTACCTCAATACCATACATAAACACTTATTTTTTCTATATTGTAATTAGTATTTGAGGGAAGATGATGTCAGCTGGTAGCCTGTCATTAGCCGTGCTTACACCACACTATATACGAATTGTTTAAATCCTTTTCCGTATACTGCAGATTTATTCCTACAGGTTACAGAGAGGAAATCCATGTTTCTATGTTCTATCTTTAACTGTTCTCAATTACAAGATTTTTAGTGTCACTAATTAATTTTTATTTATACCTGAAATTAAGATATATTTAATAGAGAGTTGTTGAAGTTAACTTGAAAACAAAGACATTTCTGGTCTTGTATATAAAGTCTGCAGGTTTATACCATACAGTTCCATGACATTGCAAGTGATTTATTTTGCCTTATTTTAGATATCTTTTTTTATGTAGTATTAGTTAAAACATATTGCATGAAATCTTAGGGAACCACAAAATCAAATGAAAAAGATAAATGGAAAGTGGTATTTTTAAAATCGACAAACAAGTATCGCTCTTGCTCTTTCTTCCCAGGAGTAATTTTACATGCTGTAAAAATAATGGAAAAGATCTAAGTAATTTGATTAAAAAGAGTCAATTTACTACCTTAGGGTTAGTGGCATGCCACTGAAACCAAATAGATGTGCTGGTAGGCTGGAAAAGCAGTTGAAGTAATCAATGAAATAATAATGCTAAATACAAAAATGTGTGCTCATTAACTAAGAGTCAAAAGGTAAAAGGTCGGAATGTCAAGGTCACTGTAAAAAAAAATATTACGCAAACAACTTTTGTGACTAAACCCTGACAATAGCATAAGAGTAATTATTATGTATACACAAATGATGCGTTGAATGTTGTTTGACCCGAGTCAAAAGATGTGTAATTAAGCTTATTTCATACCACTCTTTTTTTATCTTGACTTGATCTGATTTGTGAAATACGCTGATGGGCTCTTATGTGGTACCCATTAATTACTAATGGACTGGTCTAAATGAAGATTGGTTTTGAAAAAGAACAAATAATTATGCTGTTTTCAGCCAACTTCCCGTTCTTATCCAGATGGATGGTGGCTTTGCATGACAAGAGAAGTCTAGGAGAAGGATAGTGTTTCACTCCCAATCCTGGTGATTTCCAACAAGCTATCATTTTCTACCCTAGTGACTAAGGCAATTATTTTTCAGGTTCTTTTATAGGAGATTTCACTGGAGATGTCGGAACATCCCAGTGTATTGATGGCAGGGATAAATTGTCATGTTTAGTTCGCTCATTATGAAGAAACGGATTGTCAACCCTATTGAAGACTCATAGAAATTTATTTGTATGGAGGAAAATTTTTATTATTTTTACTGCCTAGGAAGCATCTGGGGCTGTAATTTGATCACTTAAGCAAGACTTTAAGCTTTCACCAGGGAAAAGAAATTATTTCTAATCATGATTAAAAATCTTTCATCAATAGTAATTAATTCAGAGCCTAAAGTTTGTAAGCTCAGAGATCTATGGGAAAAAAGCTATTATTTCTAGAGTGTACTTGATGCAGTGTTTGAATGTTATTCTTTGTGGGTAAAAAAAGGGGAAAAAGTGGAGTTTATCTTTCAATCTAATGAGATGAAGAATTGTTTCAAATTGAGCATCATCTGTGTTCTTATGGTCAGCAGAGCGTGCCTATTGATTAGAACACCAAATGAGTACTTGATAGTAATGAGATCCCCTGATAAGAATGATGTCATTTGTCAAGTATGAGTCGTCAAATCTATTGATATGACTCTGTATTGAATATTCTATGATAATTTACCCTTCATCTCAAATTTTCCTATCTGCATTTCAAATCAAACATTACTCACACAAAAAGTATTAGTAGGCTTTTAGTTGTAGTTAATTTGCTGTTACTCATTGTTTTTATGCCCCCATTTTTACCAGACTAGCCATGCAGTGTTAGTACTATCACGCATGGTACATAATTGCTTATCTGCCACCAGCCTGGTGTGGAAGTGCCATTTGGTTTGCAAAATGGAATGAATTGCTTCACTTGCTTCCATTTGTGATGGTTATCTGTTGATTCCATCAAGCTTTACTCACTCCAAGATTACCTCATAAGTACAGGGCCGTATATGTTAAGTGCAGACAGCCAGCCTCAGTATTGACTTCTAAGTTAAAAAGTTAATGTGATGTTTGTCAACAAGGCCCTCTTCTGTGTTAAGTTGGTCAGTGCAGTTTTATTGATCTGTGAAACGTTTAGAAGACTAATACCCCATTCATACGATGAAAATTTGCTTATGTATGCAAATTTACATATGAGTAAATATACACACGTAAGTAAAAGTTAATTTGCTATGCGTTCAGACAAGATTTATGTACTGTAAGTAAATCCTCATATTTTCATATTAAATAAGGAGATCCACAGATTTATAATTGTGGATTTTTAAAGAAAAAGGTTATTTTCTTACTATTTGGGTACAAAAATAACTTTTGAATGTTCCTCAAAGTAAGAAGGGGGAAATCCGATCCATTTATTATACCCCCCGCTTGAAAAGTGAGAGGGTATATAGTGATCAGTATGTCCGTCTGTCCTTCTGTTAGCTTTGGGGTACCAATCGCTTATCCGCAACTCCTCTCATACACATGTACCACCTAATGAAATTTAATGAAACTTTCACAGAATCTGCATTACATATTGCCATTGTGCACCTCCTATTTTACGTTTTGATCCGACACATATTTTGGGTTTACGATAGCAAAACATGAACATCACTATTTTATACATATGGGAGGTGGGGGTATCATTTATGAGCTCATTGCTCACAGTACCTCTATTTCTTTGGTACGGATAAAAGCGAACTTATTAACTTTTAGTATAAAAATACATACGAAAAATGGAAAATTGATTACAATCATTGGTTAAAGTTTGAAAATGCTTTAGCCTCGGTCCTAAAGACTATAGAAGAGCCGTTTGGTGTTAAGAAAAAGATGGCTTAATGCTGGTTGGCGTCTTCAGCAGAATAAAGTACGATTGGAAATATTTTAAGTGTTTGGAAATCTACAGTACATCAAGTTTGCGAGTTCATTATGAAGTACATGTATCTGCTTGAATTTATATATATATTACATGTATTTTCCAGAAGAATGACATAGGCAATCGATTTAAAAGAATCAAACAAATCAAATACATGTATGTGGATAGGAAATAAATACGAATCCCCATGAGTCATGGAATACTTAAAAATGCTTATTTTCAACAGTGTTGTTGAAATTCCTGTAACATCAATTTATATGTCAGTAGATTGCCTTGGTTAAATAAAAAGAAAGGTAGACGAAAATCAATCTTTAATGGCGCCCGGGCGATTGATGCAATGCCTATTCCTATCACAGCTCCGGAGCATAACCATGAAGACTACTTGAATTGTAAGGGGGCTACTTATTGATCCTGCAGGGCACATGTTTGCCCGACCACAGCTATATTTTTAAAATTTAGAGGCATAATCATAGGTTTGCCAGAAAGGGTGCAAGATGCGCACGTTTTTGCAAATTCAAATTTATCTCAGGGGAGACTGGAGATATTGGATCCTTGTTTTCAGAGTTGAGAAAGCCATTTGTTGAAAGAACTATGCTAGTACAACCCGGCGTATCCTTTAAAGTCTTTAAAGCAGTACCCTTATCAAAACTCAATTTTCTTTCAGCTTTCCTTGAAGTACAGCAAAAATGACTATAAAAAAGTCCATTTTTTTTCTTTTGCTTTTTAGCCACCATGTTAACAGACTGATATTATACGCTTTACAATGCATAAACAACTGAAACAACACTTAAAATGTAGATTTATGCAATAAACAAAACAAAATACATACATAAGTAAATCTTTTTTTTATTTTTTCCCTTGAAATATGTTTTCAATATGTAACTTTTAGGATAGCATGACTATCTCAGAATATTGACTGGCTGTTTTCTATAATAAAATCACAATAGATTTTTATTAGATATAGTTTGACTGTATGTTTAGGAAAGCATTTTTGACATGTTAAGGTCAAGATCTTAAATTTACCTTCAAGGTCACTTATGTAATATGCATTTTTAAAGGTCATGGCCATGAATGCCAAAATTAAATGAATTAAATGGAACACAATTTAATTGCTAAAACGTAGATTATTATATCAGATTTAGAACATTGTTATATCAGATTATGAACCGTATATTGTCCCTGATTAGTGTTATGCAATAATGTGTAAACACTCAAATATATTTCACGCAGAATATGCACGTCATTACATGAAGAGTTTTTATCAACTCAGTAGCATATGGTCTGACAGTGCTGAATGCAGGTGCGTAATTTATCAACTACACCTCACTTCCTAATGTATTTTGTTAGCATGTAATATTTTAGCCCTAATATCATATTATATAGCATTGATGTAATGGCATCATTTGCAGTGATAATGAGATATACCTGAATTTCAAATATAAATTGGCAAGGCTGCTGTTGCAATTTTAATTTCATTAGAAGAAAAATATTGACAAGGCCTTGTTCTCTTGGGGACAATATTTGTATCTCCAAGAAATATTCTGCGTTTTCTAGAACTAATAAAAGTAGTTGTGGTTTAATCCATATTCAATCAGTGTACAGGATGACTGTTCTTTGATATTGCCAATCTGACATCCTGAATAGGTTTGTCTTGTCCTATATTATTTCCTCGCTATTTTCGGTATATGTTTTCAAATAAACATATTTTTGATGCCCCACCATGAATATGCGTTATAGTGTTTATCATATGCGTCTTTTATTCTATCTTTCCATCCTCCTTCTGTCTATCCATCATTATGTAAATCAGTCCAGTTGCATGTGAAAAATTTAAAATGGAGCAAGCTTATTAAAAAGATTATTTCATGCAAACTTCCTTTAAATTTCTGTTAAAATAAATTTTAAGATAAGCAACCAACAGTGCGTTAATGGGTAATTAAAAGTTAACAATAATATGTTAAAACCAATATAAAAGGTGCAACAAACAATAATAGGTTAACAAACAATAAATGGTTTAAAAAATATCAGTGTGCCTTGTTGTAAACATTAATAGGTTTACATACAATAATCGATTAAGAAACATAACTGAAAAAAAAACATGTTTATTATTTTGATCTATATTTTCTATCTAGTTAATCAGGATATAAAACCTTTATTTATAATTATGAAGTTTTCTTGGTAAACTTCGGTTTCATGCAGATCATGCTTAATTAATTCAAATGCCTAGTTCTAATTATTTATTTTTTATTTCAGCAAGGAGTTTACGTGTGTAATTTCATGGATAATTGAGAATGGATCAAACTTTGAAAATTTTACCAAAGCAATATGTGAGTACTTATAGATATCAAATATTTATTGAAATATGGAAGAGAGAGAGATCTGTCCTCTCTATGACTCTATGGTTACATCAGTGACCAAGAGCTGATCTGAGTGCAGAATTACACTGACCCCAGGAATGTATGATGGCTGCTTATCATAGCTCACCATATGTTCTATCTAAATGACCAAATAAATATTTGTAACTAAGAGCTTTTGGACATGGATTGGTTTGATGTGTAATAATAAGGTTAAAGTAAGAAGTTAAAAAAAAAAGCTGGCTCCAACTTTTTGCAGTTGATGTTGATGTTGGGGTTTTTATTGGGTGTTGCTGCTACAATATTTTGGTGAGAAAATGATAAATCAATAATAGTTAGCACCGAAGTAGTTTGGGTTGTGCGACTTTCAATAAAGTAAATATTAGTATCAAGTACATGATTATTGGTTCTCATCTGAAATCTGAAAATTTCACTTTGAAGTGTGAGTTTCTTAAAAGATTAAACAAAAATTGGACAAATTAGAGAGAGAGAGTGTGTGTGTATTTTCTGATTGTTTGTATTGTCTGATACACAAGCTGACAAATCGACCGCTTGACAATAACGCAGGGACGGTGATATTGTTTGATTTAGGGGTCATGACAGTTGGCAAAAGAAGGGGCTGAAGTGACCTGCTATTACCCTTTTGTTGGGACTGACCAAACACGAAATCCCAGGACCAAGATAACATGAAAAATTCACCAAGTTATCAGGTCTCTTTGGCTTGTTAACTTAGAAGAGGAACCCCCCTTTGACTCTGAATTGAAAGTTTAAGGTCTGGGTCATTCACTTGAAGATTTTTATATGGAAATTTGACCTGGTCAATCTCTTGATACTGGTCGGTTATTCTTAGATTTGTTATATCCTTTCCTAAGTTCAGACCAGTCATCTGAACTTTACAAACCAATTATTTAACAAATATCAAGATTTAACCCCATTTTCTGATGCTTATTTTGGAGGGTTCTGTGTATGTGATACCTTTGCGGTAGGGGAATGGTCATTTTTCTACTTACTGAGGTCGCACATACCATGTCTGTGTAAATATTATGTCTATCTTAGCTGGACCCTGGTCAATTTAAAACTGGGTACATAAAATTTTGTAATACACTCAACTTTAAAAAAGAAAAACCAAAGTGTTGCCAATAAAGAAAAGTGTTGATTTAAAAAGCAAGATTTCATGTTTAAGGCACAATGGTATTCAAATATGTTCTGTAATTGATAATTTGAAGTTAGTTTATGGAACTCTCAGATTTCATTACATACTGTTGACCAAAATTAAGCATATATAGATTTGCTTGTGAAAAATTAACTTATGTATGTATATAACATCCAGTGTTCCTAACGAATATATATAAATATTTGGATTGTATGTAATTATTAAGACACCAGTCAAGATTTATGAACTGAAAGGAACTGAAAGGGTTGAGCTAGTGTCAGGATTATGATTTCACTCCATCATTATATTGATTTGCTAAAGATTACCAGTTCTTATTTTGTTGTTCAAGATGAAAATGGCAAAGCTAATACTGGAGTATATTATCATCATTTTCAACATCTCGTCAAAATTTGAACCATAAATCTTCTGATAGTAACACATAATTTTTGTTCAGTACATTAAGGTACAGCACAATTCATGTCTTTAATGCATTGGTATTTTACTACCAGGTATCTTATGCTATCTGAAGATTGTTTTTTAAGCTATAGTGTTGAATATTAAAGATGTTTCACTAGTATATATACAATAAAATTAAAAAGGAGAATAATCTTTAAAAAATATAATACACTGGTTCAAGATATTAAGACTCAGATCCTTCTTCCTTATGCATTGTGAAATACCAAAGTTCAACTGACAGAATTTTTTTTAATTTATGCAAGTCTTTGAAAGGAAGAAAATTATTTTGAAAAAAATATATAATTTTCTTTTGGTTGTGTTTCCATATACATGTACTTGAATTGTAAAATTCTGCAGTTTTTTTTTTTTAGTTTTAAGATAGGATTGACTATAAGTAAAAAAAATACATATTCTACAAATTATTAAGTAGTGTTAATCTGATGAATAGCAGGTCGAATTTATCAGTCCATCACTCTTCCTGCCCTAATCATTACGATGAAAGATTGCATAATGTGCAGCAGAAGTTACAATGTGCACTGTAGAGAGCTATTTATTTGAAATTGATAAAACAATTTTTTTTAATGATTCAAGGGCATTTTTTTAAAAAGTTAAACATCTTTTAAAATTTGGCTATTTGTCAAGTTTATATCTTCAGTAAATGTTTCTTCATACGTAAAAAAAAAAAATAAAGTTTTGTTACAGGTATTCATCATATGAGCTTACACATGGACAGATGTTTAATTAATAAGATTTTTATTGTTTGTGAAATGTGTAATAGAATCTTATAATCTAGCAGAGTGTTTTAATCATCTGAAGGAAATACTTTTTTTTGAAAGAAAAAAATTTCAACAGTACCACACAATATAGCTCTGGAAGCATTTGCCGCGGTATCATATCAATTTTTAATGCATCAAGATAAACCAGGTCATTATTTTTCTTCAAGGCATTTTGTCAATAGAATTAAGTTTGTTTATTCTAATATAAAAAAGCGGTAACACAGGTATACAGAATTAATGAGGAGATTGCTGAAGAGATAAAGTTATATTTATATGAGGACCATAAAGACAGTGAATCAACATGAGGACTGAGATCTTTTTATCGGAGCTTTTTTATTTATATGTAGGTATAGTGTAGGTATAATTGTCAGGTGTTAGGTTACCGTTTTGTTACAGAAACTTAGAAGAGAGATCTTGGTTTGGGATTAGCAATTAGGATGCAGTCTTTCGATGGCTATTTTTAAAACTGGTTAAATTATATATGAGGTATTATATAGCCAGAGAGATGTTGGGTGCATATACTTTTTCATGTTTCCATTAGAAGGACTATCTATATAAAGATCTCTCTTTTTGTTAAATTTGATGATGTGTGAACACAATTAAGTAAATAAAAAAAAATATGATGGTGCTCGTTTTGTTGATCGACTGCTGACAAAATGATTTTTATGATATTGGGAATTGATCTGATAAACTTTAGTGCTTTTCTCTCTGCCATTAAATATTCTCTATGATATAAAATTTGTATCAATGTTGAAGGACGAGCATGAACTCTGTCTGGACCTGCCTGGGTTGTGAGAGGCCTCTCCAGGTCATTATTCCAATTGTACTCCACAAGAGAAATAGGTCTTCCAGGAATGGAACATCTCCATCAATGTGTGTCAATTCTTCTTACATCATTAAAGCCTACTGTTTAGATGCAGTGATTCAGGCACAAGGTGCTTGGTTCCAGAGAAAATTACCATCTTTTGACATTTTTATCTTAGGTGATGTATGAAATATCTAAGCATCTAAGCATTTCAACAGAAATCAATTCCATTTTCCTAAGGCATAAAGTGAACACTATTGCTGGTTGGTAGAGAGAAATAGCGACCACTGTAATATTAGGGATTAATGTGCTTATATACAAGCAGCTTATTAGCTATGAGGTTGCAGTCTCTTATAGAAAAGTTTGATTATTAATGAAGGCAGTAATCTGCAATGACTGCAGAGTTCTTGATATGTGGGTGACTCACAGCCAAGCATTAGCTCTGTATGAAAACACATCAATGAAAAAATAAGTATTTCTCCAAGTAAAAGTAAGAAAAATCAAACATAACCTGCATTTGAGAACTTTAAAGTTGACAATATTCTCTTGAAATTGTCTTGCAGAGGAAGCACTCACATTGACAAATGAAATCCCTTTTACCCCCTGGTCTGTCACAGTTAACCCCCTTTAGTTGATAAATAGGCAGATCTCACGGCCTTAAACCTGATTAAATCTGTGGTGAAAGTCCTTATAGGCCATATCAAAGCAGCTCCCCAGAAATGGATAGGGCAGGTGAGATCAGAGGTAAAAATTGCCCAATCATTGTCATATGTACGTTTTGTTGATAATGTATACCAAGAACAGATGGGGCAGGTGTAAAAAAGACTAAGATTCAATGTGTGACACTCTTCACAAAGGTTCAAAGGTTGTCTGCCATAAAGCTCAGAGCTGGGCAATGGTTAAATTGTACCATGTTCTTTATGCTTACTTTGCAGATAAATTTGTAAAATCTTGGAGCAGATGCTAATTTAGAGTGCTAAAAAGTAATGCATTCAAGAGTTCAAGCATGATACTGGTTGCATGCCAAACTTTGCAGATTAAAAATTTGGTTCTTGTGTTACTCAGAGAATAAGTCAAATTAAACATTATACATAGACAAACTTGCTGTTTATTGACATTAACCTAGCTATTTCAGTTATTAAAAAACTTTTCTGAAGTTTTTCACCAGACTTCAAATGGGGGTATTGTAAGTCAACAATCACCTGGGATATTATGTCAAAACTATCAGTAACTCAGCCATTGACCTAAATTTCATCAACATTTTTTTTTTTTTTATCATTTTGTGTTTTTCTTTAAGGTGGTTGTTCCACTTTTGTAAGAGTGACATATTGCACCTCTTTTTCTGAAGAGGATTAAATATTGTTTCTGGCATCTTCTCAACCCCCAATTTTTATCCCTCGACACCATCATCTAGTAAAGCATATCATTGATATTTCTGATTGACAAAATTATCTAAAGGAACAAGGGGGGAAAATGATGTAATATTTTTTTGCATTAATTCCCAAATCAGGATTAAAAAAAATATTAGACACTTACTGACAAGAGAGAACTTTTTTTTTAAAATGTAAAAGTTATTAATAAAGTCTTGTGAGATTTTTTCCTATAAGTATGCTAAAAATATACATGCAGGTTATTAATTTGGGGTGTGAGAATAAAACTCATAAATTTTTATACCTGTATAAACATGAAAGGGCAAATACAGCAAACATGCAATTTTTCCTTGATTCATGAAAAAAGTGTATTCACCTTGAAAGATGACCGATAGCGTGCCCGTTACATGAGGGCATTCAAAAACACACATTTTATTTTTATCCCTTTATATTCACCTGGTTATTTTTTAATGATGAACTTGTTCATATTTTTATGAATAAAAAACCTGATCGCTTTGATAAAGGACATGGACTATACAGGTAATGGACTTCCTCGACCAATCAGAATCATCAAGACTGATCTAACTCGGCTGTCAACAAAAAGCAGCAGCTGATGTTCCAAAGGCAGACATTTTGGAAGCATATATTTCTATTGTTACTAACCAAAAGCATCTTATTACAAACCTTCAAAAAGATACTGTGTATTCATTTTGTACAATTTATGGGTGATCATTTTCTATCCAGCAGGGCCCTACTATATCAATGCTACCATATCATTGTAACATAAGTCTGCACTGTAAGCTGTAATAGTGTCAGATCTTCGGACCTCCCAGAACTAAGCCTGAAGTCCACGACCTTCAACCAATAGCTACTATTGATTATCTATAGATTACTTCATGGAAATCAACAACTTAATGTCTATTTTTGGTTTATAATTAACTGACATCCCCAATCCAACAACGTTACAGGAATTGCTAAATTGCATAAAAGATGCAATAGCTGACAAATGTAGGCAAAATATGGGACTTAAACTACTTTTCAAAGTGAGCAAGTGCAGGGGATATGTAAGCTTTAGCAAAAAACATTCAAGGAAGTAAAATCATTGCTTAAGTCACAAATTAAAATAATCTTAATTCTATTGCATCTATAAATTATAGATTCCTTGACATTATTAACAAATGCTTTTTGCTATTGGAAATTTAATATGCTTTAGAGTCATCTAATACTACAATGCATGTCCCAGTTTGATTCAATGGTAATATTCAATGTTCTTGAGTGCAAAGTCTGAACTAATTTCCATGTTTTTTTACAGTTAAAAAAAAAAAGTTCAAATATTGCAAAGCCGATACCCGATTTATGACCCTGTTGGGGGTTTACGCCAAATTTTCACTTAATCACTTTGAACTGCACAGCCTGACATGGATTAAAATACCCTAAATGCACTTCTCCAACCAACCTAATAATAAAAACCTGACACTCAGCATGTATGTTATCACAAGGGTGACAGAACTCCTCACAGTAATGCTGAGATTTAATGATCTAACCTGGATCATCTTATTAAAACACCTTGAGTGGGGGGAAAGTCAACAGATTATTGTCACTCTCATTGTCATTATCAGGATTTCTAATTGTTATCTGCTGTCCCTTGATCTACGACAGAGAGTTAATGAAACGCTTTAATACAAAAGAAAACCAATCACACTGGGTAATCTCTTCTTTGATATGTAGTATGTACTCTGCATGTGTACAGTTTATATTTATAAATCTTAACGTGTCATTTACCAAAAGTCTGGCTGAGTTACTGATAGTTTTGACATAATATCCCAGGTGATTGAAAATCCTGAATGTAACTTAATTCTCTTAACTGTGGCTGTAGGTAAATTTTAGTGTCAAGTGAAAAAAAGGTGTTTCATCATGTTCTGACTGACTTGAACAAAGGACCCTTAGATTATATCAATACACATCACCCCGCTTCAGAAAAGTCAGACACCGGAAAATCTCCGCATTCAGTAAAAATAGTTTTGTGTATTGGAGGTAAATTGGTAAGAAGTTTAAGATACGTGACATTGTGGGGGAATTAATTTGATATAAAGAATGTATTCTTGTAGTATATGATGGTTTGGAGCAGGTTTCAGCTTGATCCTTGCTTGTAACACAATGCTTGACAATGGCAAAATATTTGAAACAAATCGGACCTTTTTGTTGTCAACTTCATAGTCTATACTCACCAAAAGGCTTGAGGAAAATTTTTATGTTTTGTCATGTCTAAACATTTCAACTTTATTTTCCTTTGAAACCAAGAAAAAGAAAAACCACAAGTCATATGCAGTGGTATGCCTCTCAGATATCAAAATTATATGTAAAAACACATAAGTAAAGATGACAAATTCGACTTTATGAACTTATTGACATGCGACAATTTTAAAATAAATTTTTAAGCCAGGATAACAATTTTTTTTCATGAAGCCTACAAAGTAACATAGTGCCACAAACATCCTTGTATATGTAATTATATTTGTATGATATGATTATGCTTGTGACGTGAAGCCACTTGAAATGCTCGAGAAATAAAGCGATTTGTTTGAGAGAATACGGAAGCTGGATTTCAGATGATAGCCATGCAAAGTGGAAACTTTTTAAAATTTTTACTGTATTTGATTATTATTTCTTTTAATTGTCACTTGTTTGTCAAATATATTATTATAACCTTGACTTTTTTTGGTTAAGTTTTCACAAAGAATAAATGTCTTTTTATATATAATCTTATGCTTGATTTATCCAAAATCCTTTAAAACTCAAGCAAGAAATGCAATTTTATTATGTTCTGATACATTATATTGTAATGGACAAATTATCATGGTCATGTGAAATACATACAATTAATCAGTAATTTTTTTTCACTAAATTTTATGATAAAGAAAAATTCAAAATTTAAATGATGCATGATTTTTCATAATCTCTTTTCATAGTCTCTCATGTACATGAATCTTTTAATCCTTGTCATTGTCAATCCATGCAACCTTTTAAATTTAATCAAGAATTTTTTAATAAAACTCACCTTATGGTGCATATAATGACTGAATACTGCTAAAGTTGAATAACAGGGTATCAAATGCTTCATTTATTTTGCATGTTCTTATTAGATTAATGATTTTTGCAAGTGATAAAATTATGGAAATGGAATGTTAGTACAATAGTACAACCGAGAATCAGAGATGATGGCTGTTTTATAGAAGTTGCTAATTACAGTGTTTTTGCCCATTTACAAAATGAATAACAGAAAATTGGTCTGATATAGAAAGTTTTATGGAGATATAATTGCTCATTTGCATATTTCAATATCTGCAACTTTTTCTGTGACTCATGCCCAGTAGAAGGCTTTTGAAAAGGATAACTTTTGGCTCACTTCTGGTGGAGGAAATTACTCGGGTCTCTTCCCCTCTAGTATCCATGGTTATATGACTTGACGGCAGTGAAATCTGCTTCAATTAGAAGCTTTATTTGAATGCAGGGTGAAAATTATGAGGAGCGGAGTAATATTTTTTCAAGACAGCTGAGGCTATGGATAGATCGAATTACCATTTCTAACTCTTCAATTTATTTTTTTATCTCAAAGAGACATGAAGAAGCATTAGAAAGGCATAATGGTCTTAGAGCTATAGAAAAAGGATGATGGGCCCTTATAAGTAGTCCTTTCATTTCCTATGGATTCTCGGGGGAGTTGCTGATTAAATATTCCTTGCTATTGATGTACTCCTGGATTAGTGGCCAAGTCTTGCACTTGAATACTTTGCCAGGCTTTTTCTAACCATGTCCTTATGACCTCTTGCCTTCTTTACATTTTCAATCATGAATCATTATGCTGTCCAAAGGTGATTTTCCTTTATACACCATAATCCACAGAATAATCATCGAGATATATCGGGGTTTGGAAAATGTGACATTTCTCTGCAAAATTGTCTGCTTTTCATTCTTGTGTGTATTGACCAGTGAGAATCTATTGGAGGAAAAAAAGAAAAAAGAGAAAGCAAGATTTTTATTGGGTTAGAGGTTAGATACCAAGACCAGGTGAAAGTCAATTTATGTCGGTTAACATTTTTCAATGGCCTTAAAATTTATTATACTGTAATTGGGTTTTTTGTATGTATTTCATTACAACTATTCATATCAAAAAAAGAGAAAGCAAGATTTTTATTGGGTTAGAGGTTATATACCAAGACCAGGTGAAAGTCAATTTATGTCGGTTAACATTTTTCAATGGCCTTAAAATTTATTATACTGTAATTGGGTTTTTTGTATGTATTTCATTACAACTATTCATATTTCAAAGGGATCTGTAAACTTTTGAAAATGTGAAAATTTTATGAGGCAATTTAAATATTATGATAGGTACGGAAGGTGTAGATAAGAGACTGACTCACATGCTATGTGGGGTTTATTTGAGGTCTTATAATGGTCAAGGTTGCAAGATTTCAATGAGTGTAAAAATCTTAGAGCAAAGTGATCAGGTATCTTAATTAAGCAGTGTACATACTTGAAGGTATATTGGTTGAGCACCTTAATAACGGGGAGAAGAGAGGACCATTTTATGATTATTGACCATTATTTGAGTTTAATATGGATAGGAGCTATCTAATAAAAGGCTTTCTTCAATCATTTCAAGGTGAAAAGTTCTACTTTACATATTAAAAAAAATGTAATATCTTCCATGGCTGTCCTGAATACGACATGCGTTTTTTTAGGGAAAAAATATGCACTACAAATGATAACTAAATAAATTTTCCATCAATGTATCATTAATGATTTGTGAAAAAAAATTGAAATCATTTGAAGAGTGTAAAAAATTAATACAAAAGTTTGATATTGTATTAGATTATATGAGCTTGAATTGCTAGCAACTTTTCAATTCATTTTTCCATTACAAATATTTATTACTTTTGTGCTGTGTATTTTGTATATCAAAAATTTTATATTCGTTATAAACCAACCATTTGAAAGTCATGAATCTAAAATACTTTACGGAATTGGGTCGATAAAATTGTACTAGGTAGAATTTTGTGGGATGTTTTTGGATTTAGGAATGCCAGTTTGTGGTTCTGTGGAATAATAAAATGAATGCTTGCCTTGCTATCTAATCACAGTGAGAGTGAATTTAACTTTGCTGCACCAGAATACTTATTATTTGAATCTCGACCAGCCTCTCCTCAGAACATCTGAGATGAAAGAACAGGTTATGTTGTTGTATTCTTGTCCAATTAACTATCAAACAATTAGATTAAAAGTTAATATTGTTTCATTAAAAAGGAATTAAACAGTTTCAGGTTGGTATTGTTTGTGATTAGGATTTTTAGCTCACCTGAGCCAGTATGTCAAAATGTAATGTGATATAATAAACTTAGAATTCTTTTTGCTGGATCGCTGAAAGTGTTCAAATGTTAACGGACGACGCACGACGCACACCGCACGACGACGGACGAAAACAGATAGCAATAGGTCACCTGAGTTTACTCAGGTGACCTAAAAAGACCATATCAAACACTGAGGTCTTGAATACCATAGATAGATCAAATTGATTTGAAAGTCCCAACTACTTCCTCTAAGAATTTCTTCCTCAATATCTCGAATTCATTTGATATTCAAGTTTTTTTTTGGTCCCATCAATTTCAAAATAATGAGCTTTGACTGTACATTATTTATGACAATTAGTTGCAGTAAAAACCAAATTTTCCCTATATCAAGACCAAGGAACTTAAAAGAAACAAAATTCATAGACTGAGGAACTTAAGAGAAACAAAATTCCTTTAAGACATTCGATAGGACCTTTTCAGTTCCAGTTTTCCATTACTTCCCTTTACCCTATAACCCCTCATGAATTACATTTACTTGGGTGTCTGAAAGTTTGAAAGACACAAGGAAATTTTTTTCTTTTGAGATCAGATTCTCACCTAATTTACATCCATAGAGAAATTATGGTATGTCTTCCATGTTCTTCTTTTTCTCTGTGCAAACAATGTGTCACAGACAAAACTAAAACGTAGTTATGGCATTTCAATATATTGATGTCTTTTACCTAGTTTTGTAGAAAAAAATTATACTGGAAATGGGACTTTTCCAAAATCATAAAGGTTACTAGATTCTAGGACATTGTTTCTCATTGATCTCAGAGGATGAAAGTTCAAATCCCAAAATGGGAAAATCCTTGCCAAACTAGTTCATCACCAGCAATTTTTTTTAATTTAGGTACATAAAAGTAGTAAATTTTTTTACTTGTGTCAACATCTTACATAATAAAGCCAACATTTATCCTAATTAACTGCCTTTGTGTCATTTTTTTAATAATCTGCGTTTAAGGGAATTAGAAATCGGATATCAAGCTATGCCCTGCAAATGACTTGAAAGCCTATAGTCCATATGCCAGTGTTACAAGATATGGCCGTTTATGTTTGATTGGCAGGTAAAGTGACAGGTATTTAGTGTATTGGGAAGATGTATGTATCCTTGGCTAATAACTGGTCACCTTAGTCCTTTCCTTAGGCCGAATGTCTTTACCAACAGAAAACACAATTAGACTGGACAGTTCAGAAATAGAAAATGATTGATTCATTAGCGATCTGAACATCAATGAGTTAGCCGCCACTCGCAGCCTGTGACCTTATTTAACCCCTGAAGGCATTTTACTGCTCTGGCCAAATTGCCAATAATAACATACATTTGGTCAAAATCAAGAAGAATGTACCCTAGTTCAGATTGTAAATGTGTTGAGTAAGGAAATAGGTCTTGGCAAATCTAGAAATAAAAATATTATTTGAAAAAAATCAAGGGAAGTGAAATAAGTGAACTTGTGTATTAATAAGAAAAAAAATGAATTTTCTTAAAGATTAAATTAAGATAACTAAATAAATCATACATATCTTGTTTTTTAACCAGTCTTTTAGCCTAAGGCCTCCACATGTAAATGTATGGAAAAAGACAAATGGATAGGTATACATAGAATAAAACATGTCATATTCCCTGAAGGTGAAGTTTACCTATATACTTTGGGTTCTGTCAGATTTAATCAGTCTTATTACTCTACATAATAATGATGAATCTTCATTAGCAATTATCACAAGACACTCAGTACAAAATTGATTTAATTTATTTTTTCATCCTTACCTCATGATTACGCTGGCTATTTTAAGACGAGGAGATGAAAAACTGATATAATTTTCTATTGTAAATTACTTCTATGTGACGTAGTTTCTTAGCTATGAAGTTGACCCTTTTTTTTTTTCATCATTTGTTCACTGGGAAGTTTAATACCTAACAGAAATGTACCTGGTAATCATATAAAAACTGATATCAAATGGCACTGAAAAACCTTGCATGGATTTTTGTCACAAAAGTAAAACAGTACATGACCAATGATGTCAACTACCGGTAATGGTGATACACAGTAGAGAGCCATACCCTCCAAAATTTTGCAACTCGCATGCTTTTTAATGCTTCATAAAGCTGTTCATTATCATGTATGGTTCCTACCCTCAATTCCTTAACACACTTTTATATCTGTGCATATTTTTCCTAAAAGGGATCAATTCATAATTAACTTGTCTTTCACTAAAACTTATTATTAAACAGAGTATTAAACATGTCCATTTTTGCAGACAATCTTAGTAGTCGCTGACTATATTTAACTTGACCAATCAGGACTTTACTGCTTTTGAAAAAGTTTTTGAAAGATAACTTCCCATTGCCCCCACCCCACCCCATCCCCCACAAACACCAAAGGAGTTATGATTTGATTTGAACAAACTTGAATCTACACTATTTTTTTGGAGTGGTGGAAGTCTTGACTAAAATGATTTTTGCTTAAAATTCTATGGAACATATATTTAAAAATGTGACATGGAAACCAGAAACAAAACAAAGGGAATATATGATAAAGCATTTCAAATTTCTGTGATTTGTTTGTTTTCAATTGCCATGGCAATGCTTTTATCATTTTCAAATCCATTACATACTCCACCTTTAAATACAGTGTATATGAGAAGATATATTTGTTTTTTATTGACTGTTAAAGTTAAGATACCTTAGATATATCATAACACAGGCTTCTTGTCTTGACAAGCTTCTGTTGATCTGTGGCAGTATGGGTGAATACACAAACAACTCCATGTAGTTTGATCTTCAAACCACATATTTTTGGGCCAGACACTAAAATTAAACAAAAAGAAAAATTAACACGCATAATTGCACCAGCTACATGTACATGCACCTGCTAGATTTCAAGGATATATCAAGAACTTAGAGCCAAGTTTTGCATTACACTGATTTAACAGTTTTTATTCTGGTTACACACAACATGTAAAGTTATTGTAAGATGGAAGAAGATTCAAAATAAACACTAAAAAACAATTCAAATGTTTGCAGCACTCTTACCTAAATTCATTTATCTAAAGAAAAGCACTTAGATGCTTTGTCTAAGCAATGTCTGTCTGTTAGATCTATAGAGAACAAAATCTGAATACTGCTGTTTTGGTTTTCTTATCTACTGAAATTGGTCTCATTGCCTTCCATTGAGGTCCTTTCCTTCATCACATCTCTATGCAGTGAAATGGGGCCCCAGTAATCATATTGCAATGCCCAGAAATGTCCTTTATGATCAACACCCTTCAATGTCATCAAATGATGCTAACAATTTTGATGCAGTTTAATAGTATAAAGGCAAAACACAAATTTGAAAATTTGAGCAATTGAATAGCATTTATCAATGTATATCATCATATGCAGCTTGATAAAAATATTTTGAATATCTTCTTTGGAACTAAGCTAAACATAAACTGTAACGGACAAACAGACACACAGACAGAAGAAAAGAAGATTTGAAGACTATAACAAGACATACACTACATGTTCTGTTCATACATTGCAATCATGACGGATTAAAAAATCTTTCAAAACCATATGCATTACTTAAATATCAATTTAGAAATATAGTTCTGGGAATTACATCAGGTAGTGGTAAAATGTATCAATTATACCGTAATCTAACTAAAAGCAAGTTGTATTGTTAATCATTTGTATAGACGACAGCAACATTAAGGGAATTTATAGTAAATTGAAGCATACTTCCATTACAAAATACTATGTAACAGGATAAAAAATAATTAATCGTTGAAAGTTCAGAAATCTTTATGTGCCACAACATGTGAACTGGGTGTATATACTTGTAATGTGAGTTGATCACAGTCTGATTTGTCTACACAATAATATGGTGTGTTATGAATACACATTTATCAAAAATAACGTGTCTCGACAAATCAAAATAATCACCGGTCTACCTTGATAAGTGACACAGAGAATAAATCACAGAGCTATACCTACAATATCTACGTGAATTAATTTGATTCTGGTGACATCAGCAAAGCTGTTAGCATGGTAACTACAAGGCCATTATTTCTAAAAAAGATTATAATTTGCCCAGGCAACTCGAACCTTTTCCTATACTTATTTGGTTTTTATTCCCTGATGAAGAGATAGACCTATTTTTTGATCATTTTGGTTTCTGAACAATCTGAACTTTAGCTGTCAGGGTTTTCACCTTTAATGAGCATATGACGTATCTGATGTTTTTCCGCTTCTTTCACGAATTATGTAAATGAAATCTGCCAAATACATATTCTATATAATAATTTCACGACTGAAGGTCAGACAAATGATATAATTACTGCTGAAAAGAACTCAAAAGGATTTTGGTCTATTAGGCCATATGTACTTCTCAGCTTTTAATATCTGATTAAACTTCTGAAATAAAATCAGCCCTGCCATAGAGAGCCTGGCACTATTGCTTTGTAAGTAGGTGGTATATCTGAACCCTTAAAGTATTTCTATATTACTCATATCATATTGTACTTACTTGATTGCACTTTTCCAATGATAATTTTAAACTTTTACTATATTTTAAAAAAATAGTTTAGCTTGTTTTTTTTTAAACATTTTTTTTGTTTTGTATAAATGATGAGCAAGAATATAATTTAAAAATCAATGCCTATTGGGTTTTTGAATAAGTTTATCTAACATATTAATGAAAGGGCCAGCTCACTTTTTTCTAAATTGGCAATTGGGCCAAATGTAAAAATTGTGAAATTCTATGATAATCGTTATAAATTTATAAATTTTACAATTTCAACTAAAAGTCTGTTTTGTAATAAAGAGATATACCAATAACAAGCTTATTCATTATATATGTTTAGAACTTTATGTGTGGGGGTGTGAGTGTGGCTGAAATTATCTATTTGTCCTGAAAGGGTTCCTGAATTTAAAGGTATTTTTTTTTTTAGTTTTTACTTTTATTTATTTATTTTTTAAAACCATGATTTCTAACAAATACAAAAATGCCCTCTCAATTTTTGAGTCTAATGATCTTTGTAATAAGATTTTATATCCTAAGAGAAAATGCATGCATGGTTCTTATAAATCCAGCTGGAAAAGAAAAACATAGTTAAGTGTATAAGTTCTTTTGAATCTTAATCACCCATATGTTGGCATTAAATTTGATGAGTTGACTAAATGTGAAATTGATGTCCTAATGGCTCAGGAAATTAAAGCGCCCAGCCCTGGCCTTATGTCACAGTGACAATGAAACCCCCCTAGTGGTGTCCAAACCATTTAGAAGAACAGCAGGCAGTTTTCACACACCTCAGACAAAAATAGATGAAACGGCAAAGCCTTTTGGAAGGTATTTTGACTGATCCCTTCAGACTCTTGATTGGGATTCCTGATAAGATTGTTAAAAGGCTGATTTACCTATTCTTGTAACTTTGTACAGAAAAGAACCTTTACACCCCCAGAGAACTCTTGATTGTGTGTCTGGTTTTGTAACCTTGTGGGTGTCCACAGGTCATATTGATCTGGACATTGGACCCCATACCTCTGGTCTCTCGAGGGGATGGTGGTAGTCCTATTAATTTGAAAGGATGCCTTGGGAGGACCCACTCTAATGTACTGTCCAGCTGTAAGAGACCACTGTCTGACACACAGGAAGTCCGCAATGACAGGCCAGAAAATTAATGGTCTTATTTGTATATCACATACTTTACACTTGATACATTTGACAGTTTAGACCCAGAGAAGGGAACAAAAATGTTGACACTTGGATTAGGGTAGAAAAATCCCTCTGCCTATCTCTCAACAAAACATTAAAAATGAATGTTACTTATCCTAGATTGCATGATGTGCATATGACCATTACACCTGAAGTCCTTCAGTGCATTGCCCTATAATATGTGATAATTGAGCAATATATGGTACAGATGAATCAGACTGGTATTCTAAATTTGCCCTAGTATAGATGATCTACAGAAAATTTCTTCTATACACTGACGAAGACAATAAAATAAGGTCTAATCAAGTAGGTGTATTGAAGTATCTTCCTGGAGAAGTGAGATAGCTATCTTTATCTGACTGACAGTGTGCATTCTCACAAAATATGTTAGCTAATTGAGCTTCATAGCTTTGGTATAGGTACATGATTTCCTGAATTGAAGAGCCTTGAAAGAGAAGGAACAACAAAAGCAACGAATGAAGTGATGGCATTGCAGATTCTTATGAAGTTGCCCCAAGAGTATTGATAGGGATTTAAAATAAAATGGGATTACAGTAATGCTAGTGTACGTGACCTGGTGACTTATTAATGCTTATATACAGGACTCAATTTTATATAACTCCCCCCCCCTCCCCACACACACACACACACCAGAACCCTTGACCCTGGGGCCCAAAAAAAAAGGTTTTTAAGTTCAAGTTTAAAAAAAGACATAAATATGAGGTAAATAATCGGTGTAAAGTAAATCTTTTTAACACCAGCATGTTTATGTAATAATATCTTTAAGAGCGTATTAAATGTAGGTATTGGTACATGTAATACATTCACCCCACTCCTGTACTTTTCCTTTTATCTTGTCTTCCTTTCTACCTTCCTCCTGATTCTTTTTCACTCGGGGATGTTTATCATAGGTTTATTTACACATACCCATCTGCCACATGCTATTTACATATTTTTAGGTTGATTTTATTGGGTTATGTTAACAGATGTGACCACAGTAACAGCTTGGACGATAAAAAGCTTTCCATGAGCCGAGCACCCCACCTGACCATCCCCAACAAACGAGGCCACACAGGTGAGAACATATATGTCCATAGGCATTCAGGTACACACCAATGAAAAGGGAAAATTAATGGCTGTTGAAATTAATTTTAGCCGCTTTGCGCTGACATAGAAGACAAAAAGGTTGTCCCATGGTGGGAGATCATCAGTAGAGACTATTCTGATACTAGATTGTCATTTTTGTCAACTTTGTGATATGATTTTAGTGGACTCTTACAATATAAGGAATGAAATAATATACCCCATGTACCTCAAGAACTCTATATCATAGCACACAAGAAGTCTTTAAAGATAGATTTTATATCAAAATCAAATAAAAATAATTTTATTTAGAACTATAATAAAGATTGTCATCATCAACTTTATTGACTGGGTGCACTTTAACTTTTTTTTTAAAACACTCTAATTATCTGTCTTTATGAAAAATTGTACTTGATATTGATTAATGCTCTGATTGAGAACTGTATCTGTCCCATCATTCATGTTTATTTTCTCTTTCCTTTTAACTTTTCAGACAGTATTTTATTTTTCATCAAAGGCTTGTAATACACATAGGAAAATCAAAAAAATATTATGTCAATTCATTAGTAGGCATCCATGCACAGTATAGACTTTAACAATTTTTTTTGTTGCTAATGGTTCGTTATTTTAAAGTACACATGTCCTAATTGATGAGGAATGATGTTTGTATTGATCCGATTGCTATTTTCAGTTTTGCTGCTCGATACAGTACAATTTATTGTTGTTTATTGGGAGTTTTCTTCTTTTGCGTCTTTAAGGCTAGTGGTATATAATCTGCTCCAATAACGGTCAAATGAACATAAAAACCTATAATTAACACAATTCTTTGATGACATCTGATTCATAGTACGAAAGGGTATTGACATTTCAAAAGCCTGTGTATTTCATAATTTCTGTTATTTTAGGATACGTTTGATAAAGATGAGAAATGCTGAAATATTAAACTAAAAGCATTTTGTAATAATTAAAATGACATTTATAGACTCTTGACTTCAGAATCTAAATTGCATAATGAGAGAGAAAAAAAATGAAATTTAAACTATACAAAACAATTTAGATTTAGGTCATATGTAATCATCTTTCTTAATTATCAGTCAGCCAATAAAAATAATTGTTTTATTGGTATATATGTACTTATTAGCCTGACATGTATATGTTTAAATATGTTTGACGTATAGATCGGGTGGGTGTTTGAAGCCTTAAAATGAGATTACGTTTACACCACAGGTAGTTGTTGCATTGTTTACAACTTCGCATTTGTCCTTCAATCACACCTTTCATGCAGTACATAGTTAAAAAAATTCATAAGTGGGCTAAGATATGGAAAAGACCAGTCATTTTACTTCCTAAAACCATTTAAATGTTAAGTCCATTTTCTTATTATAATATTACTCAGGTAACTTATTTTTGGACTTAGTGCTCCATTTGGGTGGGGAAAAACACAGTATTTTTATTTAGGTAATACACAACTTATCGTAGAGGAAGAACGTAAACACTGATTAAAAGTGCAACTGCCGGAATAACATTAGTATTTTTACGTACCTGAGAAGTATAAAAATAGACCTGTTCTACAGCAACAAGCCCTCTGTTAGTATTATGAGATAGAAAACTGTGAAGTAACCCAGATATATTTCAATTTAGGACAGAATGACACCCATGATTTATTAAGGGGAAGTAATATCCCCTTCTGATATACTTTGCTTCTTATTGAGAAGGAATTGGGACAGCGATCATAGTAATTAAGAAAACCAAACAGCTGATCTCTGATGTGAAGGTTACGATCCTTACAAGAAATTGTGCCAATTTTTTTTTTTCGTTTGCACTTGGTGATCACATAATGTACACTGTGTGTCAACATAAGCTGTCAATTTTTCAGGAGGGCGGATGATGTCATGAGGGGTCATTCAAGGCCAGGACCGTGTAATTTTATCTGTGTATTACCCCGTGTAAATACACCATGTGAGACATGCTTTTGCAACATTTATATTGGAACTGAACATAACAACTTCATGTAATATCAGTAATCAGCACTGGCAGGGCTGAAAATAGCCAGCTTCTTATTTTGGCAAACTGTGACCAGAAAATTTAGTGGTTGTTTACAGTTGGCTAAAAATCCTAAATTGTTTCTAATGAAGAAAACTGTCAACTCTGTAAGTGCACTAAGTGTACATCTCTTTTGATATTCTTTCAGCCTACTAAATGGAACTAATTTTCAAACATGAGTTTTTATCGGTAGATGCCAGTGAGGCCTGATTGACACAAGGGTTGATAACAGTTCAATGCTCACATATAGGGGAGCCATACAGTCAAAACATAAGGCTCAGACAAAAAATTAGATCTCGGGCTAGATTGTTCAAATTACAAAACACCATGGGCTTGTATCGGTACTGTCTTTTGTCAAGAAATGCTTCATTAGAGGAGCTAATGGTTCAGACTAGGTGTCTAAGTTACAGTCTCAAAATAGAAATATATCCTATCTCCTCCTCTCTTTTTAAAGAAGGATTAAATGGACTTTAAAAATCGTTAACCTCAATAATTAACTTTTTATGGTAAGATAATAAATTTTCGATAAAATTGTGTTAAAGTTTTATAACAATTCATTCTGATTTATTAGAAAAAAATATTTTTAGAAAAATATTGCATAAAAATTCTTTATAGATATATGTGTGACAGTTTTGCTATAATTAGCCGGTATTTCCGCAGGACATCGGTCAGCTGTTTTTTGTTTGTAAACATAGACTCATCCCCTACTGATGTGAGGATGACACCCGGTGAAGGCAGCTGATGCTTTCCTAAGGATACTTCACTGTTTCCTGGTGGTAGTTGAAACATGTGTGGATTAATATTATGTACATGTAGCATGTGATAAGAAAAATGTGCCCTAGCTTGTAAACTTCAAATCTTATGGCCATAGTATATTTATTCTTCATTATAAGGAAACAATAATAAATTTGGTGTAATTCTAAATTTAAGGACTTCAAAAATTTTGAAATTTCTAAAAGATGAAGATAGGATGAAGTTTTTAGTGCATGCATGCAGCTTTTGTAAATAGTAGACATGTAAAATCCCGCATCACATTTTAACATACCTCACTACCAGTACATTTAAGTTTGAGTTTTTCTGAGTATAGGTTATCATATAATCTTGATAAAAATGACATTCTGTTGTGTGAATACTTTTAAGACTTCATTGCACTGATTTTTTAGTCTGGTTATAAATTTGTCACTTGACACAATATCATCTTTTTATGGCCATATAAAAATCAAGCATTTAAATTTTATGTGGAGTTGATCTTTTGTTATATTTCTTCTTTTCCCTGACTTTCATCTTTTAAATGTTATTTACTTATGTATATCTACATATGAAACTTTATTGCTGTTTCATGTGCACAACAAAAATTGCAATTACCTAAAATCAGTCTTTCTGTGAATTTGCAAAACTTCAGAAGGAAACAGGAATATCAGGAAATCTAACCCATTTTATCACAGACAAACCTTTTGACTTTAATGAATAATATTTCTAATACACATTTTAATGTCTTCTTCGTTTCTCTGTTCATTTAACAGAGGAGATCTTGAGAGCATTGCCGTTTGATGAGTCGCCACAAACTTCATTATCTCTCATTCTGAAGGAGTTTGATGTTACCGAAAAATGGTTCATTTCAATTATCTTTTTATAGCACACCCCATGGAGACGTATTTGAAATCACTGAATTAAACTTTCTGTCATGTATGTTTGTGAAAAAGGATTTGATATTTTGTGGTTTTATCAAGAACTTCTCCTGTGTGTTTGTATGTGTTTTAACCCACTTCTTCCCATTAAGCTGTCTCGACGCCATGTCTACTGTTACCAGTTACTTCAAAACCCAGCGATTGTTTCCTTTCAAATAATATCAAGACAAGTCACATTCAATATTTTTCACAAGATAGTTGTTGAAAATCCTAGGCAAATAATCACAAAGTAAAGGCGTGAAATGAAATCAATTATTTATTTTAAAATATACAATGGTGACTTGAGAAGAAAGTTAAGTAAAATTATGTGGCAAAGAATGATAAAGACTCCTGCTATTTGCTATTAGGCAGATGATGTTCAAAAGCTGTTGTTTGTCGATTTTTAAAATCCCATAGTAAGCCTGGATCCAGCATAAGTAGATAATCTTGTCCCGTGGGTCCGTTATTTATGTTTTCTTTTTCCCTCTCATGACAATACTTCTAACATTTTAACACCTGCTAATAATCATAAACCCATCATTTTTGTGTCCTGAGGCCTTGAAAAAAAAATTATTCACGAAAATCTGATAAACGGGAGTCACCTTTTGAATATCAAAAAAGGTTTGTTTTGAACCGAACAGAGGGTATGGACCCCCAGTTATGTGTAGGAAGTTGACCCGCTGAGGTGAGAGATCCCTGGGCCGAGTCGATGTCCTTCGTCCTGCGGATTTCTGGACAGAAGGGGGACAGTGATTTCACCAGCCTGTCAGAAATCCATCATGATCACATAATATCATGGATCATTCATGATCCATCAAGCATTTGTTTGTTTGTACATGAACTACTGTTTTTCCAAATGCTGTTTATGATTTAGCTTGTAAAATTAGCATAGTGGGTGATTTTTAACCTGTCAGACATTAACTGTACATGGTAATAAAACTGAGAGGAGTTTTAAATTTTTTTAAAAGTAATATTTATTCTCTTTAATATCATTGACACATCTTGTCTAATAATCAAGTCTTATTTAAGCTAAATCCACAGCACTTATTTAAATGCCTCGCTACCAGTATAGGTCAGGCTATAGATTTTAACCCCAACAGTTTATAGGGGTAAAACATGTGTTTTGAATTACATGTTTGTCACATGTATTGGACATGGTGTCATAGAAATGTGTATTAATCATCATATAGGATTTTAATATCTTCTCCTGTGGTATTAAATAATCAATTTCCAACACATTAAAAGCCAATTACAAATTTCTTCAGCATTGATGTAATTTGTGGGTGGAGATTGCCATTTGCGAGTTTTCTCAAGGGTAACTTGAATTCATTTCCATGTTACGTAACTGGCAAGTTATAACCTGATGGGTATGGGAAAAAAATGCACTGATCTCTTAATGCACTTTCTGTCAGGTATGATCGCTGTCATTTATAAGACTGTATGTACATTTATAGACAGGGTGAAACCCGCAAACTTCTTTATCAGTGAGAGCGGTATTGATCCAGGGGCCTGGCGGTGAACTTTACCCAGTTTGGATAGGGGAAAAGTTTAATCAACAAGGCAACTATCCAACCCTTGAGAAATTCCTGATTTTGTCTGAGAAATAGTTCTCAGTTTTTCGTACTGCTAGATTTATTTGGAGACATTGGTAGACCACATCCCATGGCAGTGGGGCTTATGCTACTTTTCTGTCTCTTCAAACTAGGGGATAACTTCTGACACGATTTGACACTGCCTTCATTAATAATAGCGATTGATACTTGAAGTATAATTAGTTTTGTTACGTGTGTATAGTTACGGCATGTTCCCGATTCACCTGTAATGCTACTTCATGATCCTCAAAAGGACATATATCCCAAATGTTCTCTTTTAGTACAGATAAAATTCAGATGTCTTAAAAATTTTAAAAGACATTTTACAACACTTCAGAAGATTTCGATGATTTTATTTCTCATGTGTCTGGCTCTTAAAATTCATGACATCAGTTTAAAAGTATATTTTAATGCATCATCAAATGCACGAAATATTTTCGTTTTAAAGAATCCTATCATACATTTTTCCAAATCCTCCCTTTGACATCTTGCAGTTTATATATATTCTTTAAATTGTAATAAATTTAAAAATTCAAAGTAAAGGAAGATAAATAAATTCCTCCCTTATCACTTACAGAAAGGTCTAAAGCTATATATACCAAAAACTTTAATCTATGTGTAATTGCAGTTTAATCACCTTAGAATGTCTGTAGGATTTCTTATCTAACAGGCGAGTGTGTTGATTAAATTCTACCAGCTTTACAGTTTATATTCGTATCCAATCAAGGCCGACCCTCTCGTGTTTCTGTGTCATGTTTACATGTCACTAATAAACCATGTGGTCATTTTTCATCAGCAGTAATTTTAGGGGGCTTTGTATATGTACGAAATTAAAGTGCAGATGAGTACAGGTCTAGTGTAAGCGGATTAAAGGCCCGACCTTCACCTTTCTCGGATGTCTGAGTTTGTCAGATTGAACAGGTCATAGTATTGTTGTACCAGCTTATGATTTCAAAATACTGTACGATATAAGTAAATAAACACACTGCTGATCCGAAAATATTGACTTTTCAAATATCAGACCCATTCTTGTCGTGGTCTTTCAGCACCTAACATTTTATGCACAAGCCCAGTTTTTCTGTACTTTTTCAGGCTACTCCTAGAATGTTTTGATGGGTGCAATACAATGATTTTTATATCTTGAATTGTATATTTACCTCGAATTTAGGTCATGAAGTATATTTAGTTTAATGCCAGTATTTTTTTTTATCTGTTCAGTGAACTTTAAGCATTAATAATTTTTCAATTTTTTAAAATAAGATTTTGTAAAAGTATAAATGTTTCATAATTTATGATAAAGATTTTGCCAGGAGTACGAACACCAGTGGTAGCAGGTCTACAGCAGAAAAGATAATGGCATAATAGCAATAATCAGAAGGGCTCTGATATTGTCAAATTATTGTCTGCTCTCCACAGTTCATATACTGGATAAACTGCTTGGAGACTGGGGAGAAATAGAGCTATATACATTCTATAGTCCTGTCTGAAAGATTGCATGTTTTACACCAGAGTATTGATTGTTAGAACAGACTAGATGTATGAAATGCTAGACACAGAAAGTGACAGCTCACAAATGGAAGCCAATGGCAATTTGGCCTGTTAGCCCATTTTATATATCAAGCCAATATTAACGAATCAGCCAAATTTTCTTTTTATACCACCCTTCTAGAAGCTTGTGAGAGGAAGCTTTTTGTTGAATTGTTGTTGAATGTCAGGCATCATCGGACTGATTTTATTGTATATCTGATGTGTTTGTCAATTAGCTGTCTGACACATTCAGGTACAAATAATTAGTTAACAAATAGGAAGAGGGAGTTTGATTAATCAGCTTATTGGTTAGTCAACTGGTACACGATTGAAGGTCTTTAAAAAACCTTGATGTATGTTTAGTATATAAAAGTCAAATTTTCGTATAAAGCTCTTCTTTTTTTATTTACCTATCAGAAGTTTGTAAACATAAGGTGTGAATTGTCCAGTAGAACAGTGAACTCTGGTCTAATCCTGTGAAGGTTTATGTCTGTCAGTAAATTTACTTAACTGATTCTCTACTTCTGAAAGACTTCTCAGATATGATGTCCAAGTGCCTTTCTGAGCCTGGGTTGACATATTAACTAACTGTTGAAACATCTTAGCAGCTTGTCAGCTTCCATTTCCAGTCAGGAGAGAAGGGAAGGTTGTTTTTTATCCCATTAAATCTGTTTATCGATTGTGAAGGGTCTGGGATCTAGTTCATCATTATCTATATGTACTAGGATGTTCTGAAACCGTATCAGGATCCTTATAAACAAGACATTTATACCATTAATGATGGGCCAGTACACTTATTAACCATTGATCAATATTAGGTCAACACACTCCATGTGCTTTGATGATATTTAGGTCACATTGGCTTTTCCCCTATAATGTCATTGACCACCAGATAACCAGATAGCCAATGTAAGTTCAATCTCCTGCATATATGTCATCTGTATTGCAATATTCCAGAATTTCAAAATTTGAAGGGTATTTAATTGGAAATGAGATTTGTTGCTCCTGACAGATCTATAAATAGAAGATGATTTAAGTGATGTTTGTTAATTTCCTAGCTTGACCTTACAGGTGTTGGGGGTCACAGTATTGTGTTGTAAAATACATGATAAACCAGTAAAAAAAATTGGCACTATGTACTTACTAATGTATCTGACACTTCACAGCTGATAATTGCAAGTTTTATTTTGAAGATTTGAATTACATAATCTGGGCATTTTGCCCTTTACATTTGGCATTTGGTTGAAATACAGACTTAATTCATTTATCATTAAAAATGCTTGCAAAAAAGAACACTGCTAAGCATTTAGCTCTTTTGAACCATAGGTTCAGGTGAGCTTTGCTGAAGAAAAATTTTCCAGCATTCTATCCTAGTCTGTCTATTTGAATGTTTTTGGGGAGAGGGGTAAAAATTTTACTTTTTGACTTGAGCTCCAAAACCTATGAGCTAAATTTTAAGAAACCAGCCTCAGAGTATCTTTGAGTAATAGGATTGAAATTTCTTCCAATGAAGGACCATGTCCTATATTAAGGGAGAGATAATGGGATAAGGGTAATGTCATAAACTTGACAATATGTTTTTTAAAAAAAATTGCTGCACTAGAAAACTTAAAACTAACAAAGTATATATTAAATTATGTTCAATTTCCTCAATGGGATTACAAGACATGTGAAAACATTCTTATGAAGTCAACTATCATGTCTTCAATCTTTTTCAACTTGTAGTCCTCAGTTCTATTCATGGTTTGGCCATAACAGGGTCAAAAAGTTTAATAGGCATAGCACCAAAAGAAAAATTGTATCAGGGTCCACAAGAGCCAACACAAAGATTGACAAAGGATGACATTTTCACATTTCTGTAATTCTTTGGATCACCAAATTAAGTTAAACAGTCTCAAATTGGCAAACATTCTTGTACTGTGTAAATTAATTGCAACCTTTTTGATTCTGGTTTGGCTGATGCTATTGTGTCTTATTACTGTGACTGTTGAACCTAATTAGCCTATTGACCTGCCTAGTTGGTTACTGGTTGGTGGCACCTTTCAGTGACTTACTTGCACCACATGCGGGCTGCTGTGTGGCAGTGCTCTATTTGGCTACCCTGTGAAGAACTCAGTTTCCCCCTTGGGTTACATGATCTCTCACCTGCAGGATGTTCAGCCTTTTGATTAACCACCTTTGAGATTAGTCAATGTGCTATTTGATTGATTTGCCAGATCAGCAAATTATGTGGTCAGGGGTTTGGCTCTGTGTATAGAAATTTTAATAGATCAGGTGTTAGCTTCTTGTGTAATAGATCACCATGATATCAGTGGCATCTGGCTATCTGATACACAATGTCCTCTTTAGCAGGATTTTTAAAAAAAAAACTTTACAGATTTTTCATTTCATTAAAAATGAACTTTTGATTGATGTATGTGTAAATTGTGTGTCATTAGGCTTGACTGGTTTTTAAGTTTCATGCAAAAAGTACAATTATGCTTGATGGAAATAACTTAATTCGTAGCTGGTAGACCCAAAGCAGTAAATTTTTCTGTAATGATGTTTGCTCCGTAGGAAACTACTCGGAAGAAATTGGAAAGTGTCATTTGTACCTATGGCTGTGACATAGTTGCCATGAAATGTCAAGGGACCCAATCTAGGCTAAATATAATAAGTAATGGTTTTATCTACCTCCTGTGGGGCCCAACAATCCTATTAATCATTTGCCTTAAATAATCAATTCTGATGACTGCTTCCCTATAAAACCAGTATTTCCCCTAGTCTTTCCTCATCACTGATTACATACAGAAGAGTCTGAGAGAGAGTCAGATCGTTCACCTATTGCCTGTGAATCAGTGTGACTACTGTGTCTAAAGTTTTCTAGGTCGCCCTCAAGAAAACTGGGTCAAATTATTCCTATGGGTGAAAAAAAAAGTTGGTCCTCAATATTTACTTTATATATTTTGTAAAGTGGTTAGTGTTGTCAGTGTTGTTTTTGTATGTATATTTATTCCGACATGATATTGTGGTGTGGCTTGCCAAAATAAGTTTTACGAGAGATAGGCTTTGCCTCTTTTTAAAAGTGCTGCTATATCTTATGGGATTTGCATTTCATTTTATTTATATACATATGTTAAAGTGACTCATGCAGATTTGTGTCAGAAATGCGAATCTGGTGAGGATTAGCAGAATTTTCTTTTGACTGATCCCGAACAGATATCAGCTGATAATTACCTCAAAAACATCACAGATTATTTTTCATAGAATATACATAGTCATCAGAGATCATAACAATAGCGTCATTAATGTAATACCACCATGTTATAACGCTTCAACTGTCTCTCATACCCTGACCCGATTTTCCAAAGGAAACTTGATTCAAATTTTGCAACGGAAATATCATAATCACAATGATTAGGTCCCTTCGCTATCCTTAAATGCAAGTATATCTGCATTGTCATCAAATGGGCCTAAGTCAATTAGAGAAGCTTTGTTGTCCAAAAAATTAAAATATCTATTGTTGATCCATGCTGTTCATGATTAGAGTAATTTGCTTTATACATTAATAATGCCAGGTAGAAAGGGATTAAAGAAAATGTTATTTAAAAATTTCAATGAATACATTTTTTAAAAAATGAAAAAAGAAAATTTTACAGGTGTGTTGTTATTTATCTATAGAGGTAATACACACTGGGTGTTACTGATATCTTAACATCATTGTGTGAAACTACCATCGACACGCGCTGTCATGTAATCCCTATACCACATTAGCAGAATTTGTTTCCATTATGCAGTGTTTAGATATCTAAAAAGCACAACATATGACATCACATTTTGTAATTATATACAAGTAAATATATATCCCATTTTTCCCAAATTGGAAAATTGATTTTAAATTACAGGATTTGTGACATCAATGTTTAATACTTTCTATACAAATCAGTATTGATCTTCCCATAATAACCTACAGAAACGAGGTCAATATTTTTGCCACATTTTCAGTCAAACAGTGACTTATTAGTCATTTTCTTCCCCTCTTTTTTACAGGGCTTCAGAAGAAATTCATGATGTGGTGTAGCTGAACCAGACAAGCAACATGAACTGGCAAGTTCATATGTTCAAGTTGTATCAACATACATGAGGTACCTCTCTTAGTTCATTAACTGTTATTATCAGGGAAGGGTGAAATCTTCCCATCAGGCAGGAATTGCTTCTGTCTGCTAAAAAAAAGAAGGTCAAGGTCATTTTAACTTTTGGAGCAGATGTGGCCTCTGGGTTAGTGCTGGCTTCCATTTATTTTGACTTGGAAACTCCTTTTGTAAGCTGATATAGGTCTGAAAAGAGTTTTATAGTCACTTAAACCACCCGCTATCTGACAATGTTTTCACATGTCTTGTAATCCCATTGAGGAAATTGAACATAATTTAATATATACTTTGTTAGTTTTAAGTTTTCTAGTGCAGCAATTTTTTTTAAAAAACATATTGTCAAGTTTATGACATTACCCTTATCCCATTATCTCTCCCTTAATATAGGACATGGTCCTTCATTGGAAGAAATTTCAATCCTATTACTCAAAGATACTCTGAGGCTGGTTTCTTAAAATTTAGCTCATAGGTTTTGGAGCTCAAGTCAAAAAGTAAAATTTTTACCCCTCTCCCCAAAAACATTCAAATAGACAGACTAGGATAGAATGCTGGAAAATTTTTCTTCAGCAAAGCTCACCTGAACCTATGGTTCAAAAGAGCTAAATGCTTAGCAGTGTTCTTTTTTGCAAGCATTTTTAATGATAAATGAATTAAGTCTGTATTTCAACCAAATGCCAAATGTAAAGGGCAAAATGCCCAGATTATGTAATTCAAATCTTCAAAATAAAACTTGCAATTATCAGCTGTGAAGTGTCAGATACATTAGTAAGTACATAATGCCAATTTTTTTTTACTGGTTTATCATGTATTTTACAACACAATACTGTGACCCCCAACACCTGTAAGGTCAAGCTAGGAAATTAACAAACATCACTTAAATCATCTTCTATTTATAGATCTGTCAGGAGCAACAAATCTCATTTCCAATTAAATACCCTTCAAATTTTGAAATTCTGGAATATTGCAATACAGATGACATATATGCAGGAGATTGAACTTACATTGGCTATCTGGTTATCTGGTGGTCAATGACATTATAGGGGAAAAGCCAATGTGACCTAAATATCATCAAAGCACACGGAGTGTGTTGACCTAATATTGATCAATGGTTAATAAGTGTACTGGCCCATCATTAATGGTATAAATGTCTTGTTTATAAGGATCCTGATACGGTTTCAGAACATCCTAGTACATATAGATAATGATGAACTAGATCCCAGACCCTTCACAATCGATAAACAGATTTAATGGGATAAAAAACAACCTTCCCTTCTCTCCTGACTGGAAATGGAAGCTGACAAGCTGCTAAGATGTTTCAACAGTTAGTTAATATGTCAACCCAGGCTCAGAAAGGCACTTGGACATCATATCTGAGAAGTCTTTCAGAAGTAGAGAATCAGTTAAGTAAATTTACTGACAGACATAAACCTTCACAGGATTAGACCAGAGTTCACTGTTCTACTGGACAATTCACACCTTATGTTTACAAACTTCTGATAGGTAAATAAAAAAAGAAGAGCTTTATACGAAAATTTGACTTTTATATACTAAACATACATCAAGGTTTTTTAAAGACCTTCAATCGTGTACCAGTTGACTAACCAATAAGCTGATTAATCAAACTCCCTCTTCCTATTTGTTAACTAATTATTTGTACCTGAATGTGTCAGACAGCTAATTGACAAACACATCAGATATACAATAAAATCAGTCCGATGATGCCTGACATTCAACAACAATTCAACAAAAAGCTTCCTCTCACAAGCTTCTAGAAGGGTGGTATAAAAAGAAAATTTGGCTGATTCGTTAATATTGGCTTGATATATAAAATGGGCTAACAGGCCAAATTGCCATTGGCTTCCATTTGTGAGCTGTCACTTTCTGTGTCTAGCATTTCATACATCTAGTCTGTTCTAACAATCAATACTCTGGTGTAAAACATGCAATCTTTCAGACAGGACTATAGAATGTATATAGCTCTATTTCTCCCCAGTCTCCAAGCAGTTTATCCAGTATATGAACTGTGGAGAGCAGACAATAATTTGACAATATCAGAGCCCTTCTGATTATTGCTATTATGCCATTATCTTTTCTGCTGTAGACCTGCTACCACTGGTGTTCGTACTCCTGGCCATAATTGGGTAGCCAAATGACGTTCATACTGTTTGCATCCTGATTGTGGTTAGGGGGGCTTTTTATTTTGAATGTTCAGAACTCTGACAGCTGTATACTTGTATTGTGAGGAGCAGGTGATTTTTAAGAATGCCTGGGTCTATCTAAATACCCCATATGGCTTTTTCCCTGACCTGGGTATTTGTGTATTCAAGAATTTATTCTTATCAGGGCGATTTTTAAATTCATGGGGAAAATTGCATACAACCTAACAGTTTTCTGTGACTATTACAAAGTTATTTTATTTCGTTAGAAGGGCTATCAACTAAAAGTTTTAATGGTATTAACAGTTAGCAATTTCTCCCAAAGCTTTTAAATTGTAAATAAATATGCATCAGTAATCATAAGCTAGCATGTAGATCTCTTGACCATTAAGCAGCCGTTGGCTCTGTTTTCCATCTGTTTAAATATCACTTATTTTTCTTTCATCTCCATATCCTCCACTCAAATTTCTGGCACATATGTAAAATCAATTTTGATAACACCAATTTTTGTATGTTGCCGTGGTCACTGACTTCTGAACTCTTCTGATTGGTCAAGGGGTCTAATGGTCCCTTAGTTGACCGTGTCATTATCCGCTAGCTATTCAAATCTCTAGATATTTTTGTACCTGTTCAGCTGTCCTTTTGTAACCTCTCGCTTTAACCAACAAATACAATTAATGTATAACTTCGCACTGATTTTATGGTGCACTCTTGTTTGAAAAAATAATGATAACGCCAATAACTGTGGAAGCTTAACTGGGATATGCACTCTTTTAATGAAAGTTCTTTTGAAGAAAACAATTAAGGCAGAAGTACATATTTTAAATTGTCCGTGTTTTAGGTTCTGTACCAGATCCAAAAGTCCTTTAAACAAATTTACATTTAAACAGCAGTTTTATAAGCTATTTAGAAAAATAGATTGATGCCAGGCTTAGATAATACATTCATGTTGCTCCAACACGAGAAACTGTTAAGTTCAATATTATTAGATATTGATTATCAGATGTCTCAGGTATTTATTTACCTTCACCTTTACAGCCGACCTTGTTCACCCGGAGTACTGGTACATCAGTATGTTTTGCTGATTCATAAGTGAAGTCAGAAGGTGGGCTGCTTGGGGCCAAAAAGTATAGAATGATTTTATATATTTTGTATAACATGACCACATCAAACAGTTCCTCATTGGGAAACATCATCTGCCTCAATAAAGGCTCCCTGCAGTCAAAGTTAGTTTAAATCAAGTGAGAAATCAGGCACATTGTTCAAACTGAGGACTTGTCTCAAGGAAATTGTAATCCTCTAGCTGTACTTGTTGGTTTTGTTACAATTTATCGAAAATATACAATTGATGGTTTTGACAAGTACAGCCATCAGAGGACTTTAACCTAATAGTATATAAATATTATTTTATGTCGCAGTAAGGAGGAGAAATATTGTGCAATTGAAATAATCTTTAAAACTTGTTAATTTATTTATACTTTTTTTTGGTAATTAAAATGATTAATTATGTCTACCTGCCTATTTTATTGTTGTTATTAAATATGCTTAAGGTACAAGGTCAGTGCTTTGGTGTGAAGCTGTAAATACAATTTATTACAAAACTTCCAGGTAAAAAAAAAAAAGATAAGAGATTTAGGTAATGTACCTTCAGAAAAGATAGTTCAAGTAGGAATATAAAAGTAGAACAAGAGAAATTCACAGTCTAAAATGCTGTCAAAAATTGGGAGTAATAATTTCTTTCATGGAAAGAAGTTATTTTTTATTAGTTTTTTAATATATTATGTCAGTGTGCAAGTTCCTGGATTATTAAATGCAACGTATGTTTTTCCTCAAGATGTTAAATGATTAATTGATATTAAAAAGAAAAGTTGCAAAGCGTGACAAAAATTATTTTGTAGATATATAAGTATAAAACTGACAGCTTCTAATTAGATTTACTTTTGACATATATATATATTCTGTGCTTTTGCCAAAAGAAAAAAAAGTCTATATTGGGTCATCTTTTCAAGCAGGATATTGTGAAAAGTAATTTGTAGGTTTGTATGTAAAAGGGGCAGATAAGAATAAAACAGATGGGGAAATGGATGGAAGTGGGAAATGGTGGTGCACCGGAAAACTGTTTGCTATTGCTTATTTCTTACCAGTAGACAGAGTGCACAGTTATGATGTTGTTTTTTTGACTAGGGGTTTTCTCATTCTGATTCATAACTAGATCTTATCGTAACATGAAAACAAGCCCCCGAACATTAGATGAATATTAGATGCACTGTTAATTAGATAGGCTTACCTCTTGTGGAACTCTCATTCATACATGCACTCGGAAACACCCCACTGCTTTTCAGATTGTGGGAAAAACTTTCATCATTAGAAATCTTTTAGGTTAATTTTTCCTTTAAAGCATCTGAAAGCAATTGCAGACTTAGTTAATGACTTAAGTTTTATTATGAGATATGAAATTCATCATACATGGCTGGCAAGTACCTGCATGAATTTTAAGCAAGCACACTTTTCAAAAAACACATACATACACACTAAGTGTTTACCTTAAGATTTGTTCTATAATGAAAATGTTTATAAATTGCCAAAAAATCAGCCTTCATCTTCTTTGATAAGAAATGATTTTGACAGACTTTATTAACAAAAAGTGAAGTCAAAATAAAGATTATGTTAGCCCAGCTGCTCTTGTAAAAAATATCGGGGAAAAAAAAAGAATCGGTGTAAATGTGATTTAAAATCCCTTTTCATTTTAGTATTTATGAAAAAGTGCACAGGAAGCTAAAGATTGTCTTTATCATGCCAGTATTTTAATATGTCTTTTCAATTTAAGATCAGTCCTGTATTTATGGGTTAAGAAAACATGAAACATCATATGTCCAAGTTCTTTGATCACTGAAGGAAAAGGCAGGCAGCCATTCTCCAAACTGACTTCAAACGATCTGTGTTTCACAGCTACAATAGCAGTGTATAGGAAGACATTTCCAATTTGGAGTCTGCCTTTGACAGAGTTTGAAGGATTACCAATAAAAACCACTGTACAAACTGCCACATTAGTCAGCCTGATTGGTGGTGGGTTTGACATGGTCAGCATTCATTGAGGCCCCCCTGCCTGGCCCCCTAGTGGCCTCATTAGTGGCTCTCAGTGGACAAATGATGACACTAATACAACCATCCTTCATAAAACCTCTCTTGGGATAATAAATTATTGTGATAATTGATTTATACACATCCCTAGCCCCTCAGGTGCAGAAACCAAGATCCTGCCTGGCCCCCTAGTGGCCTCATTAGTGGCTCTCAGTGGACAAATGATGACACTAATACAACCATCCTTCATAAAACCTCTCTTGGGATAATAAATTATTGTGATAATTGATTTATACACATCCCTAGCCCCTCAGGTGCAGAAACCAAGATTCTAATGACCTTGACTCTCTGCATGCTGCAGTTCAAAAATTTAACATCAATAATCTGGAGCAGAAAACACTCACCAGGTAGCGATATCTTTGCATACAGATCGTGCATGGCTTTAAAGACATAAGAATATCCTGCACTCTTCAGGTTATTTTTTTCTTTTTAAAATGATAGATTTCCTGCAGCTAATGTTTTTTTCCTCATCAGTACCTATAAGTTTAAAAAAAAGAATTTAATTGCTTTGGAGAGTATTTGTGAAATAGTTTCAGATCAAATTTGTTGGGCTAGGGATTAAATATTTAGGAAATTAACTCTATTATGGGATACACAAAGCTTTGAAGTGACAAATCTCACCAATTTCAACATAGACATGCAAGGGAAGTGGAATTTCTATAGGCTGTAGATGAAAAGCTGTAAATGGTTGGGGAGGGAGATTTACGGTGACACAAACAGCAGCCAGCAATTGTTAAGGGCCACCAGTTACGCTGAGACTGCTGACAGGCGAGGTGCAAAGGCTGACCCTTCGTGCTAACAGATGAACACAGTAGCCAGGCTCATAAAACAGGGAGACTCGTAAACTCTTTTTAATGCATAAACCCCTGTGTGGCAGTCAAAAAATTCCTGCCTGTAGATTAGTCTGTTTTATCACAAACCCTTCAGCTGCAAATCACCATAGGGGTAAAGAGAGAAAGATAATGCATAATTGCACATATCTATTTTAATTAAGCTAGATCTAAATTTACCCCGATTGTTTACAGGTATCTTTGATTATTGACAAGTACCTATTTGCATTTTAATCTGGCAGCAATCTTGGGAGATGGAAACCTAATCAGAGCAACCTGCAGTCAGCTTCCCAGCCCTGGCACTGACTTTACAATATCACCCCAGACAGGTTCAGATTATTTTTCACACACATGATGTTATTTAATTGCCTTAGATGTCTTGTATTTATTGGGCTTTTTGAAGTGGATGGGAAAACTGTTTTTATTTTGAGGGCCTGCATGGTTCTTCTCATTAGAAATCCAATTCCTCGCATGTGACAATTTTCTGATAAATCTGATGAAATATTAACAGTGAAATTGTTCATCTAACAGTATTATATGATTCATGCTGGTGTGAGCTAGCTTCTTTTGATTTTGTCCAAAATCCAACTGATTGAGACCTTGAGTTAATCTGGCAAGAATTGGCTCAGAGGCAGAAAGCTGGTAATTTTGTACCACCAAAGTCAATGTTCCGAGCATGGCTGAAGATCAGTAAGAACATGGCTTGGTGTATTGATTATCTGTGAGTAATATACCTGTCACTGTGGGGAGATACAGGGGCAGAGGCACAAATCCCCGGGGCTTATTAACCATGCATAGCCCCAGGGGGTGATAATCCGGATGACTACAGCTGTTAGACATGTCCTGCTTCAGGCTACGCTAGTGTGTATTGACCATCAAGATACATGTGAAACATTTCATTTCTGTAAAGGAAATCATTTCCAGATGTATGAGTTTAAGGGGGGAAGTGGTGTTTTTAGCTTGAAACTCAAGCTCTAGGACTGGAAGAAGGTTACAAGAAAATCCATTGAACTTTTCAGAATGTATTTTTGCAAATTATTTGCATCTAGTTAGCAAAAAATAAATCGGAATAGAAATTTGTCTCCAGGCCATGTAAAACAAGAATACAATTGCCGATTACTATTATTAAATAATGGAATCTAATTAATCTGACATTAAGTTGCATAAAGTTACCAATATAACCACATTACCAGGAACATATATTTAAATTCAATATGGGAGTGAGAAGTTTGGTCAATAATATGCCCAGTTTGTGGACATTTATCATTCTGAATATGAAATATTCATCAGATTTCTTATTGTGTCTTGTAATCTGTTGCATGAAGAACGGGGGGCTTTTCTTCATGGTCATAACTTGGCCATCACCCCCTGTTTATTATTGAGATGATGAACTTTTTTATTTATTTTAATGGATGGATTTGAAGGAGAGGCATTAAGTGAGGCAGACAAGGATCAGCTTTTTTGTTGGGGTGGTGGTGTTTGGTAAGGGGAGATTTTATAGTGTCTGTGCACACTTGTGGGACTACGCAAACTTAATTGATGGGATCTTAATCCTGTTTTTACTTATTTCCTGTCAGCATAAACATTATCTCTCAAAAAAAAGGATTGATGAATGAAAAAAATACATTAGGTCCTAAACACATAAATCTGTATACCGGGGAAAAAAAACAAATCCTGTGCAAACATTCCTTGCTCTGTCAGAAAAACAACTGCACTGAATAATTAAATTTACCCCCAATTATTTTCTTCTTTTTCAATATTTCTCTCACACCTGTGAAAATATGAACAATCATTTGTCTTCTTTAGGTTTATCCACTGTCAGAAAATCAAGCCACTTGATTTTGAAATCACAAAGCTTTTAAAAAATTTTATTCTCTTTTATCTGCTAGAAAACAGACTTACATTTCCCTTGGCCTTCTGATAGGAAATCTGTTATCACTCACAGGTAAAATACATACTGTATAGGACAGAAAAATCAAAATGCAAGTTTAATTTACATGTTATTTATTAACAGAGAAAAGCAGATGTGAGAAATATAAATAGGTCAGATTATTTTTTTTATATAAGTGAAAGTGTCACTACCATTCCTCTTGCCCTCCACACATTTCAGCCATTGTCCAGGGGTAATCAAATTACTTGGGTGGCACATTTATTGGATTTTTTATTACAAGCCTCCTCTTTCCCCTTAATCAAAAACAAAAAAAAGCTTTCCCCATCTTGCAGAGTTTTACGGCATCTGAAGCGACTGTTGATAGAAAAGGTCTTCAACTGCTAAGGAAATTCTTTCTCACAGTAAATGTACCCTGGAGATCAAGTGTTCAATCTATTCTGACTTGAATGGAAGAGTTCAGATCGGAAGTTAGAGGAAAAAATGAACTTTCACTGCCAAGTGAAAATGCTACAGCAATATTGAGCATGTAGAGAGATGTACACATTTATATTACAAATCTATTAACAGTGTATAGATAGAATTCCTTGTTTAATGCTTTGTTGTCATTCTGGGGTCTGGGTAGTGTAACTCCAGGAATTACTAGGCTAAAACAGAGTTCTTTACTCTCTGCTTCCAGGTTTTTTGGAAAGGTCTCAAGGTTCAAAGATCCTTGTGGCATTGTCGACAGGCACTGCTAATCAAGTCAGCAGCTGGAGAATAGGCCAAGATTAGTCAAATGACGTTGTTAACAAATTTATTATTTCACTGCATTTAGGGGCTAAAATTAGACTCGGTCATTAACTGCCAGGTCTTGTTGGGGTTGCCCCTTCTGAGCCCCCTCTATAACCCTGTTTGTATTAGATTTCACCCTCAGATTGTGCTCACTCTATCCTCTCTTTTTTTCAGACCAGTAATGAGGACTCGGTGCAGGGAAAGCTGATAAGGACAATTTCTAATCCTGTGTATGGAACCCATCAAAAGTCGAAGTGTGTCACCCTAGTAACAGCTACTAGAAAGGGCAGGGAGGCAGAATGAGGAATAAAAGTGCCACTTGTCACCCCCATCTTTCTCTCCTACCATCTTGCAATAGGACAACTGCCTGCATTATCAGGACCTTCTGTGAAGAACAATTATTTTCTTTTTTTCCCTATCATTATGCAGATGAATCAGCAATTCATATTGATTTCTCCATTAAAAAGAAACTTTTTTATCCATTACCATATGTTTGTTTTTGTTTGGGTGATTAAATTCTTGAACTTAGATACTGACATTTTTTTTGTCTAAAATTACCTTTAATATGCTTTGGTGGCAGTGATTGGTCATTATGAGAATTTGGGGGCATTGGCGGACATCAGTTGTCCCTAGGCTTATGTGACCTTTTTCACACCTATATCAGTTTCGTGGTGCACAACAAGGCAATGGCCCTCAAAAGTATTTCTGTGATATTTTGCATTTTTTTCTGTTTAAATGTTCAGTTAAAATTAAAGCTGAGGCATAAATGTCAGTCTTTTTCAGATCATAAAAAAACTAAATTGTATGTCAGTTTGTATAATGAAAAAAACATCAACAACTTTTAACATAGAATTTGAACTCCCACCCACCCAATGCCAATCTTAACAACCTTGAAATAGATATGATGGTTGATACAAACTGTATTAATCATATAGCTTTGATGTATATTTATCTGTCAGATGAAGACGAAAGTAAAATAGTTAGGTAACATTTTTAAAAAATCCTAACAATTACACTCCTTTCAAACCCCTCCCTCCCGAAAATCATATAGGGGGAGGGGGTCCTTGCAGTAAGTTTACAACAGTGAGTTAAATGCAGGTCAGATAGATTAAAGGTAATGGACTGTTGATAGAAATATTGTTCAAAGGCGAGGATAGCCGAGAAATATTTAGGCAATTCTCTTAAACAGTTTCCATCAGATGTCTTGCAGGTTTTTGAGAGAAGACTTTGGTCCTCTGCCAGGCCAGTTATCATCCCTCTCTCACCTGTACAGAGGAATATTGACTAGAGGATGACCCACAGCCAAAAACCGGCACTTGAGAGGGAGGTCATTTCAGGCCATTAGCATGTGTTTTTACGAATTAATATAACCACTGCATAGGTAATCAACGCAAGAAAATCGCTGAGCTGAATTTTATAACACGGAAACAATGATTGCTTGCGGCAGTACATGTATATATCTATGTAAACTTTGCCACTGTTCCCTCAGTGTCTATGAAAACGCGTAAAAACTAGTCTTCCGAAATTAAAGCTGTGTATCCTTTCGAAGGTCGATAATATCATGCAGACAACACAATATTACAGGCTTTTGCACTTACCATGCTATACATGGTGGTTATTATGTCACTTGCAGCATCAAAACGGAACATCTTTAGATCGCGTTTTCTGCATGTATTAATCTGTTTTACCCAACAACTTAATTTTTTGCGTTAATATTAGTGAATAGCACTTGAAATGGTACCCTACGTTTATGACTTTGAGTCTATATTTGTCGAACAAATGACAGAGTAAATCAGTGTGATCGGACACGCAATTGGTTATGATGCCTGTCGGCATGTGAATAGCTACACAGATTCAATATATTGCTTAATTTGGGCTTAAAGCATGAACAGATAATATGATCATGTCAACACTATAGCCATTTTCTGTGGTCATTTGAAATTCGGTTGCCTTTGATTTCGCCGTTCAATGATTGCCCATGCGTTATCGGCTTGTCGCGGTGGTATTTGTCTGCTAGTCGGGCTAGCAAAGTTGGACACCCTTGAGACGAAACTGGCGAATGTTTGACGGCTTCAAGCAGGTGGTCACCGTAATAGAAGCCACTGTAAATAAAACCCACGGCGGCTGTATAATCCCCGGTTATAGTCAACTTCAAGGAACAACGTCAAACGGATTAGAAAAACGGAAAATATACGTATTTAAAGAACAAAAAAAGATTCCAGCGGGCAAACATAAGCAAGTAATTCCATGGAGAGAAAAGGACCCCCTCTCTCTATCACTCTCTCTGAAACGCATCTAGCTTTATTCACTTTATCTTTAGTTTTGCGTTTAAGCAACAGACAAATTTCAGTAGCACACGATGTTATTACTAGCCATTTTCACTAGCTTCAGTAAAGAGGCCAGTAGCTTTACATTTTCAATCCTTCCTTCGGAAATAAGTTGTGCATGATTAATTCTTGCACGTATCCTTATTTAAATATATAATAAAGTTATTAATTTTCAGATGTAGGTTAGGTAATTATTTTAATTGTGTTTACAATTTTTTTCTGGGTCATGAATATTTAGTAAAATGACTATTTACATCTTTGGCAATTATAGGAAATGACGAAAGTTTGTCTGCCGTCAATGTTAATTAATAGTACCGTTATACAGTATCCTATTCGACTTCTCTTCATATTAATAAAAAAAGAATAAAAGTTTCATAAGTATAACAATAAGTCATATCACCGGGAAATGTCTACATTGTTGAATTTATTAAACTTTAAACGCCAAAACTCTTAAGGATCACATACATGCATATTTTATATATCGCCGAAGTAAAACATAATCATGAAATTATTTTAACTATAGAAATAACACGTGTTATTTTTTGTACAAGTTACAGGAAAGAAGAGTTTTGTGGTCAACAGTAGTTTTATTTTGGTTGAGGACTTCGATTGTAGAGATTGTAGCTTGACGCAAATGTCGTCGTTGTAAGATGCGTATGATTCAGAAAGGTTTTCCGAGACTAGATTTATCTTGTCCGTTTTGCTTCCCATCCTGATGGGTCGGTGAAGAGCTATGTAAGTGGTGAAGATAAAGAAATTCATTCGAACAATATCACACATTGTTTTCCAAGATGGTCATCTAACTGTAGGATGAAAGTCGTTGTGAAGAGCTCTTAAAGTTAATTCTGTTTGTGTTTTTCAAACAATTCATATTCAAAAACCTTGTCTCATCTGTCTAAGCCTGCAAAAAGGGGTGAATAAACTCTTAAATTGGCTATTTTTGTCACAATGTATCTGATGCTGGATGCAATATGAGCTGTTTTCAGAAACGCTATAAACGTAATTACGTTACAAACTTGACGGTGATCGAGAAAAAGGTCAAATTATTACGTCATGATGATTATTTGGGTTGGTCACGTTTACATGGATACAAGTCTTAATTTCATAAATATCTTATAACCGATTGGTTATTGACCAGAAGATCAGTTTTACTTATTATATGGGGTAGGTCAGGTTATTTCCCCAAATGCTGTACGATGTGGGAAGGTTGCCATGGATAAGAACTACATTATCGTAATCAATTTAAACATAGCTGCAGGAATTTGAAGTAATAATGAAACATTGTAAAACTTAAATATAAGTGAGGGACGGACAAGTATTACGTGTCATACAATCTCTTTCCTGCAGCGAAGTAGACAATTTGCCAAGTATTCATATAAAAGAAGGGTAGACCTATATATGTCTTTTCGTTGCAATTAGGATACCTACATTTTGAAATAACATTTAAAATGGTCAACGACCCGCTTTGCGTAGAAAAAGACTGACGGGTAAAAAGAAACCCATCAATGATTTTGGGTTTGATATATAATTCGTTGCCAACGCAAGTAGATTGATTCAGCGGCTGTTTGCGATAAATGTAGTTGATAGTTGCGATAACCTATTGAAACATATACTTGGCAATTAATTCGAGATTTAGTGGTGAATATGTGGATTCTAATCCGTTTTTCCCTCTTGTAATAATTATCGTTCGTTTATGTTATTCTAAATCGAATACAGTAGATCCATTGTGTATTGTCATTTCTAAATTTAGAAGAAAAAATGGGGGCAAAATATGCTTCTGATAAATGAAAATGAAGTAAACGATGTAAAAGTTAAGAAATTGGAATCTAATATCAGGCATTAAAATATTCTCTCTCTACTTAAGATGAAAAAAAAACATTTCATCGGTCGGATTTCAGCTCTACGTTTAATTAAGATTTTTTTGTAAAAGGAAAGAGTAAATTTGAAATTTTTGAACACAGAAGGAAGGAAAATGGCGACTCAAATATCACGAGCTTGGAGATTTTACATCCTTATTCTAACTATGTTTTTTAAAACATGAAATAAATTACTTTTAAATTTGGTTTTAATTATTATTATTTATATTTTGTATTGATTGCATAATTTTTAAACTTTAAGTTAACATTTTTTTTAAGCCTGCGAGTGTTCGATTTATTCAAAAGCACGATTTCTGAGAGTATTTATTTTTTGAACGGAAGGAAGGGGGGATTGTCGTTTACTAATCATTGAATGAAATTCACATAATGAGTACACGACAATCATTATGTGAATTTCATTCAATGATTAGTAAACGACACATTTTAAAACAAATTTGGTAAAATTTACTTTGTGACAGGATCATTGTTGATTGAAGAATTTTTACTGCATAACTAGAGACGTGCAAATAAAATATTTTCCACAAAAATAAAATTATGTATTAAAAATTACCACCAACGAACTACTTATCATAATTATACTTATCACAATTACGCAAAACATGTACTTTATATTACTGTCCTTTCTTAATACTATTATCATTTCTTTTACTGTAAATCTTTGTGCAAAGTATGTATAATTGTAATTTAATTTCTTATATAATGCTCTTTCACATTTATAGGTAAATGAACCTTTTCCGCTTTACAATTTATATTAAGGTTAGACATGCTTAAGGATTGTCCAATGGATATTTAATTTCTGTTTTATTTCCTCCTTAATATGGAAATTTCAAACAATAAGTAAATTGTACAAATAAACATAATTTTTTTTTCTGTGTTTTGTTCATTGATATTTAATACGCGTATTTTTGTCACTGAAGATTTGCACTGCGAAAAGCAAAAACAGAGAGAGCATCGTCATTGCATATGCATGTTAATGTTTTCATTAATTTCAATCAACAAGATATTTACAACAAAAGTCCACACTTAATTAAAAATGCATATACGCACTGTTACTTTTCTATATACATGTATGTAATACTACGTGCGTCACTGAAATCACAGTATTTTATTATTTTTTTTTATCCAAAATCAATGAGTTGAGACGATAAATTGATCCTTACATACTATTGATATCTATCGTGGAAGATATTGGCATCGATCTGAAGATGTAATGGGAACGTTGACTGAACGAAGGGTAGTATGTCATGACTTTTTTTTTCAAAATAAACTTATTACGTTTTCCCGATATAGAGGTTTCGGCGAGCGTTGACCTAGAATCCTTTTTAACTGATCCGGAATAGGTCGGACGTTACCTTTCCGTATTCAATGAGTCGTGAGTTTCTCCGACATTAGCGGGGGAAGATAGGTCTATCAATATATCTAAAGAAGACATTGATGATTTTCTTGGCAAATACCTCGTCTTTAAGGATCGCCCTGCACCATTTTTTCTATAATTTGCGTGTAGTGATCGATAAAATAATTTAATGGTCTCATCAAAGGGTTGAAATCCGCGAAGTGCATTGCCCAAAGCTGGGTTGTACATTCAGGTGTGTAAGGTGACACAAGCTAAAACTGCTTCTTGTCATTTCTACTTAGGACACGTTTACTATTGTTTCTGATTAGCTTATATGTAGTTAAATAAGGAAAGTCAAATATTGACAAGTAACACCTCTCTCTAAAATTTCCAATAATATTGGAACTTTTTGGGATCGTTAACCCCTTTTCCATAACAAATCTTCACAAGTGTCCAATATCTTTTTGGAATAACGTATCGAGTGCGAACTTTCCTGAATTCTTTCGGGGAAGGAAATAGCCCGCTCAGTTCCGGAAAGGGCGCAAAGAAATTCACTCATAACGATTTATAGAAGATTTATCAATATAATAAAGATCAAAAAATGCAGTTTCTTGTCAATCATTCGATGATGAACATACAAAAATATTTTCAAATGCATGCAGGTGCAGACACAGGTGCCCGTTATACGTGTCAAAAGAAACGGTGCTTTGGGGGTCTTATTTACGTGTGTACGTGTGTATTGTGTGGGGGCTATTATTGTAATAAATACATCAATGGCTATAATTGTCCAAATATGATTTACAAGTGTCACACATGGCACGAATTATATATCAAACCCAAAATCATTGATGGGTTTCTTTTTACCCGTCAGTCTTTTTCTACGCAAAGCGGGTCGTTGACCATTTTAAATGTTATTTTAAAATGTAGGTATCCTAATTGCAACGAAAAGACATATATAGGTCTACCCTTCTTTTATATGAATACTTGGCAAATTGTCTACTTCGCTGCAGGAAAGAGATTGTATGACACGTAATACTTGTCCGTCCCTCACTTATATTTAAGTTTTACAATGTTTCATTATTACTTCAAATTCCTGCAGCTATGTTTAAATTGATTACGATAATGTAGTTCTTATCCATGGCAACCTTCCCACATCGTACAGCATTTGGGGAAATAACCTGACCTACCCCATATAATAAGTAAAACTGATCTTCTGGTCAATAACCAATCGGTTATAAGATATTTATGAAATTAAGACTTGTATCCATGTAAACGTGACCAACCCAAATAATCATCATGACGTAATAATTTGACCTTTTTCTCGATCACCGTCAAGTTTGTAACGTAATTACGTTTATAGCGTTTCTGAAAACAGCTCATATTGCATCCAGCATCAGATACATTGTGACAAAAATAGCCAATTTAAGAGTTTATTCACCCCTTTTTGCAGGCTTAGACAGATGAGACAAGGTTTTTGAATATGAATTGTTTGAAAAACACAAACAGAATTAACTTTAAGAGCTCTTCACAACGACTTTCATCCTACAGTTAGATGACCATCTTGGAAAACAATGTGTGATATTGTTCGAATGAATTTCTTTATCTTCACCACTTACATAGCTCTTCACCGACCCATCAGGATGGGAAGCAAAACGGACAAGATAAATCTAGTCTCGGAAAACCTTTCTGAATCATACGCATCTTACAACGACGACATTTGCGTCAAGCTACAATCTCTACAATCGAAGTCCTCAACCAAAATAAAACTACTGTTGACCACAAAACTCTTCTTTCCTGTAACTTGTACAAAAAATAACACGTGTTATTTCTATAGTTAAAATAATTTCATGATTATGTTTTACTTCGGCGATATATAAAATATGCATGTATGTGATCCTTAAGAGTTTTGGCGTTTAAAGTTTAATAAATTCAACAATGTAGACATTTCCCGGTGATATGACTTATTGTTATACTTATGAAACTTTTATTCTTTTTTTAATATGAAGAGAAGTCGAATAGGATACTGTATAACGGTACTATTCCTATAATTGCCAAAGATGTAAATAGTCATTTTACTAAATATTCATGACCCAGAAAAAAAATTGTAAACACAATTAAAATAATTACCTAACCTACATCTGAAAATTAATAACTTTATTATATATTTAAATAAGGATACGTGCAAGAATTAATCATGCACAACTTATTTCCGAAGGAAGGATTGAAAATGTAAAGCTACTGGCCTCTTTACTGAAGCTAGTGAAAATGGCTAGTAATAACATCGTGTGCTACTGAAATTTGTCTGTTGCTTAAACGCAAAACTAAAGATAAAGTGAATAAAGCTAGATGCGTTTCAGAGAGAGTGATAGAGAGAGGGGGTCCTTTTCTCTCCATGGAATTACTTGCTTATGTTTGCCCGCTGGAATCTTTTTTTGTTCTTTAAATACGTATATTTTCCGTTTTTCTAATCCGTTTGACGTTGTTCCTTGAAGTTGACTATAACCGGGGATTATACAGCCGCCGTGGGTTTTATTTACAGTGGCTTCTATTACGGTGACCACCTGCTCGAAGCCGTCAAACATTCGCCAGTTTCGTCTCAAGGGTGTCCAACTTTGCTAGCCCCGACTAGCAGACAAATACCACCGCGACAAGCCGATAACGCATGGGCAATCATTGAACGGCGAAATCAAAGGCAACCGAATTTCAAATGACCATAGAAAATGGCTATAGTGTTGACATGATCATATTATCTGTTCATGCTTTAAGCCCAAATTAAGCAATATATTGAATCTGTGTAGCTATTCACATGCCGACAGGCATCATAACCAATTGCGTGTCCGATCACACTGATTTACTCTGTCATTTGTTCGACAAATATAGACTCAAAGTCATAAACGTAGGGTACCATTTCAAGTGCTATTCACTAATATTAACGCAAAAAATTAAGTTGTTGGGTAAAACAGATTAATACATGCAGAAAACGCGATCTAAAGATGTTCCGTTTTGATGCTGCAAGTGACATAATAACCACCATGTATAGCATGGTAAGTGCAAAAGCCTGTAATATTGTGTTGTCTGCATGATATTATCGACCTTCGAAAGGATACACAGCTTTAATTTCGGAAGACTAGTTTTTACGCGTTTTCATAGACACTGAGGGAACAGTGGCAAAGTTTACATAGATATATACATGTACTGCCGCAAGCAATCATTGTTTCCGTGTTATAAAATTCAGCTCAGCGATTTTCTTGCGTTGCCCCTCATCGTTTTTATAGATACTGAAGTATTTCTTTAATAAGAGTGCTGATTTATTGGCAAGAACATTTCAATAACAATTTCAGCTAATGTAGATAGGGAGGTTTTTTAGAGTGATAAATTGGCAGTTGATCTTCATGCGGTCAGGGAGCAAATAGTGAGGATGCTTTCTATTTCATTTAGTTGTAATCCTTCAGTCATTAGCTTTGGCAGGTGTTTCCGACATGGTCAAGAATTTGTTACTACAAGTTTACAATGCTACGGAAATGCAAAAAAAAAAAATTATTTGCTTAATTTGTTTATAAATGTTGAGCAAAATCTTGATACTATGTTTAAAAATTGTGTTGTGGCATTTACATTAGTACAGAGGAAATAAGGATTTTTTTTTTCTCAAAATTTGATTTTTACCTGTTATGATAATTTTCAAAAAGTAAAAACATGACTTTATTTTCATATTTATAAACAAATAACTGTTAAGATATGGATCTTACTGAAGATAAAAAGGTTTTTCTTTTGAATATGCAAATTAAGGACAGGCATACTGTGATAATTTGATTTCTGTAGAAAATAAGTCAAAATTTCCTTGTATTTAATTATAGGAACTGATAGGTGCCTGACTGCCTCCTTACTTCTATTGCTGTAGGGTGAGCTATTTTTAGACCTGATGTCAGCCTATGCTAATCAATGTTTTGGTTTTTCGGCAATGTCTTTTACCTGTACTGTTCGTGTTTTACATTATGTAAGATGGAGATTATCCACTTAGGACTTCTTTCTGACCTTCCAGGACTGGTTTAGGTAGATAAGACATGGCAAGCTAGTAAATAAAGAAAACCTTAAATTCTGAATGTGGTGATTAATCCTTTTTAACTGAAATTAATTTGCATTCATTATAAGTTTAGTTTATTTAGTTGTTTATAAAGTTTATTTTCCTCAGAAATAGAAACATTTTATATACTAGAGTATGTAAATGAGGTAAATGAAAATTTCCAAGAACTTGGAGATTTATTTTAATTGCAATTAAATTGAATTAGCGAGGATGGGCAAGTAGAATTTTTTTGGGGTAATATTTCATATTTCTTGCTTTCCAGTTAAGATACTACTTGCATGTTGAGTACACATGCCAAAATGCCTGGCCCCACTTGTTTGACTTTCCAACACTTACTTATCCCATTGATGTCATACACACCATCTGCCAGTGTGAGTTGTTAATCCCCTCTCTCAGCAGCTGACAGATTTCTTTTACCTATCAAAAAGCCACCATTTAAAAACTCGCTAGACTGGCTACCTGGTTTGGGGGTGGCTTAATGAACCACTTTGGAGGCCAGGACTATTTACACCTTCCAGTGGTGAAGTAGTCTTCTGGAAGCCATCTGTTGTGGTTATGTCAAAAGTATATACTATTCTCACTAAAATGTTAATTATGCATGGTCCCCCCTTTTTCAAATGATAATTGGGTAGCCAAATGACGTTCATACTGTTTGCATCCTGATTGTGGTTAGGGGGGCTTTTTATTTTGAATGTTCAGAACTCTGACAGCTGTATACCTCTATATCGGTTGCTCGACAGCATTGGTGTGGGAATCGTCTTATCATATGCAAAGAAATAGCTACCACCCAGAACATCATTGCTAAAGCTGGATAACAAAGGGTATAGATATCGCAGATGCAACAATCAAGTTCAAAGGAGGGTCGAGCAAAGGGAATGGGGCTCTACCCGATGATTTTCGGTTTTATTTAATTTTCAAAGACTAAAAATGCTCTGCACATATTGGAAAAATGGTCCCCTCTTCAGGTCTTTGGTAAAATGAAATGTACCTATGGTATAAATAACAATTCTGTAATTCCATTTCTCGGCAGACCTATTAAAACTTATGTACTGCAAGTTTATTTAACAGTTTAAAAAAATAGATTTTTGATTGTTAATTTTTCAAAAGAAATAATAAAAAGGGGGTGGGGTTTTAAGAGAAGGACATAGTGAGGTAAAAGTTACAAATTTACCAGCATTTGTATTGGCGGGATGACCCAAAAATAATTTAGTTTATTTCGTGTGAAGTTAAACCCCCCCCCCCCAAAAAAAGACTTAACCCCACAAAACATTTCAGAGATCATATGGGACTTTTCTAAAGGTATGGACATGAGGACCCCTATGCTGAAATTCATCCTTACTCTCTTTAATATATACTGAAAGAATTTACAGAAAACCTTTTTGGACAAATGCACGCACTATATAATCCAGAAAAAAACCCGATTGTAATCTTTATTTTGTCCATAGTATCTCTCGTCTGTATATGTCTGTCCGTCTGTAATCTACTTTTTATAGGAACTAATGGATTAATTCAACCAAAAATTTATCCTTAAGAACCACTGGGCAAGAAACGATGAAATATATTAAAACTCGATCCTCATATAGTACAGAGTCAAGTTATTCAAATAAAACCATATTCCCTCAAGGGTAGGATGGAATCATAATAGGAAATTAAAGTACTTAATACTACACAATCTTTAAAGATTGTTCGTAACAGGTCTGTTGTATAGAAGTTTCTACAAGAACATGTAGTATAGATTTCTATATAAGTTTGTTCCAATCAAAGCCCGGGGTTTTGGGGTCACTAAAAGACATCAAGTTTCAAATGGTAATAGATAAGTAAAATCCTATTATGGAACGGCGGGTCTGTCCATGATTAGTTTTATCAATACGCAAGCATCCTCGCGTAATGTAGATTCAAGTTCATAAAAATTACCCCCCCCCCCCCCCGCCACGTGCCCGAGGCCACGCCGCAGACTTTACAAGCAGGGCGTAATTCGTCGTTTTTTAATTTCAAGAGATTATTTCAATGTGTTATGGTATAGATTAGACCGGCGGTTAATGGGAAAGTGTGCAGAGAATACGTACACAACATGCACATGTAGCCAAGATGTCCACTTTTCAAGTAGATACGGAACTCTGGGTAAAAAGATATTATGGCGACAAAGAGATATACTTGAGGGTATATTCATTTATCAGACGTGTATGTTTTACATCTGATTTTTTGTATTTTGAATTCAATTTGCGGAAAAGGATTTGATTAAATCTTATATTACACCGTGTAGAACATCAGAAAAAGCCCGGGGGTGCCGAATGGCTCACGCCAGCTGAAGGGACGCGTGATTTTCCGATACTTTCGATAATCAGATTTTACAGCCATTGATACGTAATTTGAGATCTGTCTCATATCAAAGGGTGCTCGTGAGTGTTGTAACACCACAGATAACAATCATATTTACATTGCTTGGTAAACACAGTATTGCAGTTGGGAACATAAAACTTACCAAGATACTATAGTCATATACATTGTATATTTTAATTAATTGGGAATGCTGTCATAACGAAGCGATCTATCGGGTAGCGCGCAATAAAGGGTGTAAGCTTTTGACACCGAGATGTATTGTCAGCTTACAGTCGACATGCAAATGTTGGACCTGACAGCTTGCAGGCAATAACCAATGATGTCATGTGTATTAGTCTGACTACCCAGAATCTTCTACAATGTACTCCAATGACACGTGACTGTAGTTCGCAGTGTACTCCTAACAGCCTAACAAACGTTCTACAATCCTAACAAACCTTCAACAATACCATACTCATCAGAAGAACTAAATAAAATCCTAAACAAGCACACTAATTTTCAACAATTTGTATACTATTATGGAAGTCAGGCGACAGATTGTTTTTTGCAGATCGGTGGCGCCCGGCTGAGAGGAAAGAGCTTTTTGTGGACCCGAAAATATTTGTATGTAGAAAACGCGGCAGATGGCGTGCGAACACAATCACCAACAAATTGTTGTCATTTCTGCTCTGCAAACATCTCAAAAAGGGGCAGGTGTTCCCGGGGCGGTTATGTCAAAATCTGTAGGTACCGTTACCTGGTTTTAAGATATAAACACTTATATGCTAATATTTCAAGGTGTCGCGTGCCTTTTAGAGTACATCAAAGGAAAATTTAATAAAATGAAGTTGATGTAAGCGTGTGCACGCCTCACCTGCCAGTGCCGCTAATTACCTGATCTCTGAAATTTTTAGGTTTTATAGTTGTCACCTCAGCACTTTTTGAACGAACTCGAGGTTTCTTTTCAAATATTATCTTTTGATCAGGTCATCCGAGAAAATCGAGAATTAATGGTCTGTTCAAATACTTTTAATTTAATGTATCTCCAAATTATTCCTCTACTATGTATATACGAAAGAGAGAAAATATTTGCGTTTTCTTAATTATTTTAATCAATTGTATGTCAGGTTTATAAGATTATTTAAGTTCACTATTTTGTTTTTTCTGAGGTTTTTTTTTAGACTTTTCGGAAAGACGAACTGATGCAAGACGTGACGGATAGATTTGGTAAATTGTCCTTATATCACTTTATCACCATGTATCAGACATTCGCTGTCATTAATAATTGATCAAGTGCTTCCATTTACCATTTTTAATTTCATACGGGTTCCCGAATTTGTCGCTTAAAGTCATTGAAATATGTCTATTTTCATTGGCTCCTTCGGTCGCCAGCTGCCACCGTCGCGTGCCCAACTCAGATCAGTTTTGATTGACACAATACACCTTTTGCCTAGATAGCACCTGCCTGTGACGTCACCCTTACCCCAAATTCAAAGTATTTTTCAGGAGAAATTGTTACGATTCAAAACGATCGGTGAGAAATCTAACTTGATGCTATTCTTTTTTATGGAAAAATATTCCAGAACCACTTTAAATAACGTAATGCTGTAAGATTTAGGGTTTGAGATTTTTTTAATCAAAGGATAATGGAGATGAGGTACATGGGTCGATATTTGTATTTGAAAGAAAATCGCCCCATTGGCTATAAACTTTGGAGCAGATCTATCAAATTCGAAGACTGCGCGTGTATTAGACTTTGTCGCGTGTTCTGTCACCGTCGCGAATGAGGACGCTGCACGTGCCGGATCGATCATTCGCTATCTGATAATTAAATCTGTTAAAGCTCAAAAGTAAATTGCAGTGTTGGGGGGAAATATTCATCATCAAAATATTCACAACGAGAGAGAGAGAGAGATCCAAGATATTTGATTAAAAATGATTTTGTTAAAAATCAGTCGAATCAACATTATTATCAGGTTTCCATTTGTGTGCTTCACAATATTCGAAATTCTGTGAAAACATTTACATTTAAGATACAAAATTTTAAAATCTATTTAATTTCAATTCAAATTTTAAAATAATAAGGGCCTTCAAAAAGAAGAAGATAAGTAAAGGATTTTAGATTTTATCAAATACAGGACTGCAATAAATAATATAGATACATATATATATATATAAACATTTATTTTTGCAGAAAAAATAATTAATTTTTAATTTTAAAGCGAGAACAATAAAATTTCATGACATTCTTGTAATTCACATTTCTCCCTATTTTGTAGAATCTTTATAATCACGGAAACTTTTATTTTGGCTTGTAATTCTTTACTTTGTGTGTGTATTTTAAAATCAAAATAAGCCAGGAAGAGCTTTGTCATAGCTAACAACTTCCCATTGACAGTTGACCTGGTTTGTAAAATAGACCACACCTACTGGTGGAGCTAAAACCAGCTGAGTGTTATTAATAAACTCTCCATACTGCTTTATCATTGGCTAAGCGTCGATAGGGGCTCACGTGACTGAAATCAGCGTGGGTAAATAAAACCGATTTCTCGCATGTGCTATGATTAGAACAGCTATCGAAGTAAAAGTGAACAGTTATAACAAAAACTCACTCCCTTCTTAGAAGGAACTGTGTATTTGGAATTAAACGTCCGCAGACATTAAACTTGTGTATTCAATGTTTTAACTTGGAAATATGGTGCCTCAAAATAACGCCTCGGTCTTCGGATCGCAGTGTATAGACCCAAACACACATACACCATACACGGATGCCACTCAGTGCAAAAAGCAGTCTAACCACGTTAAGCGGCCTATGAATGCTTTCATGGTGTGGTCCCAGCTTGAACGACGAAAGATCTCCGAGGTATCCCCTGACATGCACAATGCGGAGATCAGTAAACGACTGGGAAAACGCTGGAAAACATTAAATGATACTGATCGCCAGCCCTTCATCGAGGAGGCAGAACGCCTGAGACTGTTACACATGCAGGAATATCCTGACTACAAATACCGTCCCCGAAAGAAGGCCAAACCAGTGACAAAATCCGACTCCAAAGTGTCAAAACCTACCAACAAAACTCGTACTGATCGCATGAAGCAGAAAGCTGCCGTGAGAAACTTTCTGGATGGAGCTAATGATCCTGAAAGTGTAAGTACTCCATACAATAGTCGTCTGAAACTCAAATTGACCATTGACAAAAAATTCAAAGACAGTATTAAGGCCAGTAGACATGTGCCCGTGTCCTCGTGCCAGCTTACCCCTCCCGCCAAAGTGCCGTCCAGTCCCTCTGTCTACTCGCCCCCCACCCCGGAATCCACCAGTTTCTACCCCGAAGAAGGAATCTACGATACTCCGGCCGCCTCGCCCGAGGACATCAAATGTCATCCCACCAATATCACAACTCAGGGTAATCAAACTCAGCAGGGAGATGGTTCTTCGTTGGCGGATCTCGATAACCTCACCGATGTGCTTCGAATGCCAAACGACTGGCAGATAGAGTTAGGGAACTTGGACTTGAGTAAACTCGCCGACACGTGTGATTTCCCTAACTTCGACATGCATAATAACAATTCGAATGTGTCAAGTGCTTGCTCCACATCCAGCAATGGATCGCATTTTGAATTCCCGGATTATTCCACGCCTGAAGTTTCCGAAATGATTGGACTGGAATCTGAATGGTTAGACATTTCCGTTCTTGGCTCAATTGCTGCTCATTGAACATTTTCTCATCTTTCATCGTTTAATCTTTCGTATGTGTGTGTTCTTGTTATGACTGATTGTTGATAATTCTGAAGGGACAAGTGCAAATAATACGTTATAATCCAAACGAGCATTTTTCGGGAGGACCTTTCTGTCGGTATTGCGGACCACGTGGAGAGTCGGGACCCGAGGCGCGGATCAAAGATCTGGCGTATCGTGGCAGAGACTGGTAGTTGTGATGTATAAATATATTTATGAGAGATTTATATCTATATTCTATATAAACTGTGAGAACGAATTAATCCATATCAAGTATATTTGTGCTGTGTGTCATATTCTCAGTATTGTATTGTAGAAGTCACTGTCTCCATATCTTTAGTATTTTGTGAATGGACATCTCTCATCGTATCCATTTTTTTCACCAGTGTGTAATAATCATATTTTGTGTCTTATTCCATAAAAATGATCTGCAGGGATATTTTTTCATACAAAGAAATGTAGATATTTTATACTATATTCTTTTGAGAAAATAATACGTGAAAAAAAGGTCACAATGAAATCTCAATATTTTGCAATGAACCATTTTTTATATACACAAGCACAAAAACCGATTTCTATTTATGTCGTTCTTCGTAATGATGTAAATCTCCTGTATGTAAATTTGTTATAAATTGGACAAATACTTGATGATGGGCGTCTATTTATATTGTGCTATTATGATTTTTTTGTTGTTAGAAAAATATTCCCCCATCTTAAATTTGTGAGTATATATATTTTGATACGTACGCATTAATCCAACGAACAATTTTGTCGGGCGAACACGGGAGAGAAGCCAAATGTACATATGACATTTTATTATTATTATATTATACATGGCATGTGCAAATAATATTTGTACGATCGTTAATCTTAAGTTGTAGTCAAATACAACAAAAAGTCTACAAAACTTATACCTGTGTTGCGTTTGTTTATGTTGTGAAGTTCTTCACGTGTTGAAAGCACCGCCTACATATGAAAAGTTCACATGGTGAGGTGTCAATCAACAATGAATTTGCGCCTGTGTTACACACAATGTAGGTCGAATCATAATCAAAATATTATTCATAATCAGTGTGTAATAAGTGTGGGAAGTTGTTGTTTTTTATCACTATGACACAGACATAGGGCCTGGCTTCCAAACTTTGATTCTGAGACGAACCCAACTGTTTTCCCTATGTAGGGGTTGTATTGTATGAGTATTGAATGAACTTCCTTTAATCCATGGGATTGTTAGACGTCAAATTAAGAGAGTGCTTACAGAAAAAAGACAAGTATTTATTTTTCACACAATCTAGGCCTGAGGTGTTTGAAGTTATCAAGGACATGGAATGAAAATTTCTGAAAGCTTGATATCGCTTTAAGACTATACAAGTTATCTCGCTTTGCCCTATTCACATTGCTGAATAATTTAACAACTTGTAATATAAAAACTCCATGAAGTCGCCTGAGGAAGTGTAAGAATAAATAACTTTTTCATTAACACTTCTGGTGTAAACTACGTAATGACAGGGCTTATAAAAATAAAACCCTTTTTACATACACCGGATGAACTTTCAAAATATAAGAAGTGTGAATGTGGGTCGAGGTTCCTTCTCACCTCTAGCGAAAACGGAAATTGTGGTTTACATTGAACTTCTTCATACCCATAGAGAGTGTCAAGCCAGAGTTTGTTCGACACACCTTGAATTAAACTAAAGTGGTAAAGTGGTCTGCAGTGCCACGCTTGACCTACATTTTCATTTTAGTTAAGTTAGTAATAAAGACATGTTACTGATATAAAATTGGTGAAATGAGGCATGAAAAAACACCAGGTAAGTAAACTAAAGACTCGTGCACACTTGGGATGGGTGCGCATTTAACTGGTCACCTGTATACCAGTAAGTTCTAAAGTCGCACCTTGAAAAAAAGAAGTGCGACACAATAACCTAAAAGGAACGAGTCGTGTTAGAAAGCCTCATCTTTAAATGACATACATGTAATTATGAAGTACAAGGGCAATGAAAAAGCAAGACATCTTTTAATATGTTAATCAGGTATTTTAAACGATGTAAGGTTTCAATGACTGAATGCCGACCCGTTGTTGTTTTTCTATACTAGTATGTGAAGAAATTAAGTAATTTATATCAGCAAACGGGACAGTTAATTTTTACAAGCCCTAGTTTATGGCAGGTTGGACTTAAAACTGCTAGAAACTATTATCGCCAATCGCTTTATATGACACAATTAATAGACAATTACAACAAAATTGTCAACATTACATAACGTACAACAAAACAATTGTTCTACATGTTTTGTTAACGTTTAGCGAATGCCAACGTTCCCCTGTACAAACAGACAAACGTCTGAAACCCCTACACCTGGGCATTTTTACCTGATTTTATCACCGTTCTGTGATCAGACCGCCCAAACCTATACAGGTAAACTGTAAGCCTAGTCCACTATCGAAGCCATGTGTTCGATATTTTGAGATAACAGTTCTAGCAATTACCTTAAATAATTTAATTAGCCAATAATTATTATCAATTTAAAGATATTAAAGAATAATTATTGAGTTGATGTAAGATATATGTTTACGCAATAAAAAATTATTGGAAATAATTGGTTCAGAAAAGGATGCCTGAAGGTACTCAAAGATATAAACTTTTAATTTATTGATTCTTTCATGTTCTGTCAAATATACACAGTATTTTTTTTTATTAATAAAATTTAATAAGAATAAAACATTTCATTATTGCAATAACCTAGGTAATAATGTCAGACTTTTAGTTAAAAAAAGAACATTAAAATACTTCGATGATTCGACGGATTTTAAACCCTTGATTCACCGAACTCCACAAAGTAGACAAAATGATCAAGGTATATCTTTTAAAAGTATTTGATGTGCGACATCTTAAAATCAAGAATTATATAATGTTACTGAACATTAAAAGTCCTATTTATTTATATTCCTTCTGAATTACGATTAACTTGCCAAATGAATCAAGCCCCATTTATTTCAAGCGAATGTCAGACACCTCGGCCCAACGACACCTCGGCCCATTGACATCTCGGCCCAATGACAACTCGGCTCAGACAGCTCGGCCCAAGATTGAAGACAGGTCGGCCCATACAAAAGACACCTCGGCCCAAGCAAAAATTCATTGAGAAAAAAGTATTTTTCCGATTTCAGAATTTCGTCTTGAAATAAAATTTTTATTGAAAAAAGACATTGATTAAATTATCATTTTTTTTTTTACATTTTACAAAAACTCCGACGGGTATATTAACTATTATCAAGAGAATGAGAAGACATGATTAATGTGCTAATTGATAAACAAACAAAGTGCCGCGGCACATCCTTAATTTGGAGTCTTTGGGTCTGCACGTTTAACTTCCATTGAACATTAATTGTCTCTATCCTTTCTTATGAATACCGGTACATTCACAAAAATTTAACGTTATGGTTTCAACCAAACCACATTGTACATTAAAAAAAATTCCTTCCATGTCAAATTGACAAAATAAAAAAAAGTTTACATGTAGTCCTTTCCTTCTCACAGACTATAGACCCCTGTCATATGCTTTAAATCGTCAGAGAAACAACGCAAAATGATACGATATTAACATACATTTTTTAGTTTAAATTTTATAATAAATAATCATATTTATGAAATGGTATGAAAGAATTGTTACTATATGTTGAAATAGTAATACCATATATATTGCTCATTTCTCCATGACAGAGATGCAAGTTAAGGAGTTTCAGAAATAAACCAATCATCTTTCATAGACCCCTCCCCCTTCCTTTTTGATTTTTAGAAAAACATAAAACCGTAAGAAAAATAACTTATCTTTTTTAAATTATTATTAATAACACCAATTCAGACACTGAATTAAATTTTTCTATCACAAATTTGCTTGGGCCGAGGTGTCTTTTGTATGGGCCGACGTGTCAATAATTTTGGGCCGACTTGTCAGGGCCGAGGTGTCAACCGTCACGGGACGAGGTGTCGTTGGGCCGAGATGTCTGTCTACCTTTCAAGCACCACGTATTTGAAAGTTGTTTTTTTAATCATGTATATTGTAATAAGATATAGCATAGAAATTACAGTTAATAGAATTGCCATATTTCATGCACATAAATTACGAAATAATTATCCAAATAAATTAGTCTAGTAAATCTAGAGACCATGATCGTACACAGTGCACTTTTAGGAGTCTAGATTTATAACAAACCATTAAAGAAGCTAGAAAAGGTACCTGTTTCAAGGGACATAATGGCGATTATTTTTTTTACTCGTTTCAGGTAAAAACGACTAAACTAAATGATCATGGTAAACAAAAACCTCGAAAAAGACAATCCAAGAGTGATAACTTTCCGTATACAGACGTATTCCGGGAAGTGAATCACTATTGACTATATATGCTCCCGGCTTTCGTGTATCGATCTTAGTTGAACAAGGACGCCTTACATTAAAATAAAAATTAAAGAAAATAAAATTATTCTTGACTTTCAAAAACATGCACACACATACAAAACGGACACCTAGAAAACATATTACGTGTATACCCCCAACCTCCCAAAAAATATTCAATTTTTCAGAGTATAGAAGTACCAATTTCTTTCATCTACGTAAGCACACACTTAATGATTCCCATAACTAATTTTTCTTTGGTTTGTCTTAATGCATTTATTCTGTAAATTATGATTTCAAAGAGAAGATTATTCAGAGAGCATTGTTCTTTATTTTGCAAAATTAACTATAGACTACGTTGGTTGTTTTTTGCATGTAACATTTCTTTAGAAGACAAAATTATGACCACAAAGTCTTCGCCCTGCATATGAATTTCAGAAAATTCAAGTAATTTGAATTCAAATTTACACAAGCTGCTGAAAATTGTAAATTTTGTTACATGGCAGTCATTTTTATTTTAAGGATAACGAAAGCTTTACAATTATGTAGGCTTACCTGTTTTCGATGCTCGATACAATGGAAATGATTGTTTTTGATAGGATACATGTTTACTTTACTGATCATTTTGTATGCCATCTCCTCACAAATGTTCACTGTAGCAAACATAAAAAAAATTGTTTGAAGTTTTAATCATGCCAAATTTTAGTCCCAAAATGGATATAAAAACTTAGATCCAGAGCAGAATATGGTAAACAGCTTACTGGACTTTTCTTGGAAAATATAAGTAAGCAAAATGTTACAATATAAACACTTTTGGATATATACATTTGAGTTCACATGGTCAAATTTACACCTGTGTGCAGATTTTACATATATGCAAAATTTACACCTGGTGAGTAAATCAGCGCATGTGAACGGGACTTTTAATGTCAGCACCTACTGCGACACTGGACCCCGGTTTATACGGTCTCATTCGAAGGGTCGGTCTCCACGTCCCACAGTGAGATTTGAACAAGCAACGTAAAGATCAACTGGGCGACTCGAAGGCAGACGCTCTTACCACTGCGCTTTAATATCTACCGTCAACTAGTATATTGACACGACAGCAGAAACCAAAGTCTACGGAGATTTACTTTATGGAAATGGTAACCACTTCGGAAATTGTATTAATACAGTTTGCTGTGGCTCAATTCTATACCAAGGGTCTTTGCATGAATAGACAGGAATCTACACTACCCAGTGGTGCTTGCCTATCAATATGACTAAACATGGCCCTCTTCTTCATAAAAAACAGCATGCATGTGTATTTTTCGAAATACTTCACCAAAGACCTGAAGAGGGGACCATTTTTCCAATATGTGCAGAGCATTTTTAGTCTTTGAAAATTAAATAAAACCGAAAATCATCGGGTAGAGCCCCATCCCCTTTGCTCGACCCTCCTTTGAACTTGATTGTTGCATCTGCGATATCTATACCCTTTGTTATCCAGCTTTAGCAATGATGTTCTGGGTGGTAGCTATTTCTTTGCATATGATAAGACGATTCCCACACCAATGCTGTCGAGCAACCGATATAGATAATGAGTTGTAGGCGTCAAATTTAATATTTCATAACATAGGATTACTTTAATTCATGCAACGTCTGCAAATAAGGCCTTGTACACATAAAAGATGCAATATGTCCGATGATGAGATATATTTCTACTCCTACAACCATCATATGCAATAAACACACGGAAAGAGTTTCTCAGCAAGTCTTTTTGTTTTCCTGTTTGCACTCAATGCACTGGTCTTGCACATCTTTGATCGGGTGACAATACGTTCAAAGTCAAGTTTTTATTGAGCGGCCTTTACTCTGTATCGGAGTGTACATAACCTGAAGAACACAACCTGATCATCGTTTCTAAGGACCCTGATACTGATGGTTCCGAAGTTGTTATTCAAATGTAAGAAGAGATTAGGTACAAGGATAGAAACGTCAAGAAAACTGTAAACAAAGTTCGAACCACAAGGACCGGATGGTAACATACTGTGCTTCATTTTATGGGATCAGCAAAACGTATAGCATTTTTTTTAGCGGGATGCTAATTTTTTTTTTGGCTTATGATGGTAGCCCGCTAAAATTAAATCGCTAATATATTCAGTACTCTTTTTAGTGTTCATCTGCAAAAAGCTGAAACCTTGTGTCCGCTAAAATAAATTACGCCAAAATTATTGTCATACCTTTAAGGAGGCAAAACGCCAATTGTTACACCCACCAAGAAAACCCGCTACACGGTTTATACAGAAAGTTACCGACGCAAACGGTTCGAACTTGTAGATGATTTAAACCATTCTATAACTGAAACACGTCTATCTGAGGTATCAACTAAATCCTTTCTGTTTATGAAAGCTTTCATTTGATTAGTCCTAATCAATGAGATAAGCAAGCCAAAAAATTTATCGAATGGAATTGGCCAGGGGTCACACGGCAACTTGTTGACTCGGGACCTCTGGCATTGTGAGGATGGTAAAAGTACAAGGTCAAGATTTAGGTATCAAAAATATTAGTACCACAACGACATAAGGACAAAATCTTTGTGCTCGAGGAAAGTTTAAGGTTTGGTAAAATTTTGCAACAGTGGACCAAACTCTAGGGTAAAGAGCGCAAATATATTGGTTTCCAGAAGAAAGGCCTTGTCACAAGAAATGCACAAGTGAAATATGAAGCTACGCTTCCAACCAATCAAGAGACTGTTATGGGCAAGGTTAAAGACAGTTCAACAGACAGATGGATGGACGGAGCAGAAAGTATCTCCTCCGAATCTTCAGTTACGCGGCATGAAACCAAACTTGTGTTATACCTTTAAAAATTTGTTCGTATACAAATCGATACGAAAAAAAGTCTAAACATTTCTAATGTTTTACTGAGAGGGCATAAAAAAAATCGATGTTTGACCGCCGAGTAAGATGTTGGACCTGTCGATGAGATCTTGGACCTCTTACGTCACACAATGGGCAGAGCACTCATTTGCAGTATACGTCGTTGGTGTTTAAAAGTGACGGACAGCGGACCTGAGGTTTACATCACGGAAGACAGTACAAGATACATGTATACCCCACAAAATATTAAAATGAAAGGTATGATAAAACATCCATCGTATAATAACAAGGACGGATTTTTCGGTTTCGATCAGGATTTATTTCAGGTATGGAATATAACATCCCAGTAAGGAAATCATGGGGAAGAAAATTCAATGTTTGGGGCGGTACGTCATGGACTGCCAGACTCTGGGCAAAGGCAGCTTCGCGCGTGTAGAGCTTGCGACCCACAGTGTAACAGGATGCAAGGTGCGTGTTTTCATGTAACATTTTAAAATACTGCATGTGCAATTTATATTTTATATTTTTTAAATTTCCTAAATATTGAGGAGTAGTATTATTTTCTCATTACAGATGGAGTAACAATTCATCTATTAACTAAAAATTTGATTGATTAAATTCTGAAATTTGACATGTATATTATTATATACAGTGTAATAAAAAATACTTGCTGTATAATCATAGTTCTATATTAATAAAACAGACAACAAATTCAAATACAATTCAAAGAACTAAACACACAGAATATAGAATTATTCATATTTTCAGAAATAGCTTTATCAATTTTGTTTGTGAATTGTTTTAAATTATAGTTTTTCGTATGGAGAACTGAACACACGCGACCTATATTTTGCGTGACGTCGGCCACGCCTATACTCACCGCAATGTAACGGAACGCGACCAATTTTTTTTTTAGTTAGTGCATAACCCATAATTTCCTTGGAGCAGCATTTGAATATTGTACAAATTATATAGACTGACATAAATTTGACGATAAATTTGGCAGATATGACGTTTCCTTCGATTTTTGTTCAAATATGTTCTAATTTTTATCATTCAACCTTGCATTTCAAACAAGCATCTTGCTGTGAATTGTCGCTGCACTTCCTGTTTCACTGATTAACGAGGTTTATTGTATTTTACTAGGTTGCAATTAAGATAATTGATACCCGTAAAATTAAGGAAGAATACTCTCGACAGAATCTCCACAGGGAAGCCAGAATTTTAGCCCAGCTGCGTCACCCGAATATCATCCGACTTTACGAAACGTTAAAGGTAAGCAGCCAAAAAAAAAAAATCATTCCCTAGTTTTCAAAGCTTCGAGTTTTGAGTTTTGAGCTGGATATTTTTTTCCTGTTGTATATAAAAAAAGTCAATAGTTGATGTAAATGGAAAAAATGCTAAAACCACTGTTCTTCTCTTCTGCTTCTTGTGTTGACCTTCCCTGGTTTGATAGCGGCCATGTTGTACAAGAGAACAAGGGCCAGTTTCATTTGTCACCGATAGGCGCACGCCGAATTGCGCCGGTCATATGACCGGCGTAAAACGGCTAAGAGGCAAATGAATTAAACCGGCGAAAACATTTTTATTAAAAATGAATAATTTACGCTAAATGATAATCAATTAATTAAGTTTTATCACTTTTTACATTATGTCTTAGTAAAATAATTCGAAATTAAATTTTAAAAAAAACATGGAACTCATGAAAAATTCTATTTTTCAGAAAATAAAAACATATTTTAAATATATGAATAGAGATTTGCTCAAAATATGCAAACAAATAAAGAACATATCGATTTGGTAAAAGTATCTGCATTTTCACAGTTGTTTTCTCTTCCCGCCATATTTCTAAGACCGGCGATTTCCTCGCCGGTCATTTCAGACCGGCGCATTCGGCGTACGCCGGCGAACCTTCCCCGGTCAAATGAAGTAACAAACCGGGTTACGAAAGGTCAAGCGGCGCATTCGGCGTATGCCGGTATTACAAATGAAATCCTACCCAAGGAACGCAAAGCTTCTCTTCTGTAGAAAATTCTGAAAATGTTCCCCAAATTGCTTCAGAAACCTTGAAATTAATATGGTTCAGACATTTTAAATTGTTTACCAAAAAGATTTTTTAAATTCTTATGGAATATTAGTTTAGCCTATAATATATACAGTTTATGTGCTATGGTATCTCTAGAGCCTTCAAAGCAGGGGGTTGAGTCCTTGGTCAAAACTGCATTTTGCATATTTGAACAAATTTAAAGCTACATGGGAAAATGAATCATTTATTTTTTTAAATTTTTAATGTCCTTCAGGCAATTTACATTGTGTAATTAACAAATATATTTGAAAAGTAGGTCAAGTTTAATGTTAAGGTCATTGGTAAAAAACAAAATATATTTAGAAGGTTCTTACAAGTAATGCATGTGCATACATGCATTTCAAATGTACATTTGAAAGTTCTATCTTTTATCTTTGCAAAGTAAGAAGACTAAAGTTAAATGGTTTATTTTAATGGAGGAAAAATTTTGGTTTTTGGGAGATTTCATTTTGTTGTTAAATTAAACATTTGTGGTAGGATATCTTAATTCACACCATGAAAGAAAGAAACATTAGCTCTCACAAAAATAGGTGTTTTCATATAAGGATACCATATCTTTGATTTACTTACTCGTTTCAGTAATTAAAATGCAATAGATTTTACTGTAAAAGAAAGGATAACCTTTTTGCATCCCTCTTAAAATTAGCATTTTTGAAAGTACAGTTAAAAAAACTGGTTAAAAGGAGTCTTTGTATATACCATTAACCTTTCTCCAAAGCAACCCTTTCCCCTAGAGAGGATGCTAATTCATAGGAGAAGCCCTAGAACAGAACATCACTTATTGTATAATGTCCTCAAATGATAAGCAGGCATAAATAATACATACACTAATTCAACAATGTGACACTTGACTGCAAATTCTAAATGTAAGTCACAGTTTTAAACTCCAGAAAATACCAGTGGCACTATGACAATCAATACTGTGGCTGTGCTCTGGTTTTTTGGGATAGGAGAAGGCTGATGACCTCTAATGAAAAGGAGGCTAAATAAAGCACAGAAGAACCTACTTAAAATAGAAAAAGTTAATTATAGAGTGAAGTGAAGTCTGAACATAACTAAAATGTACATGATAAATATATATATCTGACACCTACTGCATTGTGGGTATTGTGCTTGGGAGTTCTCAAAGAAATCAGCAGATATCACCAAGAGCTCAGAAGATATCACTAAGAACTCAAAATATAGAGCAGTCTAGTTAGCAATTTTATGACAACAGCCTGAAAATCTTTAGCTTGAAGCTTAACCTTTTACTAATACTAAGGCTGCAGTTTTAACTTTGATTAAAGGAAGCTTGCAGTTTGCCTTGACTATTGCTGTTTACCCTTTGCCAATGCTGAGCTTGCAGTTTACTTTTGACTAATGTTAAGCTTGCAGTTTACTTTTGACAAATGTTAAGCTTGCAGTTTACCATTGACTATTTATGTTAAGCTTGCAGTTTACTTTTGATTAATGTTGAGCTTGGTTTATCTTTGGCTTATGTTGACCTTGCTGTTTACCTTTGATTCATGCTAAGCTTGCAGATTTCCTTGACAAATGCTAAGCTTGCAGTTTACCTTTGATTCATGCTGAACATGCGGTTTACTATTGACTTAAATGCTGAGCTTTTGCATTTAACATTTGACTAATGTTAAGCTTGCACTCTTGACTAATGCTGAGCTTACTGATTACTTTTGACTTCATGAGCGTAGAAGATTAGATTTCAGCCAAGTAGGTAGAAAAGTCCAAGCTTATTATTTAAGCTAAAGAAGGGCAACAAAGCATATAAACCAGCAGGTCTAGTTGTTCAGTATTAAAAGGGTTAGGCCATTACAATCGAAAAACAAGAGATAAGTGACATTAAGCTTATTAGTTTATCAGAATAAGTTAAGCTGAGATTGTACAGCAGGGTATTTTGGACAGTAAGCCCATTAGCCTGAGCATTGATTTTACTGTGAGCTTGACTTGCATGACCATTGCACACCAAGTTGTTTCTGTTTTTATTGATTTTTTCCCTCACGTCGGACCAGCGGTCTTCCCCGCCACTGACTTAGTATATCAAAGAAATGTCACAGTATCATGCTATTTTATATGCGTAGTTCTGTCATATTTCGTATTCATTCTTTCCATCTCCAGGAATGAACAGTTCTGTCAATTGTTTTACCCTGTGACTGTTTATAATCAGATAATATAAAACGTACTCTGGTTTTGTGTCAAAGAATAAATTCTTCTTGTTTGAAAGATCGCAAACATTGCAAGCAACCAAAAAGCACTATAATACTCTCATATTTACAATTTTATTCTCGTCATCACATGCTATTTGACATTATCAATTGAAACTAAAATCTAGTGCAAAAATAAAATGAAGATGAAGAAAAGGAAAACAAATATTATATGGAAAATATTGTGTACCTTTTCAAACATCCTGCTTTACAACTCTGCTTTCAGAATTGGACTCTTTGACTTTTTAAAAAGTATTTGATTCGATTGTTTTTATTTAATTTTATGGTTAAAACATAGACAAGTGCTTTCAATGATTAACTAAATCAGTTTAATCTGGATTTGAACGATAGTCAAAAAATTATTGATGATTTAAGGTCAGTGACCTGAACTACTGCATCAATATGGAAGGTTTTTACTCTCGCTTAGCTTGGTAAGGGTGTCAGATTCCTTAGACTGGTAACCGTATAGAAGCACCTGTCACATTTAGCCAGAATTGATTGGAGTCTGATGAAGATGATTAGGAAAACAAGTCATTATGATTATTACATCATTTTCTCTGCTTTATTTGCATGTATTCAGTCGAGCTAATCCCGTTAATGTCCGCAGTGCAGCGGGCTTTGTAATTTCCATGATTGAGTCGATGGTTGTAGGGAGATAGACAATAGTGGTAATGTTGTGCAAGTGACATCCAGCCCACCAATGATCAGGGTGGATATTGTTTGCTGCAGACACAAATTAAGTCCGATTGTGATGGGATGACATTCATCAGCCCTTTTAGAGTGTGCGACTGATGATATTTGCTGGTCCCCCTGGATGGCTTAACTCCCTTTGCTTCGGCTCTGGTCCCCATAATCAGGGTCTGCATTCATTATAATGTGTTCTTTAGTGCAACTACGACTACTTGCAGCAATATTGCTAATTGTTGGAATGGCCTTCTGGGTATACCTGACCTTTGATGATTAGATGTTATATGGAAGTACATCAATAATATCACTCCTTATGTATCCTCATCAATGAGTCCAATGCTTTGTGGCAGGGTCCGCCATTAACTTTTGTCAATTTATGTTTTGAAGTTATGTCACAGGATTTTTGTTTGAGTTCCCTATTTTACTCAATTTTCTTCCCTCTCCATTGTTTAAATACTTCTATTTTCATCTAGAACTGATTAACTCTCTGTGAAATTTTTTTTGATGCAATCAGATTTTATTTTAGTACTTTTAGATGAGCGGCATCACCTTTTTCATCTGTTAGGAGAGAAAAAATCCATTTATGGCCAATGGCTTGTGAGACAAATATGATGGTTTCAAGCATCATGGAACAATTTTGACACTTTTTATTCCTAGAAAAAAAGATACACAAAACCCCAAAATACACAAAAATTGTACCAATTTTCTTTATTCTTCACCAAACACAGATTTCACTTGAGTTGCCAGAATTACGCATGAAACACACTTGTAGATTCTGGACACATCTCTTGGCTCAGCTTTTATGGTCTTTCAAATCAGTACTGCTATCAATTATTGAGTGCTAGCTACCTCAGCCCTCCCCACTGGTGTTGTAAACATGATGTGTTTTGTTAGATACCCATATTATAACCTTAATCAGACATCAATTTTTGATGCCAAACATGCCAGTTTTATAAGCCTACCAGCAGGAGAGGTTGACTTTTATCAGAAAATGGTAACTACCGATAGTTTGCCGATTTTAGTTCTCAGACTCCAAAGCAATGAAAACAAAAATTGTATAAGGTAATAAACTTGTATTTACTGAAGTTCAGATAAGTAAATATAGCATGATTGAACTGAATCCAGAATCACATGCTGATATCACAGTTATTTGAATATAAAATTTGATGGGCTCATCGAGATAATGTTAAAAATCTATAATAGTATTTGCATTTGTGCTCACATTGTAGGATGCTGAAATAGATTCTCTTTCTTTCTATCTCTCTCTTTCTCTCTGAGGCATCTACCCCATATTTCATCACAGTTAATAGACTCAGCAACAGACACTGTAACGAGAAAGCACAAAAAGTGGCAAAATAATACTACAGCAACCACTTCACAACCACACAAATAAACTAATAAGCAAGTGATGACACAAACAGTACCAAAGCACTGCCATAAGCAGTAACATAAACCATGACACCAGAACAGAAGACTGGAATAGGAAACCAAGAATATTCTCCACATACAAAACAACCAGACCACCATCTCAAGTACCACCTTAAGCATCAGCTAATCACAAAGCTACATTTGCATCTTCTACTCAAAATACATGTATAACCTACATCATCACCACTTCCAATAACATAAAGCTCCTCTGAAAACACCAGCAAGATACAGCATCAGTGCCATAAAGAATATTCTAAACTATCAACTTATGGTCACAAGTAGTAATTTTAACAACAATGCTTCCACTGAAAAAACACATTTCTGAATAGAAGAAGCAACAATGTAGTCCTCAAACAAGTTTCTGAAAATTACAAGTAACAATGTTCACAACCATTTCAAAATAAACCATCATTGCCCTCAACCACCCAGCAACTATACTTCATAGAGACAACAAGAACTTCAAGTTATGCAGCCTTTGCGAACAACCTCTCCGCTACTAGGAACATAATATTGCAACAGTATCATTTACTAAACAATAAAATAATGTTCATAACCATAACAAATAATGGATAGATATACCAAGAAATCGGTCGATAGAGTACCATATGGTGTATTGGTGCACCATCTGTAACACGAGTACCTCTTTTAGAAGGTTATATATAAGGACGTGATATAGTATAGAAAATGCAGCATATTACTTAGACATTTGTTTAAGATTTATCTTATACACATTGTTAAAAGGAGAAACATGATAACTTTGTGTGGTTTTTCTCTGTGGATCTTTGTCTGATTCTTTAACATAAGCAATCTTTAACAACCATCAAGCTTAATTATCCAGTTTTATGAAATGATAAATAGCACAAGGGTAGGATTTTCCGTCTAGTGAGAATTTCTCTGTGTACTGCCTAGCACAATTATTCATTCTTATAGTTTTTTGTCCCTGGCCTTATGTTATAAAACACCCTGAATGTGAAGCGTTAACTCAGGTGTACGCATTTTTTTTCATACACCATTGACATTGTTAAGGTAACGGTTAGGAGTCACCTTCATTTTTTCTGTCACAAAAAGATAAAAATCGGGTGATTTTTTATTCTCTATGCCAGACCGAGTCCGTTAACAGCATCTTTTGAATTGTCTGGTAAAGTGTATTGTGTAGTAAGCTTTTTTTTGGTCGTCAACATGTGGTGACCAGACAGTTACAGTTAATGACGCAAGGATTTTTATCTACCACTATTCAAATATTTCTTTTCTTCCCAAAGACTTTAAATTTTTAAACATTTTTTCCTTGTTTTTCTTGAAAACTCAAAGACCTTGTAAAGACTTTCTTTTATTTTTTCTTCATGTTCAGTAAGCATGAAACACAAGTGCTTTTTTTCTTAAATAACTGGATCTTGCTTTATTCAGCATTTCAGAAAACATACAGTAATCAATATCAACAGTATTGATAGCAATTTGATATTTTAGTAGAAAAAATTGACGGCACTTTTCTGTAATTAAAGTTTGATTAGGAAATATATCGGAATAAATAATTGTAACTTGATAATATTTTTATGCTCTGTTGAATATTTCATTTCTACCAATAGAAACATTATTCCTGGCCGATTATTTAATTAACACTATGATATTCGTAGTCAAACACAGTCAGTTGCATTTGAGAGTTTACTCAAAGTCTGAGGATATGATGTCTTTTCTTCTAGAATGTCTCTCAGACACTGAAAGGTTTTCAGCAGTAATATTTTTTTTGCTTGGGATTAATAAATTAGGAGGGTACATTTTCAATTACGTTGGGAATATCATTAGACCTATAAAAGTAATAATTTAAGTAACAGATGAAAATCTGAAAGACCTGCAGAAGAGATTTTGACTTACATTCTTTGAACATGAATGTCATACACTGTTACTTAATTAGATGTTTGATGAATTTGTTTTGGGATTTGCGTGCACAATATGATACAAAGATTTTTATGAAGTATAAAAACCCTTCAGATGATATTTTGATCTTTAGTCATTTCCAATAATGAAATGTTTTAATCATAAAACGGCAAAATAGCCAGGGTTGTTTAATGTTGATTTCTAGCTATGTTCAATATGGCAATCCATATTTATTTTGAAAGATCTATGTTTCTGCATAACCGTTATAGATTTCTCATATTTCACTCATTAATGATGATAGGACACAGACGTAGCGCCTGATTTCTAATTGTTATTTGCACCACACTCGATTGAGTCTAAATGAAACCCTAGAAGCATCCCTGTATCCTCAAAGGATATATGCTCCAAGAAGTTAGATTTTCAATAATAATGGAAAATTTATTGATTTGGCTTATTGTAGTTTATACTGAAGAGAAAAAGAATCACCCTTTGTTTGATGGTATGTAGTAAGCAGTAGCATGCCTAGGATTTATTATGGGACCTCAGCAGAAAAGTGAGTTTCCCATCATGCAATATTTATCAGACCAGAATCACATACAATGCTGCAGTAATATCAGTTAAAGGTCTCTCATTCACAAGACTTTGGCTTGGTAAAGTCCTCAGAGACTGGTTATACTTGCAAGATGAACAGATCCAAAATTCAAAGGGACTTCACTTATCATATGTGTCTTTCAGCCAATTTAGGATTGTAAACCAATTGTAAACAATGTTAGGATGCCTGCGTCATTTCTCCCACGTCACAAAACAATTCTCTTACCTGTATAAATTTGTACATGTTGTCAGTGACAAATGTATTTACATTTATTCAGAGGAGGGTTTCCATACAGTAAAACCCACTCCTGAAAAAAAAGTATGACACAGAATTATCCTATTTAGAAAAGGGGTTGGGTGGAGGTCATAAAATTTGGTTGACAGACTGGTCAAAGATGTCTAAAATTTTGCCAGAGTCTGTATGTTTTCTTTCTAGCTTGTAGTTTTTTAAATGTATTTTTTTTCTGTTGAATGCATGCACTCTGATATATGTCCCCCTCACTTATATAGAAACTGGACATAAAATTATCAATAGATGAAAAACGATGGGCATAAATTAAGATTCATGGGTTTCCTTCGAAATAAATCACGATAGTTATATTTCATATATTGACATTGTCAGATAGACTAATCTGTGTTTTTTATTACTTAGGATCCAGGGGAAAATTATTTTTAAAACAAAAATGCAAAGAAAAAAAAATCAATGACATATGTGACAAAATTAACAGAGACTGAAATTGCATAGGGCTTGAATTTCCACTTATTAAAATTCAGTTTCTCCTTTGTCATATAAAAAATCCCTTCCCATTCTCAATTTACCAATATATTTCAAATTTATTAAAAATCATGAAAGCACTGCTACATAAGCACATTCAACCTATTTGTAAGACAGGCTGAGGTAACTGAGTTGAGACAAACTGTTACAATGGTGTCTGAGGGGAGACATAATTGACACACAAAGTGACAATTAAATAAGCCCTTGATTATGCCTTGTTAGTAAGCTCTGCATTCACTGTGACAATGCAAGTCTCTCTACCTAATGTTGACACAATTAAAAGGATCAAAGTCTATCCCCATGCTCTTTTATTACCCTAAACCTAATATTCTTTGAGTTTTTCCTTTGTGGATGAAAGCATTAGTTGTAAGTGTTAACCTGGGAGATTTAACACCCTGGGTACTGCCCCTCTTGGTCTGTCTGTCTACCCACTCTGTAATAGTATTCCTTACTCTCATTTTCTTGACCTACAAATATTGAAAGAAAAAACAGTTCAGACAAATATGTTCAAGTTTGAAGAGTTTAAACCAAACACAACACTTAATTCTTTGTCAAGGTTGGTAAATTGACTTTTATCCGAGCTGCCTAAAATTTTACGTACATAAGAGTTAAGTTACCTGAACTGACCCTATTATAAACATTTATCCTCACATGGCTGCCCTGTATGCCTTAGACTTGTACTCAGATTTGGATGAGTTCCATATTGGGGTTTTTCTTTATATTATGTCTGAAGTTGTTATTATCAATTAAGATGTTTCTTCTTTATCAGACGTCTACCCCCACAGCGAAGTCTCTACTCGTCAAATATCGCTCCTAACGTCAAGGGTCCTTCCAGTCATATATGTGGTCCAGGGAATAAGGTGTCAGGAAAATCCCTCTGTTCCCTCAAAAAATCTTAAGATACCTTTTATAGAAATATCTTGTTTTTGATTTACCCCCCTTCCAATATTGGCCCTTAGTGCTTATATTTTGCAAGACCCCTTAACAAAATACAATAGTTAATTTGCTAAATGTTTTGTCTAGTTAAACAACAGTATTTTCTTCAGTGAGCATCAGCTGTTAAGCTATTTTTTTCAATTATACGACCAATTCCATATCCTTAGATAAACCTATACGATGACACTTTGAACATTTCACCAAGAAAAATGCCTATTGTAATTCTCCATTTTAGGTACACAAAAATCTCGTGTTTAAAAGGCGTTTTTCATCTTTACTTTTGTGGTCAATTAGAAAAACATAATTCAGTCTAGCATGCTTCATGTGCTGTCCATTGAATTCCAGGGCAGTGCCACTGTGGTAGTTTAATGTTAGTCATCTAAATTGATACGTTGTACTGCTATAATTTTGGAAATCTGATTTTATCTCTTGTCTTCTTTGTAGTAGATGATAACTTTCTGGAATATTTATGTCCAAACACCTGTATTTTTATCGAATTTAGAGCATTTTTTATGTTTTTTGATATCATGTTTCATATTGTTGAAATTGTGCGTCCATCTTTGAATTTGGTTAATTAATGGGATTTGGCCTCCAAGCAACCTCTCATAATGAACATGTTACTTCTATTTTGATCTCTTTTTTTCATTTACTAAATTTTCTTATTTATCCATGCACTTATGTTGCATCATACATGTACTTTATATACTGTCTCAAAAGTCTCGACATAGGTGTAGCATACATTTTTAAACCTGATCTCCTCCAATCTTGTTTACAATTTACGTGATTTAATCAATATACATGATCAGTTATTAGTTTACCTGCTTTGATTTAACTAAGGACCCCAAAAATTCAGTTGTTGGTGAAGGATTTTGATTTCTTTCCTTCAAATTTCTCATGTTTGAACAGTTGAACAAAAATATAAAATATAAATTGCACATGCAGTATTTTAAAATGTTACATGAAAACACGCACCTTGCATCCTGTTACACTGTGGGTCGCAAGCTCTACACGCGCGAAGCTGCCTTTGCCCAGAGTCTGGCAGTCCATGACGTACCGCCCCAAACATTGAATTTTCTTCCCCATGATTTCCTTACTGGGATGTTATATTCCATACCTGAAATAAATCCTGATCGAAACCGAAAAATCCGTCCTTGTTATTATACGATGACTTAAGTAATTTCGTATAAAAGGACATACTCAGCTAGTTTTATTTTCTGTTTGTGTTATACAATGTGAATTGTTACATTACAATTTAAAGTGGTCCGCCAGAGGATGACGATGCTAAAACCCGAAATGAAATCTCGCAGAAAATTAAAGAACTTAATTTCCATACAAGAATATTTTGAGAATCATCATGTTCCATTTCACATTTATTCATCTAAATACACCGAAAACACAAATTCCAACAGTTCGCATGACGTTTTGTGCGTCAATATCGAGTAATGTGTGCTTGTTGAATGCAGCATACCGCGGACTTTTCGGATCAATAGCGAACTAACACTATTCTTGAATCAGAATTCGATTTCCTGCGCAAAAAATAATGTCGATGCTTCCCATTTACACGGAGGACTTTCGAACCACTTGTTACCAAAACTGCAACCTTTTCAACCATTTTTGCATGTTCATAAGCAGTTCTTTACTGTACAGTCATGTGACTCGGCGATTCATGAAAATTTTATCTGCATTTAATATGATAATATGGTAGATGGAATTGCGAAGCCATGACAACAGAGCATCAATCGGACTTGTTCGATTTTTTTTCTATCGCCACATATTACATTGTACGTCTACTGTTGCATGAATAGTCAATAGTTCCAGCATCTGTACCCCAAGCGCGACTACTCAGGACTCTCCGAGCTGAGAGCAGGCGACATTTTTAACACGTGTCACAGCGATACCTGGGGTACAACATCCGATACAATACAGCGCATGGATTATTGATGAGCCGAAAGCTCGGGAGTAGCATAAGGTATAAACCTGTTTAGTGTCATAAAGTGGTATGTTTCATCGAATTTTGCAACACCTGAATTAACATAATGCCTGTCGTTATCTAGAGCTACAGTATGTACAATAAACCAGTTTACTTAAAGTTTATCAAATGTACAGATGGTGTTGTAAAGGATATGCTACCAAAAAGTTTATTTTAATATCACCTAAAACCCTGCCATATTTTAAGAAAAGTTCACAAGCTGACACCAAGGCGCGCATAGATTAGGTTGCCATCCTCGTGGTCGTTACATTCAGGTTATACTGTAAATGTAATGGTTAGATGGCGATCATTACAACACCTCCTAAAATATTTGGGGAGGTGATGTTTGATCGCCTTTACCTAGCTCGCTCCATGCTATTCTAAAATTGTAATATAATTATGAGTAATGAACTTCCATAAAACCACCTGTTGAATTTTCATTGAGTCAACACTAGCATGATTTCAATTTTAAAATGATCAGTGACATTTTTGACACGAGTATTTGTCGTTTTTGGCAACCAGGCATTTGGACCATTCATACATGCTTTGGAATACCCTTGCATCTAAACTAATGAAGTGTCGAAAATGCCTTGAGTGACATATTTCCTTTCTACTATAAATACATACATATATACATTGTACATGTACTGGATCATGAGAAATACCAACAATAAGAAGAGAGGTATACGTTGGAAGTTTACTGATATTCCCAACGTAATTGAAAATGTACCCTCCTAATTTATTAATCCCAAGGAAAAAAAATATTACTGCTGAAAACCTTTCAGTGTCTGAGAGACATTCTAGAAGAAAAGACATCATATCCTCAGACTTTGAGTAAACTCTCAAATGCAACTGACTGTGTTTGACTACGAATATCATAGTGTTAATTAAATAATCGGCCAGGAATAATGTTTCTATTGGTAGAAATGAAATATTCAACAGAGCATAAAAATATTATCAAGTTACAATTATTTATTCCGATATATTTCCTAATCAAACTTTAATTACAGAAAAGTGCCGTCAATTTTTTCTACTAAAATATCAAATTGCTATCAATACTGTTGATATTGATTACTGTATGTTTTCTGAAATGCTGAATAAAGCAAGATCCAGTTATTTAAGAAAAAAAGCACTTGTGTTTCATGCTTACTGAACATGAAGAAAAAATAAAAGAAAGTCTTTACAAGGTCTTTGAGTTTTCAAGAAAAACAAGGAAAAAATGTTTAAAAATTTAAAGTCTTTGGGAAGAAAAGAAATATTTGAATAGTGGTAGATAAAAATCCTTGCGTCATTAACTGTAACTGTCTGGTCACCACATGTTGACGACCAAAAAAAAGCTTACTACACAATACACTTTACCAGACAATTCAAAAGATGCTGTTAACGGACTCGGTCTGGCATAGAGAATAAAAAATCACCCGATTTTTATCTTTTTGTGACAGAAAAAATGAAGGTGACTCCTAACCGTTACCTTAACAATGTCAATGGTGTATGAAAAAAAATGCGTACACCTGAGTTAACGCTTCACATTCAGGGTGTTTTATAACATAAGGCCAGGGACAAAAAACTATAAGAATGAATAATTGTGCTAGGCAGTACACAGAGAAATTCTCACTAGACGGAAAATCCTACCCTTGTGCTATTTATCATTTCATAAAACTGGATAATTAAGCTTGATGGTTGTTAAAGATTGCTTATGTTAAAGAATCAGACAAAGATCCACAAAGAAAAACCACACAAAGTTATCATGTTTCTCCTTTTAACAATGTGTATAAGATAAATCTTAAACAAATGTCTACGTAATATGCTGCATTTTCTATACTATATCACGTCCTTATATATAACCATCTAAAAGAGGTACTCGTGTTACAGATGGTGCACCAATACACCATATGGTACTCTATCGACCGATTTCTTGGTATATCTATCCATTATTTGTTATGGTTATGAACATTATTTTATTGTTTAGTAAATGATACTGTTGCAATATTATGTTCCTAGTAGCGGAGAGGTTGTTCGCAAAGGCTGCATAACTTGAAGTTCTTGTTGTCTCTATGAAGTATAGTTGCTGGGTGGTTGAGGGCAATGATGGTTTATTTTGAAATGGTTGTGAACATTGTTACTTGTAATTTTCAGAAACTTGTTTGAGGACTACATTGTTGCTTCTTCTATTCAGAAATGTGTTTTTTCAGTGGAAGCATTGTTGTTAAAATTACTACTTGTGACCATAAGTTGATAGTTTAGAATATTCTTTATGGCACTCTATCTAGAGTTGAGTGAAGCATGGTCTGGTAAACTTGAAACAGTTTGTCCATTTGTCTGCATGTACACATCCTCCATTTGACTTTCTGTAACTTTGATCTTTCAATGACTTGTTCACTTACAAAAAAATTTCACATGGGAACACTATTATTTATTGTACTGAAGTGGTTCATTATAATATCTTGGCTCTGAATCGTGTAAGTCAGTCAGTACTACTATATCGGGCAGTGCATGACTATGGGATTTGAGCAGACATTGAAATGAACACGCCACTTTGTAATTAGTTGTCAAATTTTTATATAATTGTAATTGAAAGATAAATGGATTTATATACATGAGATAAGTGTTCCCATAAATCTTTATGTCTGATAAATTCAAAAGGCAAGGAAAGAAAACTTAAAACGAGACCAGTGGTTTAGATTTTGATTAGACATTCAACACGTAGGAAACATCATTTATCATTTAGCAACATCAAAAAACACGCAGTGAAGGCACTGGTCTGACAATATACCAAACTCATATGTAAAGAATTTTTTAGAAAAAAAAATCATACAAAATTGTGGTTTTAAAATTTAATCAAAGGATATGAGCGAGTCCCAAAAGAATGAAAAATAATCGAAAAATGTAATTAGCATATTGTTTTCTATTTCTCCATGCATGACGGTGATGGCTGATTTTTTCATGTCAGGTAGCCAGTGGATTGTGATTTAGCTCACACAGTCTATGACTGTCTTAAATAATTAAAACACGCAACACAGTTGTCAAGAGTCTACGAGTTTAAATGTCACACACACTGTGCCTACTTACTTATCATATACTATTAAACAAATACAATACTCTCTTCAGTTCCGCTGCAAAAAAGGATTACAAGAAATCAGAGAGGGGTTAGAAGTTAGTGTACATATGATCACTCTTGTCTATAGGTTAACGTGGTAGGCCACCCTTAAAGTTGCCATAGATTATCATGTAGCGATAATCTACTTAATTGCTGATGTTTTGCTTTAGAGGAATTTGAGATTTTTGCTTCTTTTTTTCTGTACTGTATATCAGGAAAGGTCTAGAGGAATTTTTATGGTATACCCTGGGTGGTAGGGGAGATAAGTTATGATAGTTTACAAAAGCTGGAAAAATACCATCAGTTCTGCTTCAAAACATTAAAGGACATTTTCATGATATACCTGTAGATAACATTAGAGGGCCACAAACACAATTAGCTAGGGAAGTGTTTGCTTGTATTTTGTCAGTGTCTGTCAAAAGATGTAGGTTTCTTGTCTGGAGTGCGGGAAGTTCTAAACGTTCAGGAGACGTAGGGATTTATTAGCTGAAACCACAGGGTATAAACTGACAATATTAGTGTGATTTATTTATATCTATATGATGGGAAAATAAACACCACACAAAGTACTAGGGGATTGGTCATTTACTATGGACATTCCCTTAATAGTAGGTGGTTAAGGTCAAGGTCAAATACATCTGTAGCATTATTGCATTTCGTTAAATAAGCAAGGTCAATGCCATTTGGAAAAGCATGATCTTGAATAGTAACATATGTTCTGAGGAAATGAATTGGATCTCATTTAGTACTTGGATAATAAAATTCTGAGTGCCACTAGATGACTTCCTTGATGAAAGAAATGACAGGATATAAGTGTCTTGTTTAAAATACCAAGAACACAGAAATTAAAACCATTTATTGTTATGATGTATATCAAAGGTTTAACACTATAAATCATATCACCAGAGTCATTTAGTATAGTTTATGAAGATATTGTTTTAAGCCTACACAGTCATTATTTAGTGTGATTCACTTCAGGGAGGGGGGAGAAACTGGCAATCAAAATGGACTTTACTCTGATCTCTCAGAAAAAAGGTTTATTTGAAGTTTGACTTGAATTAATTCTCATTTACCTAACAACAGGTACGACTATTCTTAGAAGACAGACTTTTGTTAAATTACATCTTCTAAATGACAATGAGGACCCATTTTGTAATTAAACTTTTGTTAAATTACTTATATTTAATGGCAACTTAATTCATTAATCTACTTATAACTTGTATAATGTATTCTAAGGTGATGGTATAAGGCTTCTCTTTATTTATTTTATTTTTTTACATACTGCAATGAAAAAAGCCATTTATTTTAGTATGGCCCTATTACTTATGGTTCATAGATAACACAGTGTTGTGGGGACCTACAGTGTGTAACGTTAGTGTGCCGCAGCCTAGACTGAGCTCAGCCTGTAATTAATAACGAGCTTCTGGAAACTCCCTTGTCATTCATAATGTACACCCAAAACCCACAAACAGACTCCATGTTACCGATTGCAGGTGATCATTGATCAGCGCTTTGATGAAAATTTTTTAATGGTTCAAATCAAAAGAACTTAAAATGCCATGAAAACAGGTAGAAAATTTATTAGGTTTTCATTGACGAATTTTATTTAAATCAATGATCAATGCTGATTGCGACAATTTAAAGTCTCCGAGGAATATAACCTGATACACTGGGAAGCCTGTGTATTCTACAACACCTGCATCGGCAGAAAATGCCTCACAAGAGTGAATCAGTCTTACATTTACGGAATTCTTTCTTACGCTTATCATTATTTGATATGTTATACTCCCTATGATCTCAACATGCCATCAATATTTATATCTCCAATAATTTCGGAGCAATCCTTGGTTTTTTTTAATACCTTAATTTTTCAAGATGTTCTCTGAATCATTCAAAGGACTATAAACAAGATATGGATGATCTGCAATGTTTTTTATGTCATTAAATGTTAATCTCATTTTTATTTATCACCTACTGTTGAAAGAGGTACACAGTGTTTAAGCAAGTATAGATACTGTGGGTGAGCAAAAAATAAATTTATGCTGAAAGCCAATAGGAATTACAAAAAATGCTAGTGACCTTGAACATGTTCAGTTGACCTTGACTCAGAGTCAGGACACACTCTAAAATATGCATAGAATCAGTGGGTCATATACATAAATATTTTTTCATTAAAAAATCAAAGCTGGCAAACTAAATTTATTTATTATTTTAGTGGATGGCCTAAGCTTGTCCAATGATTTTTGGCCTTAAGGTAATTATGACAGAAAAGGAGAAAATATATGGCTGGAGAATCGCTCTGGCCACTGCATCTCTAGTCAGGTGCTCTAACAATTGAGGTACCCTGGCCCAAAACACTGCCAACTGCCCAAACCATTGCTTTCCTCCTTTTTATAAATTGACTTCAGTCTTAAATAAACATGAACTCAAGTTTCTTTTTCTCAGGTGAAGGCAGAACTTTCACCTGTATCAAATAAAGTTTGAATCCTGGTCAAGGCACCAAAAATTATAGACAAGAAAGAAGAATATATGGCCAGATTGGGAATCAACCTAAGATCTCTAATTTCTTGCTCTACCAACTCTCCAAACTACCTTATCTCAATCTTCTGATGTATTTACCTAGAAACAGTTTTATTTTACATTTTTTGTTTGTGATGTTAATTTGGTCATATATGAGGATGCAGGTATACCTCTGGAACTTGAAGAATCTAATTTATGTCAGTTTGATTTGTTTTTTTCAATATAATTATTTTTTCTTCTACCATTACAAAATTATTTCTTTGACAAAGCATGGACAGACATACTGAAAAGGTGCTTCCTTCAAGGACAATACAAAGTGCTTCTTGGTATATGCCCCCCCCCCCAATACAGAGATGACTATCTTAACTTGCTAAACCTTGCAGTAATTATCCTTTGATTTATCAATATTTTCTGGGACAGCTGAACCATTCTTCAAATGAAGAATTCATGTACACCAGGGGATGTAACTAATTTTCCATGCCAGCATGAAAGCAAAGAGCATTTAGGGACCATCTAGCAGATGTGCATACTTCCATCAATTATTATGGCATGCAAGCAGAGTCTAAGATTGAAAATAATTGGTTATTGAATAATTTCTCACTTTACAAACCTTTTATGTATTATAATGTGGTTTCCAATAGAATATCATCTGATTTATTGGAAATGCTTTTATAGCAGAAACTCTATTGCTGCCTATTAACGAGGCTAGGGGGTGGCAGCCATTTTTAGACTATTTCAATCTTCTTTAAAAGGAGAGCTCCATATAAAGATATACGAAATGATAAAATTTTAAAACTAAAATATATGAATTTTTTCTTTGCCAAATGATAGTTGACAGCTAAATATACCATATCTAAAAAAATAAGTTAAATCTGGTGGTTAATTTAAGATTAAATTGTTGACCCGCCAGTCTCCTTAATGTGTTCCTTTGTTTTGCATCGCAGTGTCTATATAATTTTAAAAGAAAATCTTCTGAAGTTTTCAATATTTTTACTGCTGCTTATTAATGATCCTCTTGCAACACAAATATCAGAGCCTATATTTATAACACAGTTGTATTAAAATTTATGAGCGATATTTTAAAAATTTAATTTAATGTATTTTATTGAAAATTTTATGACTGCTTTGTCTGTTTTGCAGGCCACCACTCTGTACTGTTTGGTTCTGGAGTGTGCCTTGGGTGGAGATTTAATGACGTTTATCAGAACCTTCAAACAATTATATTTACCCGAGGACAAAGCTCGAGACTTCTTCAGACAACTTGTATCTGCAGTGCACTATCTTCATGAAAGGGGAGTTGCTCACAGGTAAAGAGTTTTTTAAAAAAAATCATGCCAATTTTCAAATTTCATTACCAGCAAATCCTCAACAAAATCTGAAGACTTGCATTCCTGGACAAAATGCTGTATGTGCATGCATTAATTATCCTACTGAAAGTTTTGCATGTATACCCTTGTACATGTAATCTGATGGTCCTTTGATATAAACAGGATAAGGTGTATATGTAAATTTGATGTGTAGATGAGACAAGATTGATAATAAAGAGATAAAGATTAATCCCCTGACAGGTGTTGTATGGGTTTATCAGCAGGACCCACAGAAAATGGAGGTCAATGGTTTGTCAATAAACACAGAGAGAATCCAGTCCCCCTAATTAATAAAGGGATAGTGGTATGCAGAGAGTATCTTCATTAAGATTTTTATTGAATACCAGGGTACATCTTGACACCTCATAAAGGAACAAATAAGTGAATATGTGTATAATGTCCTTGACACCTCATAAAGGAATAAAATAAGTAAATGGTTTATAACGTCATTGATAATATCATTGTCTGATTACTGCTTGTCGGTTCTAGACAGAATGCTGAGGAATAATTTTAATTTGTCAGGGTCAATGTTCATGGGGAGAGAAAATTTTTCTGGTTAGCGGGGAAATAATTTTGTGAATAACTCTACAGATGAACTTGTTATCAATAAGCTCAGACTTGACAAAGTTGTAGGTTCATGGGGATGTTAATTTGTGGGTTTATGCATAACTCATGAAATCCTAGAAGATTGGTCCCCTAGGTGCGTTGATTCTATGTAGAGTATGCCGATAACTAGTATTATAAGATGATGATAACTGTTTTCAGTTTTTGCAAATACATTTGTACAAAATTTCAGTAGGAAAGTTAATTAATGACAAATCATACAGTGTAAATGAAACTAAAATTTAAACCACATCTGAAATCACAACAAGTCAGGTCAGACCTCGTGAAAAGGACTTAATTCTAGCAAATTTGTGAGATCAAAATAGAAGCACCTAGAATTTTAAAAAATCCTCATTTCAAGAATTAGAAAGGAAATTTTTTTCTAACAAAAACATTTATCTATCTCCAAGAGGGAAATACTATTAAAAAAGCGATCTGTAAATGTGACAGTTACCTCCTGTCACAGAACTACAACCAGTTCCTGAGCGTTCTGAGGCTCTCATTAGGCTGAGTGTATAGGCAGCTGCAAAACACAAAGTTACGCTGGAAGCCAAATCGGAATTAGCATGAGAAAATCATACAAGCAGCTAGACTACTGTACCATTCACATTTCCTGCAGCATGCTCTTTTTTTGGTGTCTTGCAAAGCGAAAAAAATATATATAATTGTGAAACAATTATCATTAAAAAGCAATTTTGTTTTTTGTTTTTTTTTGTTTTATAGTAAAGAGTTTTTGTATCCTAACTGTTTAAGTTGTTAGGCTTATAAGTCTAAGAAATGTCATAGTTTTACTTAAGAAGTGCCTAGAATAGTAAATCTTAGCTATGTGGGAGCATGTCAGAGACTAACAGAGAATCAGTAGGAAGTAGAAGACTTTTAATTAGGCTCCCAGTAGTACTAGTGAACCCCTGTCTCTTTCTAATCACAAGCTATTTACCAGGAGAGCTTCACCAATCTACAGAGATGTTGATCCTATAAAGGGAACCTAAAGCAGAAGGATTGATAAGTTAAAATTTCTGAAAGGTGACTAGATCATTAATTTAAAGTCTCCATAGCCGATTAATCTAGCTGCTAGCTGCTGCAGGTTATGTACGTCTCCCAATAGGGAAGAACTCCTGATACCAGAACCTGTTTTGGTAATGAAAAAGGTCTCATAAAACACCTATTTCGTTTAAGTTTACGTCATGTTGCGATTATCTTATATATGTAGTTCTTCAAGAACAAGATGTTTAGTTTATATTTTGTGCACAGTTCTTATCTTCATGTTAATTCAATTTTATGAGGCTACCAGGCGTTTGATCAATACTTATTGATTAGTATTGTTATAATGGGCATGAAAAACAATGTTTTTCCCAGAGCAGCCTTGTAAAAAAGGTTTTGCTATTAAATAGTTTTTCATGTTGAATTTTCTCGAAATACTGTATGCAGATTTATAAGCAAACATGATCTGCTGGGATGAAAAAAAAATCATAAAATTGACATTTAGAAAATTCCCCCGAGATGCTTAGTCAGCCAAAGTCTGTTGACTTTATTTATTATCTGAAAGATGAATACCCCCAGAAATGTCACTATAGAAACTGGCAACTCTGAATTGACAGATAATGAAGTCCTCATCTAGACTAAAATATTTCTCCCCTGCTTCATATAAGGCTACACTTGACCTAAATAAAACACAATCTATATGTGTTAGATAGCACTATAAGGAAAGTTAAATATGATTTAGCCAAAAATCTGTTATACATAGGTTTCTTTGCAAATGACTTCACTTAATTTACTTTAAGGTACATTGATGCTCTGATAAGAGAGATAACTCTTAATGACATACTGTAAATGTATTACATTTGGCGTGTACGATATTTGGCGGAAATTCAATTTCCAACAAGTTAGCGTAGATTTGATTTAGCGCTGTCTGAATGTGATAGTTATAATTGTTAATATACAAGACTTTAAGCAATGTACTTGAATTAGCGGACTCTGCTTTCCACCAAAATCGCTAAATAGAATACTCCGCTAAATTTAATACGTTTACAGTAAATGTCTATAATTATTTCTTTATAGATTTGCCAAGTTGAAGTGTCTTTTTTGTCCAATTTTGCCTTGCAAGCTATGCTATAATTGTTTCTATTTTACTTATAAAAATACATTTCTTTTGGGAAATCATTACGGTTCAAGCAACATCTTATATGAGTAAGTAGAGGGTTTATGAACCTTAAAATGAAGATTTTTAAGATTGAAGATGTAAAGAAATGCCCTTCTTTTGTAATATAATTATTACATTCATAATTTATCTTTAAATTGATTTATTCCTGTCATATCGTTAAGCAACATCTGTTTAATTGCAACACCAGTTGTGTGAATGAAAAGTCTTATGATCCTTATTCCATTCACATATCTTGACCACTCAGCATAAAAACATGGGCCATAGTTAATTATTAGTGACAGGGAAACCATAATCAGGCGCACAGCCGGTAATTTGCCTGCCTTGTCATAATGAACCTGTGATGTATGATGTTTAGGTCCTCATATCCCATACCTGTAATACATCATACTTATTTATAGACAGGACTTACTCCCTTACCGTACAAGATTTTGTGGCCCTCTAATGTTATCTACAGGTATATCATGAAAATGTCCTTTAATGTTTTGAAGCAGAACTGATGGTATTTTTCCAGCTTTTGTAAACTATCATAACTTATCTCCCCTACCACCCAGGGTATACCATAAAAATTCCTCTAGACCTTTCCTGATATACAGTACAGAAAAAAAGAAGCAAAAATCTCAAATTCCTCTAAAGCAAAACATCAGCAATTAAGTAGATTATCGCTACATGATAATCTATGGCAACTTTAAGGGTGGCCTACCACGTTAACCTATAGACAAGAGTGATCATATGTACACTAACTTCTAACCCCTCTCTGATTTCTTGTAATCCTTTTTTGCAGCGGAACTGAAGAGAGTATTGTATTTGTTTAATAGTATATGATAAGTAAGTAGGCACAGTGTGTGTGACATTTAAACTCGTAGACTCTTGACAACTGTGTTGCGTGTTTTAATTATTTAAGACAGTCATAGACTGTGTGAGCTAAATCACAATCCGCTGGCTACCTGACATGAAAAAATCAGCCATCACTGTCATGCATGGAGAAATAGAAAACAATATGCTAATTACATTTTTCGATTATTTTTCATTCTTTTGGGACTCTCTCATGTCCTTTGATTAAATTTTAAAACCACAATTTTGTATGATTTTTTTTCTAAAAAATTCTTTACATATGAGTTTGGTATATTGTCAGACTAGTGCCTTCATTGCGTGTTTTTTGATGTTGGTAAATGATAAATGATGTTTCCTACGTGTTGAATGTCTAATCAAAATCTAAACCACTGGTCTCGTTTTAAGTTTTCTTTCCTTTCCTTTTGAATTTATCAGACATAAAGATTTATGGGAACACTTATCTCATGTATATAAATCCATTTATCTTTCAATTACAATTATATAAAAATTTGACAACTAATTACAAAGTGGCGTGTTCATTTCAATGTCTGCTCAAATCCCATAGTCATGCACTGCCCGATATAGTAGTACTGACTGACTTACACGATTCAGAGCCAAGATATTATAATGAACCACTTCAGTACAATAAATAATAGTGTTCCCATGTGAAATTTTTTTGTAAGTGAACAAGTCATTGAAAGATCAAAGTTACAGAAAGTCAAATGGAGGATGTGTACATGCAGACAAATGGACAAACTGTTTCAAGTTTACCAGACCATGCTTCACTCAACTCTAGATAAGATGGCTACTTGATTAATAATACCTGAGGACGAAATGCCTATTTAGCCAATTTTTTGTTAATTTAATTCCTCACTTGCAGGAGGAAAGTTTGAACATGACCTACTAACAGGTTATGATTTTTCTATGGCACCTTGCTGTGCTCATCATTTTAATTTTTAAATTATTGTAAAAATGAGGCAAATTAAAAATGATAATACATAGTGAAAGATGAGAGGAGCAAGTCATAAATAAGTAATAAATTTATTAAATAGAGATATATATTCATAGGACAAACTTAACTTAAATTTCCCTTCTCTGTCTGGATTTTGTTAGGTTCATGGTTACTAGGTGAACTGATAAATTTTGATATATTAATAATTTTTACTGATATTATCCCTAATAGAAATGTTACAAGGAAACCAGTATTAATTACCTTCAAACTACGGATTATGAAAAGGTTATTTTTATAAGAAATATAACAGGTGCATACAGGTATTTTACATATGATATATGTAAAGGTGTGCCAATTTAGTATATATAATATGTGTGTGTGAAGGTAAATTGTATATTTTCAAAAAACCTTCATCTCTTTGAGATGCATTATAAACTCATTTTTACATAAAACTTCCAATTTCAAAATAAAAGTGTTGGTTAAAGTTTATGAAAGATTTTCCTCTAAATAGATTTTGATTAGATCTACTCTCGTCTCTGTTGTGCAACATTAGGTTCATTGCTCTTTAGTTAGTAATACATGTATATATAATTAATAAGGATTGGATAGAAATAGTGGTCTTAAAACCCTGTGAAATAACAGATAGAATCTAAAATCAAAGAGTGATGCAATGAATGTGCTTTTTGAATTTATTTCTGTCAAAAATGGCTTCAATCTCACTCTTAATTGTAACATCTTTATTGGGTGCCTGTCACCTTTTTCAAATAAAAACAACATTTTGTTTGTTTAATAGTATTCACCTCTCTCTTACAGCATGGATTAATGTCAAATGTCCTGTTTTATGTGAAAAAGAAAAAAAATGAATGGAAATTTTTTAATTGCATCTTGCCCGGTAATTTTTGTTTTACCTCACTAGAAATTCGGCCAACCACCATCTTTCAAGGAAAGGTTGAGATTATACAGAAGAGAAATTTTTCAAGAAGACCCTACGTCTTGTGTAGCAATCAGTGGTATATACCACATGAAGATCTTGCCATTTAGTCATTGCTAATTTTACAATTAGCTAGGGAAGTGTTTGCTTGTATTTTGTCAGTGTCTGTCAAAAGATGTAGGTTTCTTGTCTGGAGTGCGGGAAGTTCTAAACGTTCTGGAGATGTAGGGATTTATTAGCTGAAACCACAGGGTATAAACTGACAATATTAGTGTGATTTATTTATATCTATATGATGGGAAAATAAACACCACACAAAGTACTAGGGGATTGGTCATTTACTATGGACATTCCCTTAATAGTAGGTGGTTAAGGTCAAGGTTAAATACATCTGTAGCATTATTGCATTTCGTTAAATAAGCAAGGTCAATGCCATTTGGAAAAGCATGATCTTGAATAGTAACATATGTTCTGAGGAAATGAATTGGATCTCATTTAGTACTTGGATAATAAAATTCTGAGTGCCACTAGATGACTTCCTTGATGAAAGAAATGACAGGATATAAGTGTCTTGTTTAAAATACCAAGAACACAGAAATTAAAACCATTTATTGTTATGATGTATATCAAAGGTTTAACACTATAAATCATATCACCAGAGTCATTTAGTATAGTTTATGAAGATATTGTTTTAAGCCTACACAGTCATTATTTAGTGTGATTCACTTCAGGGAGGGGGGAGAAACTGGCAATCAAAATGGACTTTACTCTGATCTCTCAGAAAAAAGGTTTATTTGAAGTTTGACTTGAATTAATTCTCATTTACCTAACAACAGGTACGACTATTCTTAGAAGACAGACTTTTGTTAAATTACATCTTCTAAATGACAATGAGGACCCATTTTGTAATTAAACTTTTGTTAAATTACTTATATTTAATGGCAACTTAATTCATTAATCTACTTATAACTTGTATAATGTATTCTAAGGTGATGGTATAAGGCTTCTCTTTATTTATTTTATTTTTTTACATACTGCAATGAAAAAAGCCATTTATTTTAGTATGGCCCTATTACTTATGGTTCATAGATAACACAGTGTTGTGGGGACCTACAGTGTGTAACGTTAGTGTGCCGCAGCCTAGACTGAGCTCAGCCTGTAATTAATAACGAGCTTCTGGAAACTCCCTTGTCATTCATAATGTACACCCAAAACCCACAAACAGACTCCATGTTACCGATTGCAGGTGATCATTGATCAGCGCTTTGATGAAAATTTTTTAATGGTTCAAATCAAAAGAAATTTGTCACAAGGAATGTTAACCAATTGTGTTAAATGCATCTTAACATAAAAGTTTGTATTTTTCTTTTTATCTTTTTCTATTTAGGTTTCTTTAAAGAAGTGTAATTTTCCATTAACATGCAAAAACTTTAAATATTTGGTTGAAGTACTTTTAATCATGGTCATGCATTATATCTTTGCCCTTTCAAAAACCATTTCTTTGATAAAGATCATTGCATTCATTATACCGTTTGTTGATTTTAAGAAACATTATCCAGCTTAGAAGTGCACAATGTACAGTCAAACCATGTTATCCCAAACTCAATTAAATTGTGAGAAAACATGGAGATATCAAAATTATTCATTTGATAACATATCAAGTGTAAAACACTTGAAGGAAAAGTGGTTTGGACTTTCTAATTACTTTGAAATATCCATGGTAATTGATTTACCAGTGTTCTAGATGACAGAGTTCAGCTGTACTTGATTTCAGAGGTCCTACATTCAGACCATCCGCAGGCCATACTTTTATGTCCTCAATGATGAAATATTGGCAGTATATTGTTTTTGACAAGTCTGATTTTCTCCCTCAGTCTGTCTTAAATATACAAAATAAGGACTCTTATGTTGAAGGTCAGGGTCAAAGGTTAATATAAAGTCATACATCTCTGTCAAGGTCAAAAGGTCAGATAGGACTTACTCAGGGTCATATCATTGAAATTTTTTATATGCTGCCAAATATTTGATAAATTCAGAATGAAAATCAAATTTCTCATCAGATTTTATATCAGTATTTGGACTGGTAAGCATAATAATGTGTAAGTACCAGTAGACTCTTTGCTCATGCCTTTCATATTTGTCATTGACCTTAAAAGAAAGAATAGAGAAGTAGTCCACACCACATTGTTGGAAACATTTGAAATGCTTAAAAATGTTCACACAATATGAGGTTGTTGCTCTTATTTTACCAATAAAATCATTTAAATGCTTGTTATGCAATGATGATTTTGTGAAGCTGTGGTACAGCCAATTGTAATAAATCAATTAAAACTCGGCAATTTGAAGTGGTGCTTTTCTATTTAAGAATGACACTCAACGACCACCTGGGTGAAAGGTTTTTCTTTTCATCTAAATCAACTGTGTTATCTATGTGAAAATATTTATTTATGTTCCTAATGGCTTCTCATGAATTAATCAATAATAAATGATTAATTTTCTGTGTTATTTTGGTTTAACAGCCTCCTTTGTGTTATTTTTGAGATACAGTTGGATAGAGTTTTCCTCTCGAGGGGGAAACAGGACTGTCCCTCAATCAATACTGGACAGATAGGAGGCAAATGGGAAAAGAAGAATTTTTTCCCTTTTTAATTATCTACACTTGACCAGAGAAAGAAGATAAAAAGCTAATTGAAATTAGTATTGTGAGTAGGAAAAAAACTAGGCATATGACACCCATGTTACAGAATAATTTCATGACAATTGATTAACATTTACCCTACCAAAAAAAAAATCAATACACTCACAGTGAAAAAGAGATTAAATTTAGTCCCTAGATATTTGAAATTTCTTCCAGCGTCTATGAACATGTTTTCTACAAAATCCAATTGCTTACAGCTTATTGTGGATGTAACAGTGAACATCATCTGTCTAAAATAGGGGTGTGTGGGTGGCAGGGCATTACAGCTTTTGTTCAGATTTTACTGATGTGAATGAACCTAGGCCTTGGATTTTTCAGCTGTCCCAGAAAATATTGATAAATCAAAGGATAATTACTGCAAGGTTTAGCAAGTTAAGATAGTCATCTCTGTATTGGGGGGGGGGGCATATACCAAGAAGCACTTTGTATTGTCCTTGAAGGAAGCACCTTTTCAGTATGTCTGTCCATGCTTTGTCAAAGAAATAATTTTGTAATGGTAGAAGAAAAAATAATTATATTGAAAAAAACAAATCAAACTGACATAAATTAGATTCTTCAAGTTCCAGAGGTATACCTGCATCCTCATATATGACCAAATTAACATCACAAACAAAAAATGTAAAATAAAACTGTTTCTAGGTAAATACATCAGAAGATTGAGATAAGGTAGTTTGGAGAGTTGGTAGAGCAAGAAATTAGAGATCTTAGGTTGATTCCCAATCTGGCCATATATTCTTCTTTCTTGTCTATAATTTTTGGTGCCTTGACCAGGATTCAAACTTTATTTGATACAGGTGAAAGTTCTGCCTTCACCTGAGAAAAAGAAACTTGAGTTCATGTTTATTTAAGACTGAAGTCAATTTATAAAAAGGAGGAAAGCAATGGTTTGGGCAGTTGGCAGTGTTTTGGGCCAGGGTACCTCAATTGTTAGAGCACCTGACTAGAGATGCAGTGGCCAGAGCGATTCTCCAGCCATATATTTTCTCCTTTTCTGTCATAATTACCTTAAGGCCAAAAATCATTGGACAAGCTTAGGCCATCCACTAAAATAATAAATAAATTTAGTTTGCCAGCTTTGATTTTTTAATGAAAAAATATTTATGTATATGACCCACTGATTCTATGCATATTTTAGAGTGTGTCCTGACTCTGAGTCAAGGTCAACTGAACATGTTCAAGGTCACTAGCATTTTTTGTAATTCCTATTGGCTTTCAGCATAAATTTATTTTTTGCTCACCCACAGTATCTATACTTGCTTAAACACTGTGTACCTCTTTCAACAGTAGGTGATAAATAAAAATGAGATTAACATTTAATGACATAAAAAACATTGCAGATCATCCATATCTTGTTTATAGTCCTTTGAATGATTCAGAGAACATCTTGAAAAATTAAGGTATTAAAAAAAACCAAGGATTGCTCCGAAATTATTGGAGATATAAATATTGATGGCATGTTGAGATCATAGGGAGTATAACATATCAAATAATGATAAGCGTAAGAAAGAATTCCGTAAATGTAAGACTGATTCACTCTTGTGAGGCATTTTCTGCCGATGCAGGTGTTGTAGAATACACAGGCTTCCCAGTGTATCAGGTTATATTCCTCAGAGACTTTAAATTGTCGCAATCAGCATTGATCATTGATTTAAATAAAATTCGTCAATGAAAACCTAATAAATTTTCTACCTGTTTTCATGGCATTTTAAAACAAGTTCACGAGTTTCAATAGCTTAGAACATTATGAATGATAGGTAACTGTCTTATCTTAACTTGCTATCTGAAAATACATTCTTGATAAAGTCATCAATACAAGGAGGTTGACAAAATGTTTGGAGGAGGCTCACGATCTTTTTAACATATAAACGTCTGTCGGAGCCATTACGCTGATGAATATCAAGGTGATTGTTGACTGATAAGAAATTTTATTCCACAATTTGCACAATTCAAGCACTGTATTAATCAAATGATGTGGGAATACTATTTACATCCTTTGTAAAATTTTGCTAGTTTTTAATCGACCAATGATTGTGCCTGTTAAATCGATACTTTCCGTAATTATTGTCGATCTCGGCTAAATAGAAACCCGAGATAGAAGGTTAATGCCTGGGTCAGTATAGAATTGCCATCTGAACAGTACAATTCATATAGAAATAGAGAATGTCATAAATTTACAAACGAGATACCATCAAACAAACGAAGAACTTTGTACCTATATGTCTATTCTCTACTGGAACAATTATATCGAATCAGCCACCCGAGTGGTTTCCACTCATAAAACTTTAAAACAAAATCCACTTCACTTAAATTCTTGAGGTGTTCGATACAAAAGATAGGCAGTTATATTGGTGTGAAAATGCTTCAATGCTTATCTCTCCAGGGGTATATTTTGTAAACACGCATATATTTGATCTATCTAGAATTTTTGTGAGGTCTGCCCTAAGCCTGAGTCATCTACCTGATATTTTTAAATATTTTCAAGATGACAATTTTTTTTAACGTGGAATTTCTAGGTCGTATCTCTGAGAGTCTTAAAAGTGTCTTGGCTCTTTCAATCTGACATACATTTATTACATACAGATATAGGACTTTGTAATTGATTGCATTTGGGAGTGATCAAGTATGCATCATAGCATTGTCATTTTGCACAGGGCTTGGAATGCATGAAAAATGGCCTATAGTTTAGCAAATTAGAAAATTGAATGGTGTGCCTTTTTTTTTTAAATTGATCTTGCAGACACTTAATATTTTTATTTTTTGATAATAAAATCTGTCCAACAATCAAAGGAAAGTCTCAAGCATTTTATTAATAGTTCTTGGTGAAAATTGCAGTTGATTCAATTTTTGCAAATGTTTTAGATGTGGGTTTATATATCTTAAAACCCAGTCAGTACAGATGGCAAATGGGAATATTCAACTTTTTTATCTTTCAGATATGCTACCCTAATTGTTCTCACTTGGTTAATCTCTCAACATGTTCCTAGTATGTAGATTATACTTATGATAATTATAACGACAAGGGAGTGCAGTTCTTAAAAAATGCATGTGATTGCAGGTGTTCAAAGCTAAACGTAATGGAACAGATCATGCCTTAACTTGGTTTAAGAACTGTCGCACTATCAAGATAACAAAACTTTTAATTTGTGAAAGAGAAATGGTTTTAATAGACAACTGCATGTTATAATTGTGAATCATTGGTGCCTTGAATATTTTCTCACACTGACTATACACAAGTCCAGCAGATAACCGTTTTCTTGCCGTAATCTTTTGTGTCCCTTAATTCCTGTAAAGAGAATTCTTCGAAATCCCATTACAAACAAAATTTGTGCAAACAATTGCTTATGGCCGTGAAAAATCTGAGTCACCCGGCAGATGATATACCAATACACAATTGGCAGTATTAGTAAGCAACTTTAACATTAAAATGATCTTTAAGACTTTGTGGTTTTTGTGTATATAGAAACAGTGGATGACTCAGACATACCTCTGGACCCCACACACTATGGGCTGGATGGACATCGGGATTTTTCTCCTTGACACTCGGGATGTCAGACGCGAGGAATTATAAACCTGACAAACTTCAATCTTTGTGTACCAGTCTTGACCCCTAAAAATCAGCTGGATTAGACAAATATTTTAGCGGTTTTTAATCTCGTAATTGCTCAAAGGTGTATGTCAAGTTGACTGTTATGTGTATTGTACTTTCTGCTATTTTAAAAATAAATAGAAAGCTTTCTCATGATCCGGATCAGTTAAATATACAGGTTACATATCCCTTCTATTTGTTAATCAATATTGAGCCCCTTAGTGATTCACTGATAAAACATTATGATTTAAACTTGAAAGATCTTTACTGTCGATCACAAGAATTTCATAAATGACTATATTTCAGTTGTGCTTTTTTTGTATACGTATAAATTACAATTACTTCCAAATATGCCAAAAATCAAACTTCAAATATTTGGTCCACATAATTGGATGTGACTCTGAGAGTAGATAAGATTGCCCCTTTGATCTATTAACTGCAGTGTGCATATTTGAAGCTGGGCCAAACTATTCCAAGTTTTCTTTACCTGAGAAGATTGTAGACTCAAGTCACTGTGTGGTCTCCCCCCCAAAAAAATCATAGATGCTTGTATTATCAGGATATAAGGGCCACCATCTGCCAAATTAGAATGCCGTGCTCAGCACTTTTTGCACCTGCCTGAGGTCTGTCTAATGGGTGGATTTGTAGGCCAGCCTCTTGTCACTGTCTGGGTTGAACTTCCCCCAATACACAATTGATATCCTTGAAAAGCAAAAGCCTCCATCAATTTTATTTTTTGGTCCAGACTAGGTTGTACAGGGTTCATTGATGTTGAAAAATGAGATGAGATTGGAAATTATATTCATTCCCTCCAAAGTTTGAAAGCTAATTTTCCCTGTGAGTGAATTTTGAATTGTAGGCTCCTAAGCCAGAAGAATCTTGCCTTTTCATGGACAGAAATTTAGACTGGTCATTGAGCATCGTCACACAGTTATCCCAGTGGGACAACTTGGTCCGTCTGCTCTCAAAATGGAGAAATTCAGAGTGATACAAATTATTCAAATCCACAGAATAGCCCCTTAAGGTAACTAATCAGAGTAAAAAGGCCAAAAGAAGCCCATCATGCATTACCTAGGAAGGGACTTAAATTGGTTTAAAAATTTGATTTAATTCAAACAGACAAGAATAATTGGTGATGCCTTTGATGTTGCCTATGAAGGGCTGTTAAATTCCCTGATTATTTTCATATTAAATGCCAAACCCCTCAATGTGTATATTTTAGGATAAGTAAAATGTTGAATGTTAGCTTGGACAAGAACATGAAAAACTACATCAAATTCTACATGCCTCGACAACTTGTCGAGCAGACTGATTACGTGTTTGTCTTGTTTCAAAGAACCAAAGTCACGAGCTCTTTAACGGTTTCCACAATGCATGTAATATTTTTTTTAAATAAGGTGGCATTCGAGGATTTTTTAAAGTGTCACATGGGGCATTCACATGTGATTTGAGCACCTCGCGGCTTACTTGTTAGCTTCCCCCAAGTCTTTGCAATGCAGACAATTTTTGTTAACACCTTTACATGCAAAGTAAAGAAGTTTTCATTGTATTTATTTGCAGCATGACTCTAAGTGCATTTTATCTATACATTTTTGGAATCTTGTCTCCTTCAAGAAACTTCAAGTGGATCAATCCAGACAGAAGACTTTCAAGTGCCCTTTGCCCTTTCTGCACTTATTATAAATATATAAACTTTCAAATAATTTACAGATTTTTAAAAAAATATTCTAATAAATTCTGAGCACAGATTTAGTGAGAAAGTTTTCCAAGTCTTTCTTGGAAAGATTTTCAGAGAATAGGCATTATTCTTCTACAGACTTATTGACTAGATTTCTTAAAGTCCCTCAAGACACCTCTGCCCAGAGATAAAAAGTCTCTGTCAGCATTTCCTGCTTGTCATTGAATGGAGAACCATGTAAATTCTTTTGATATTTATTCAGGTTTGTGTAAGTTCATTCAAGAAAAAAAAATAGACCAAGAGAGTAAATAAAAAACAAAAGGTATTCGACTGTCTTGCCTGAATTGATTGGCTTTGGACAGTGACACCACAAATATTTGTTTTTTCTACATGTGATACAAATGAGTGTCAAGGGGCTTTAATCTAACTAAATAAAGTGAGAAACTTTGATTAAAATGTGACAGAAATCTCGGCAACTTATTGCTAGAACCTGACAGCCCTGTGTAAAAATTTTAAAAAAAATTGTCTGCAAAATTTACAGGTAAAAAAAAAAGTTTCTCATGCAAGCTTGGCCTGTGACTGTATTATCGGGTATTAAGGGGGAAGTTTGAAATTCTTGTTTAAGGTTTTCATGACTTGATCAAAGGTCCTTGAAAATCCATAATCTCTTCTAGGCTCTGAATGACCCCAGAGCGGCAAGCGAAAGTAGATAAAGCACAGGAGTCTAATTTATTTTTCATTTCATTGTTTAACATCTTAAAGTCACTTCTAAGGCAGTCTTGAATATCTGGTAGATAAGTCCCATACAGATTTTTTGATATTTGAGAAAAAATAATTAACTGATTAAGAAAATATTTGATGCATTACAATTATAAGAAAACAATTTGACTGAAATTTCAAAAATCTAGCCTTGTCTGCAATAAATCAGTCTTTATTATGTTCCCCAAACGAAGTTTGGGAACATATTGTTTTTACTCTGTTTCTTATTAAGGTCTTCCGACTTCCTTCGGAAGACCTTATTGTTATTCGTCTGTTTTTTATTATTATTATTATTATTATTCTTTTTTTCATAGTTAGGGCGATATCTCAGCTGTGCGTGGACAGATTTGAAAGATTTTTACAGGGATGATGCATCATGAGAATATCTCCAGACGTGTTTTTCATTTTTTCAAAAATCCTTTTCCTTCGCGATTTTTGGGGATTTTTGTTTTTTTTAAAAGACATTTTGTCCAGCAGTTTTCTCGAGAACGGCTTAAGATATGAAAGTGAAACTCCCTGAGGTGATAGAATATCGAACTCCATTATGGGCAACGACCTTTATTTTTCGTCGTCGGCACTTCCGGTCGCAAACGGAAGTGAATTCAAAAAGTGCAATTTTTCAACTTTTTTGTTTTTCAATATTTTTCTTTAGTTTTTTCAAGGTTTATAGAGTGTCATATGAGAACTCTAAATATATGTTCAATTTGTTGATGCGTGCATATATCGAAAAGATATGACCGAACCAAACTTTATCCCACTGTCGGGGGTTCGAATCCCGCTGGGGGCGTTTCAAAAATTTTTCTTTGTTTCTGCCTTTTTTCATTTGCAGATGACTTTTCTCTCTTTTTCAACATGTATGGAATATTTTGCCGATTTTTAAAAGCTATTTTTAGAGAAATTTTGAGATATACCTGTAGTTATCATGATGTAATGTGGAGAGAGTGCTATGAATAAACGTAAACAAAAAAATGCACTCTGAAATCTATTTCCTGGAATGACACAGCATAGAACTCTAACGAAAAGTCGGTCGGAAGACCTGCTTGTTGCTCCAGCAACAAGAACGCATCTAGTATTCTTACTATTTTCGTATTGACCAAATTTTGGAAATGACCTTTGTCCGGTCCATTTCTCCAGAACAGATTAAGATATGAAAGTTAACTGTGTCAGATATCATAGATCATGACTTGAAGATTTGTCCATTAACATTTTTTCCGTCGTCAATACTTCCGGTCGTCACAGAAAAGGGAATTAAAACTCGATTTTAAACATTTCTTTGTCTTTCTTTCTTCTTTTTTCTGTGATATTCATGGTGAAAGTTAAAGCCCCTTTTTGATGAATTTACGTATAAACAGTTTCTTGATTTGATTAACAAGGAATTAAATATCTTTGAATATATGAGAACTTTTGCAAACGTAGGTTTAACGTTTCCTTAAACACTAAAAAATATTCATTTCATTTTCTCATAAATAGACTTCGCGAGGGGAAAACCCATTGTGCAATACACAAGTGTGCAGGTAAAGTCTTTGACGCGATGGCGAAAGGACCTGTAGAAAAAACTTGCCTGGTTCAATTGAGACGAGATTTTAGTAAATAAAGTGTGTATATTGAATATATTATATGTGTTCATCTTATCCCCCCCCCC
>PRKT01000001.1:1385775-1424404 GCA_003671525.1 Saccostrea glomerata | reverse complement strand
ACCCCCCCCCCCCTAAAAAAAATGTTGCCCACAAATACTGGTAATAGAAAATGTAAGCAGGTCAGATAAGCTCATGATGCGTTCTACTTGGAGGAAGCTGATGATGAAGATGAATGGCACTGTTAATGTGCTTAACCCACTGGGGGGATATGTCAAACTGATTGGGGGTTTCAGAATGTTTATTTATTATGTGTGTGATCCTTTTCCCCCCAAAACACTGCTTCCTTTGACCTTTGTGTCAGCTGCTGGAATAGTGGCAGGCAAAGATGAGACACGGCTTCTGTCTCATAGTTACCAGAGAGTTTTCATACAATCATAATTAAAGAGATGTTTTAGCAAAATTTTGGCTTATGGTTAAAAATATTCTGTTTCTTTGGTTGATGACTTTTTCCAATCAGAGTAATATTTATGTGTCATTGCTGCTACTCACTGGTATGACCGTTACAAGTACACTTTATAGTCTCCAGACAGGCTAGCCCTTTTACTTTTATGTACTTTGATGTATGAAGTTGTTTATTTCTCTGTACCTTCTAGCTTTGCCCTCTTGACCTCACTCACCAGAAAATGGATATATTGTCTCAAATGTTGCTGAGGAAGACAAAACAAAAAGTAGGCTGACAAGAACTCTTGAAAAAGATATTTATTCTCAGTGTCTATCTTCACACATCTGCAGCTGGAAAAAAATAGAATCAGACAGACTATATAACATGTTAGAAAATAAAAACTATTGAACAATGCACTAGGTTCTGATAACCTAATTTTCTTGCACTGCACAGTGGAGTCGTGGCCTTCTTCTGTGTTCTAATAATTTGTGTCAAAGGCTGATTGCTTCAGTTTCTGGGTGTTGGTTGGAATAACCTAGAATTGTACAGAGGAATGGCAGCAATACACATGTAGATGTACTATCTGTAAAAGTAATCAACCACCGATGGTATCAGTCAAAACCCCAACACTTGACATGTGCTAGACTCCATTTCATGGCGCTTGCTGGCACTTGATGGTTGACAGAAATTTTAATTGAATTATAATCAAATTACTATAAGATATGCTGATGAAATACAGGAAAAGATGCTTGCTCCATAAGACAGGGTAAAGAGGTGGTCTAAACCCCCAGTCAGGAGAGTACAACATTCTGTCCTTGTGTTGAACCATGTATGAGGCTGCTACCTCAATGGGGGATAATGTGCTGTTGATTTAATGTAATTCCCAGCAGAGCTGGTCTTACACCCCCCAAATCTCAATCATAATTCCTGTTAAATGTCTTGAGTCAGATCTATCAAATTTGTAAGGGAAAGACTCTGGTGATAAGGGAGAATGTTTATCTCTGACTTCAGTAGCCTAATGACCCAATCAAGGCCGGGGCATATTGATTGATATTGAATCAGATGCTGTTGGATATCAGTTCCTATCTTCCTTTCCACTAATTAAATAAAAACAACAGAAGCTGTGTTTTTGCTTTTTCTAATATTTAAACAGAAGTTGCTTTAAAAAAAAATTATGTTGGCTTTGATGTTGCTTTTGCAATCTGTTCCTCTGTACCTACTGGGAAGAGATGACTGTGTTCTGTATTCTAATGTTTTGTTTATAGAATTTAATACTTTGAGGTATTCTAAAATGATTGGAACAACTCTGCATATGCAGTTTTTTCCCCAATAAATAAAATGAGGAAGATAAAAATGGCATATTGGGAAGTATACTGTTGAGACACAACAGACACGAGATAATGAATTTTTCGTTCAAACTCGTTTGTTGCAATTATTTTGTGGAAGGCTAGGTGCAATATTATTCACAATCGGTAGATAAAATACTATAATGACTGTTACAAGTTGAATGCTGCTCTTTCCTCTCCATTTATTTTCCTTCAAAAACTGATGAACATCTTGCGTTATTAATCCCCCAGATATATAATGGGCTCAATGGTCCCTAATAAAAACTCATTCGGAGGCATTAGATGATTGTTGGAGTAGATACACTTTGGGATTACATAAACTGTAGATTAAAATTCTTTTATGGGAGGGGTCTATTGCATTGTTATTTTTACATGGCTTTGTTTTTAAGAAACCGCAAAAAGAAAATTGTGATAAGTTTCGTGTTTCCTGTTTAACCCTCAGTATAATGCGTATGTTTAGGCATGTTTTGAAGTACTTTTGTATTTTGTTGTTTTGTGCAGATCTGCATTACCTGGGTGTTGTGAAGTCCTGATTGCTCATATATTATCTATCATCTTGTAAAGGTGTTTAGATTACATTGATCAGAAATAATGCTTACATCATCTTTTTTCTGGTGATTTAAATTCACTTCAAAACAAAATCAAGCTGCACACATGTCTCAGACATGCATGTACCTAACATGTTTTGACATTGTTGTATTTTCTTTTCTTTTTTGTTTAAAAAATATTTTTTTTAAACTTTGAAATGTAAGCAATTATGTGATTTCTTTTGACATTTACTCTTTTTATTTTAGGCTGACAACCACAAGTAATTTTATATATTTTCGAGTTGAAAAAATAATGTTTTAAGTGTCATCCATTATATGTTGCTCTATAAAGAGACTTGAAACCCTTAAAATAGTATCTAGATATGAAAGATAAATATTAATTATCATTTAAGAATAGAACTATAACAACAGAGTCTTGCTGCTTGTCTTATCTTTCCAGCTAACTTTAATGTTAAAAAAAAAAATCATGTTGTGAATGAAGAATAAAAATTGTACACTTTTCAAAGCACATTGTACTTGTAATAAATCAGCAAGATTGACAGTAGAATCTTATTGGTGTAATGTTAGATACCTGATCATTTGAAGCTCCAAAAAAATATGCTGTTTATATATGTGGAAGTTTTTTGAAGGCATGACAATGTGAGCATGAATTTTAAGACATTTTTTATTTGCTGTCTCACAAAATGATAAACTTTTTCACCAGGGGGCAGTGCAAACAGTCTCAGTTTGAATTATAAACTTAATCATCAACAATTCACTCTTTTGTATAAAATTTTTAAATAAAATGTATTGGCATTAATTAGATTCTGTGAGCAGTGATTTTTATATTCCCTGAGTACTATCACTTTGGGATTCATTGATTAGTTTAATTTTGTTCATTATATAGCCATTAAGAAGAGGTGTTTATGGTGGAATCATCCACAAAGCTTTAAAATAAGTGAAAGGTGAAAGTTAAATTAAAAACTTGAGCCTTTGACAGGTAGTAATCAGAGCTCATTAAGGCCTGAGAAGGGCGACATTTATTGTATGGTTATTGGGGGTAATCAAAGTGTGAGGACCCCATACCTATCGCTTTTACCATGTAAATATCAAATGTCAATTACCCTCTGATTGAATTAAGGGCTGGACACTTGACCAATGTTTGTCACTGATTAATGGTGGAATGGGGAATTTGAACCCCATGTTAACTTCCAAACCAATGAAATGATAAAATTGTAAGCTGTCATTTGCTGATGTCTCCAATTCTGACTTTATGGTTGGTCAGTACGTGTAGAGTTGACCCCATTGACCTTCTGACCCCTGTGGCTACTGAGGGTGCTGGTGATTCAGCAGTAATTGTCTGCAAAAATTTAATTCTTAAAAAAATGACACAGTCATTTTCTATTTGTCCATCTGTCTGTTTGGTTTATTTGAAAATTCACTGCATGTTTTTCTTTACAGTAAGGAGCATAGCAAAACTTCATTAAAGAACTCCCCAGTATTTTTTTAAAATCAGTTCCGAACTCCTACATTAAATGAACTCAAGCACTTTTCTCTCCCCAACTTTTAATTAAGAACATTTTTCCTCCAAATCTGCAATTCATTTTTGGTATGCTTGCTGTTTCCCAATCCAGAGAAATTAATGTAGTTTCTACAACATTACAAAGTGTACATGTCCTCATTGCTGTGGTTAAACTCAACAGATCCTGCTTTTGCAATAAACTGCCTGTCTCCATATGTCTGTCTTATAATGCCAGATTTTCACTTTGGTCTACATTTTTATGTACCATACATACAGCCATAATCAAAGTAAATGCGACTCCTCCTAAATGTCAATATCTCTCGAAAACAGTGTAAGTTAATTTGATAAAGAACAGATTGAAGCAGCTAAACCCGCTTAGAAGATTTTTTTTCCCTGTGAGATGAAGAACGATGAAAACAAAAAAGTTAAAAGCAGAATGGTTCTTGAATGTTGTTTATCTTTAAGTATGAACTTTCCTAGGATATTTTTCAGTCAAAGTAATCCTATGTAAAGAGACGTTAGACCACTACATGTAATATTTCAGACACAGAGAAAGTCCTAGTATTGATTACTCAATCAAAATAGAACCAAAGACTGCATTTATCTTGTTGCATAAGCCCTTAGTTCATGAAAAGTAGATTAAAAGGCTCCAAGTTGCTGAATTTACCAATGTGGTTTACAGTGAGGTAACCGCAGAAAACAGGCCATTCTCATGCAAGACTTGTGCATAAAAGACCCAAAAAGAGGGATCTTCCTTGTAATAAGAAAACCCAAATCCGGGGATTGAGTTTGGCTCCCAAGAAATAAAAAAATCAGATTTATTTGACTGGTGAATATATATACTGTGTTGTATAAATTTATAGGTTTAGCTATTAGGATGCTATCTGCAATAATATCTGTGTATTGGATATACTCATTAAATGTTGGCATCGTTTATTACTAAATGCCAAATTCACTGCTAGCATCTTGCACTATTATAAAATGTCTTAATTTAAACCAAATTGATCAATTTGTGTGCCCCCTTTTTTTACTTGCATGATTATTTAATTTTTTTCAGTCAGATTTTGGCAATTACAAAATATTTTTTATTTGAATATGCCAAATTCAAGGAAGCAAATAGCAGATATGTGTATCAAAAATGAATCTGCCAAAATGTGTCATGAATTTGAGAAACAAAATACGTCTGGGGAAAAACACCTGTACGAACATTTTTATGAACTTAAAATTATGAGGATTTATAAGTCAAAATATATGCTCAACACATGAGTTACATGTGCATTCGCAGAGTCACTGCTGACAAATTCTACAGAAACTTCTCTCCAATTATCGAATCAAAAAGAGATTTTTGTACATTTTCAAGTATTTAAAAATGCATAAAAATCTGTTTTTAATCAAACATTTGCTTCAGTTAACAGGCTTATGTTTGTTTTGAGGTGAAAATCCTGAACAGGGTTCAAGCCTTCCATTCTTCAAAGAAATAAATCATCAAACTGTCCTGATTCGAAATGGTCAGGGACCATAAATTATTGTTTGTTAACTTTGTAACAATAACCTTTGAAGTTCAATAGCATACCTGTGTGGCAAATAAAGTTCAAGCAAATGACCAGTCAGACAAATTCTGACTGATGTACTGGTGATTTGTTTGTTATGTATTTTTCCTTGCATAATTAAGAAAAATGATTCGTTAGAAAGCATATTAATCATGAACCAGTATCGGGGCAATGGCTTATAATGTGTTCAAAGGGAGATAACTCTATTCAATTAGCAAACTTGTCTTATTCCCGAGAGATCCATCAGGTGATAAGACAACATTAATCTTGGAATTCTAAGTCTGACAGGAGTTTCTTTATCTATATATCTACCAAAAACTTATCTCCTCAGCACAGTTTTATATACCCGTATCTTGGCTCCTCATTTTCAGGACAAAATATCTACCTGTATTAAAACATCATTGATTTTTCCCCTTATCCATCCCCCATTGATCAGAGGAAGAAAGGACTTGACATGCAATAAACAATTAAACATATATGAAAGCAAGTTTCTGTTTTTCTTTTTGTAGGGATTTAAAAATGGAAAACATTATGTTGGATGAGAAGAAAAAGAATATCAAAATAGTTGGTAAGTACTTGTGTGGATGACTTAAACAGGTCTGGGCGGCCTCCGTTTTTGGAGGATAGCTAGATTCAATATGGCAGCCAAATTTTTTACCATATATGGAAATCGCAATGCAATGTCGGATAGTTTATCTTCTGATTTCAGAGGATAGCACAGGTAATTTTCAAACGCCGCATGCCTACCTTTAATCAAAAAGTGCAAGCACCAGAGTACAATTAAATAAAAGATCAGACATTAAACTATCAATTGTATGTGGCGATTTGAGATTCTATGTCTAGAATTTTTACAATACGCTTTCAAAGTTGGCACTTCTTGCGCTTCATTTCTACTTAATATTTCTTGTTATTTTGTTTAATTTTTATGTTTTTTCCCTATCAGGACAAATAAAAAGGCACTTAAATGCTCAAACAATACATAAATAACATTACTTTCATATTTCTTTTAATTAAAGATTAGAGGAAAAGGAAACACAAAAGAAAACGTACTGTAAAGACAAAATACACTCTGCCTGATAATTTAAGCAAAGATAAAATAAATATTATTTAGAGAAAATAAGAAAAAAAATCCCACTTTTTAGCTGTGCAGCATCTAAACTTCCGCTAGAGTTCTTAGATGAGGCCTCGACGGGGACCATGCATTCGCAGTATATATATTTCCACGGACAACGTAAGTTTCAGTCAGATTAGTTTTGACAACGGGTAGACGCAATTGAATTTAAGTCAGTCTTAACTGATAAGGGGGACGGTCTAACCTTGCTGTAGATGGAGATTGATCCTAATTTATTTCAGGGGTCTTAATATTTCAGTTTTATTAGATGTATACACATACAACAGTATAGAAGACTAATACAGAACGGAAAGTAGCTCCGCCCACTGTAGTCCCGTGCAGAAGAGCAAACTTCAAAGAAAAATTCCTCTACCGTCTTATTAAATGAAATAATAATGAAACTGAATTTTTCAAAAATATGTTTTTTAAAACTTTTATGCTGTTAACACATAATTATGGTACCGGAAAATGAGGTTGGCTATAATTAATTTTCAGACAGGAAAGGGTCTTTAACAAAGCTTTCAAATGAATAATTTATTGACAGCAAATTACCAAAATTTGTTAAAATGATTTAAATACCTATATTTAACCATCATCGTATGAAATTTAACCTTTTATTTGTTTTGGTTGAAAAATCAGAGTACGGTACATAAACTGGGACTTGAGATGCAAGAGTTGCTGTTATTTGTTTGGTTTAGACTGCCCTTTGTTTTGAAAAGTCCGGTAGGTGGCGACACCTCCATCCTCTGTTTCTAGAGGATAAAATCTATCCTCCAAAAACAGAGGCCGCCTAGACCTGTTTAAGGCTTGGTGCAGAATTGCCTAGATACAGACATTATCTTGATTGACGTAATTTGAGGTTTGAGGAAGTTAGCCTGGTCCACATCTCAAAGATATCTCTTATCTTGGGTTTACCAAATGTTTCTTCCTTCTATGAACTTTTATATTCAGAAGCCATTAAAGGTACTATACTAAACATAAAACAAATGCAAATAAGGTCAAGGTGACACATTCATAGAGGGTCAAGGTTAATAATTAAGATTCTTCCAAAAAAAAACCTTTTTATTGCTAATTTTTTTTAGGATTTCCTTAATATTATTTACAAACATACACCTTTTTAAAGTATTAACCTTGTGAAATTTTTGGCATTTCAAGATTTTATATCATCAAGCATGGATGATCTCAACCAAAGTTACAGGGTTTAATCATATTGTACCTTGACTTGATTGCTTTGACTTGCCCAGCATGTTAACGGACCGGGAACCAGGGTCATTGACTGGTCCTGTTTTAATGTCCACTGACAGATGGACAGGGGACTGTGGCAGGATAATTGATAATTTTATGGACCAAGTCCAACCAGTCCCCTCACCAATGAATGCCCCCAATCGTGTAAGCCCCAATAGAATACTAGAGGGTTCCCTGTAATTTATCAGACATCTGAATGGAGGGAGGGAGGGTTAGGCATTAGCATAGCAATGACACCTATCCACAGGGATTACCTGAGTGACCTTTGGTGTACGCTTGACCCTAAGGTCAGTCAGTCAGCTAGAAATGCTTTTTAAGTTTTCTTGCTTTTCTCCCCCTTGATGCTGTTAAGGTGTTTAATTACATTCTCAGTCTTCCCATGATAAACAAACCTCTTGAGATTTTGCTTCTTCTGAGGAACCTGTATAGCTTTGAATTCATGAACATTTGTTGTGAATCCCTTTTTTATGCTTTGTAGACTTCTTAGATTGGACACAGAATATTAACTTCTTTACATTGCCCTAACAGAGTTGACAGACAGTTTTCTGACCAGTTAGCAGAATAGAACACTACTCTTACTGCATTGCTTGATTACTTTATTTTACCAGCCTTTGTCTCTATATTCATCTTTTTCTGGGGACACCAAATACACTAGAGTTTTCTCTCACTTCTAATTAGGTGCAGGTGCTTTGCACTTAAAATTTTTCCAGCTGAAATTTGTTCTCAAGGCCAGTCACTTGTATTTATATACACATCATGTTTGGAAGTATGATACATGTATAATGTAGAGTGGAAGTGAAATATTTCGTTATTTTTTAGTTGTATTGCATTTTTTGCATTCACAGACTCCTACTCCATTTATAAAACTGACAATAGAGTAGCTGATTGGAATCTTGGTAACTTGTCAGAGTCAGGTCCGTGAACTGCCTGCAGCTCTTATAATCCTAAGCACACAAAGTCTCGATACTAATTACATTGTCTCTAATCACTGAAGAAACTGGATATATAAACATTGATAGGACCAAAATATCTCCACTGGATGTTTATAGAAACATGCTGTCAGTATACAAATCAATAATTGATTCTGACATGTTGGAATTATTTATTATGGGAGTAATTCCCCAATAGGCCGTAATTCTGGTGTGAGGCCCTGTCTCTACATCAGGTATGACTTGTATAGGCCCAGATTGACAATCAGACCCCACTGGGCTGGGTGCTAAACCAATTCCTCCTAAACGGAATCATTTCATCAATAAAGTGTTCCTGCCAACTGTAAAATCTGTAGATGATACATAATTTGACTTTATTGCAATATTATGCAGACATCTTGCAGGATTTTTTGTCAGGAATATAGATTGAAGTCCTGAAGAAAGCAAAAGATGATGAAAGTATACCTGTCAGAAAAGATTAGCTGGGATATGATGAATGGAGAAAGTGGTTTTATGAAGGGAAAAATTTGTTGTAGCATCAGATGTTATGGGTGGGGTGGGTGACCTTAATTTGAACCTCTGTGGACAATTAATCTCCTATCTAAATGAAGGAGCATATCTGGAGAAAGGAAATGGCTGAAATACGGTGATTGAGTATTGATGGCCAGCTCTCACTAATATTGGGGGGTCCAGAAAGTTTTGTTAGTATGATAGTGTTGAGCTACCCTACTTTGACCTACAGATGAAAGGTTCTGTTTATCAGTAGAACTCCATCTGTGATGGCACTGTGGGCCCAATTGATTGATAATTCCCCTGAAAGGCTTGTCTGCATACTGCTGCCATGGGAAGACCTCTAATTTGTTGCAACATCCAACTTGATTTAACATCTGTTTATTGAAAATCAAACCACAAGGGTTCTCTATTATTTTTCTTCTTTGATAAACTCTCAGGGCTATAAAGATATGTTTGTATGAAGCTAGAGCAAAAATAAAATTACATAATGTATTGCACCTGAAGAAATGAAGAATATGGTCTAAGGGAGATAACTCTGATACATTTTCTGATGTTGCAGTGTATCTTAAATGGTTGGTATACACAAGTTTATTTGTTAAAAATTTTCTTACTTTAGATTACCGGTAAGGTTAAATTTTGAAGAAACTTTAGAATATGCACACCTGTGCATTGTCATTGCTTGTCTTTATAATTAAATTCCTAGGAGGATTGCAAGTGCTAAGCAGCAGATTATGGTCTAAGGGAGGCAATCCTCTGCAAATTCAATTATCAGTGGAAAAGTGGAACACTATCAAAAAAATTGAAAAAATTCTTTCTCACAAAAGAAGGAAATTCAATGTCTTACTAGAATACTCTTTATTTATTCCTTTTACTCCTATTGTCTATAATTTGTCTGGTCAGGCTAGTTTGTATCTTCATTCAAAAGACAATAATTATTGGAGAATTGTGGAATATTGGTTGTAATTAAGTCAGTGTAAGATGACTTCTGTGCAGAGTATTTTCTTTAACATTCTTAATAAAGGAAAAAATAGTTTTGCTTTTTGAAAATAACACTTTTGTGAAAATGATAATCATTTGAATCAATTGATAAATTTCAATATATTTCACTGATTAAAATGGAATAAACTGTATTTTAATCTAAGAATAATTTTAATCATTTATAATAATTAAAACAGATTTTTATGAATTTTGTATTTATATCTGTTTTTGTTTTCTCCATCAGATTTTGGACTTAGTAATACATTTAACAAGGATGAGCTGATGAAGACAAGGTGTGGATCTTTAGAATACGCTGCCCCTGAACTGTTCCACCCATCGGACAAGTACGGGCCAGAAGTGGACGTGTGGGCAATGTAAATTAGATCTAAATTGTTCTGTTGCAGAATTCAAATGATCCAAGACTACAAGAATTGTTTTGCCTTTATTAATGGATATATTAATCAATAGTTTAATTTTATTTAAACATAAACAAATTATTAATACCAGATAGTAAAATTTGATGGTAAAATTCTATATAGTAAGTTATGATTCTGCATTTTGGTCACTAGAATTTATGTTTTACAGAGGTGTCATAACTTATGCAATGGTGATAGGGAAACTTCCATTCACAACACCATACACTGACCAGTACAGGAGACAAAAACTCCTCCAACAGGTGGAAAAAGGGGTCACAGAGGTTCAACTCAAGGAGATGTGTAATCTCAGTGAAGGTGAGAGTGAGATAGGTCTGAGATGTCGAGATCTGTCATGTTTATAAATAGACATAAGAGTATATTTACTCCAAACTTTGATTGTCACAGTTAGGGGGTCCTAAAATGAGAAATATCCAGCTCTATATCAAATCAAATGCTAAGAAATTTATTTCTGTTTTAGAGCCTCAAACTTTACTTAAATCTCAGTTTAAGGAGTCAGTACAGTAATAGTCTGAATATAAATGTTAACAGAGGTAACAAAATAAGCTGCCAATCTAATTCTTTAATATTTTGATACAGAACTAAAGCAGTTACTGTGTAAGCTGTTGGAACCTAATCCCAGTCATCGTCTGCCCCTGATGGATGTAGAGATTCACCCATGGGTGACTTGTGATGCCAAAATGCCTTTCTACCCATTTCATGCCTTTCCCAGGGACAAACTGCTCAAGTCCCAGGTAATCACAAACTTCATTCGGTGATTTTCAAGTATTGTTTTTGAATAAATGATAAATTATAAAAATGTTGAATTTTAATCAAAATGTCCCATATTTGTGCATAATGGTGCATCTTTCTCATGATTATTTGAATTTGGAGTTAAACCTAATTTTAAAAAAATTTAACCATGGCCAAATGTAACTTCTTAACATTTGAGGTGAGGGCTTTCATATGCATATACAATGTATATATTCTTTTTGATGATACTTATCTTTGCTCTCAGTACTTGTAGGCCCCACTCCCTCACATATATATAGTAACTTGATCCATACCTGAACTTTTTCGTAAAGAATTCCATAAAATTCTTTTATTTACAAGAATATAAACTTCAAATTAATATATCTTTATCATAAACTATTCACTTCAATTTGTCTACTCCGTTACATAAATCTGGTACTTTCCTTCATTCATCATCCAATCATATATTAATTCCCTCATAAACATCTTGTGCTACAAGCAAATCTGTATTATGACTTGTCAGTGAACTTATATGATAATTCAAGAGAAAAGCTTAAAGCTAAATATATTAAAAATAGTGATTGTGGTTTGTGGAAAAAAATCATCAAGGTTATCAAACTTGCAATTTTAGAAAAATAAATAAGAGTTCTCAAAAAAAAAATTAATATTCAAATCAGTGTTTCTTTTAATAATAATGGTGCCTGTAAGGCAAATCTGTGAAATATTCTTAAAATAATTCTTTGTGAAAATTCATACATGTAATATTTCAAAAATTGAAAAAAGATCACACATCAGAAAGTTTGCAAAATTATGTAGTCTGACACTCATAACACACAGATGAAAAATTCAGTTTTAAACTTTTTTTTAAGTATAGCTGTAAGAGTACAGTAAATGAGCTTTGAAAATGCTTGGCTGCTGTTTAATACCCCTCCCTTTTAAACTAATTTTCTGGTGTGATCTTTTACTTTTTACAAAATAACAAGTAAAATAAGTTTCATGCTTTCAAGCTTAAAAATATACATTACAGTAATTCTAAATATAAGGAAGACAAACATTCAAAAGCAACAAAGCTACTTTTGGGCAGCCAAGCATTTTCAGAACCCATGCAAAGACTTAGAGCCAATGTTATACAGAGTCAAGCCATTTCCAGAGTCAGCAGAGGAAAATCTTGAAATATTTTGAAAACAGAAGAAAACCTGAAATAAAAATTCTCACTTCTTTTTTAGCTATATGTGCTGCTTATTAAGAGTAAGACTGAAATAAGTGCCATTCATAAAATATCAAATAAAGAATGGTTTGTTAAAATCATGTGCTTAACTTGAGAATGAAAGACTTGAAAGATCATCATGAAAGTATATAAGTTGACACAAAATACATGAATATGGTTGCACTATTTTTACCTCATTTTCTAACTCTTCTAAAATGGCTTCCTGATTGTCCAAGAAAAGAATGGGGTATGTGAAGACTCAAGATTGACATTACATATCTCAAACCCACAGGACAAAAATATGACCACTTGTTCGCGGAAATAAATCGTCGCGGATTAGTTCTCCAGCGGTCAGTCGCGAATAAAAAATGACGCGTATAATAATTGGTTTACAGTATTCCATTTGTGTCATCATGTTTTGACTTCTTCAGACAAACCAGTACTAAATGGATTCAATAAAAATAATATCCTAAGACACTGGCCATGGGGTAAACATAATGCTAACTGACACCATCTCCATTGCTTTTTTAATTGAGTTGCAAGGTGTACCAAATTTGTGAATTTAATGATAACTAATATTGTTTACTATTTCACAGATAATACCTTCCATTCTTCATTTAAGTCCAGCTTAAAACTTCCATTAACATGCCTACCTCAGTTGTAGCAGATGGAAGTGGTGAATGCAAAGGATTCTTTCTTCTTCGTGATCTTCTTTTCTTTCCCTCTAGCCATGTTGGAGCACTACAGAGGGCCATGAAGTCAAAGGCAGTGCTGACTTTGTGATCATGAGCCGCCTGGAGTTTCTCTGCTTCAGTCATCGGTGTACCACTGCCATCTTTGTGAAGGTGAGGGTTGGAGGAAGCAGCTGAAAAAACAAATATGACACGTCAACTCACCATATACATGTACTTTACTGATAATGATCAGCCTTCATAATATCCCTTAACTATTGCTGTCAAAATAACCCCTTGTTGCAAACCACAGTCAGTATGTACGATTTTCGCCCATTCTGGAGAGCTAGCTACGTACAGACTCTGGACTATATTGTTTGAAGCAATGAAAAATCTCCAGGTATATCAACAGACAATTATAAATCAGTGTAAATTATAAAAAAGAAGTACATAATTAAATCACATCAACAGGTCCTACGTATAATTTTACATACAAATGAGAAAAAAACATACTCAACAAATCTGCATAAGATTGTTGCTGAGAAAAATACTCCTGGTGATATTTCCCAATCATTTTGTAACAAAACCTTCCTTATAAGACAGAGAAAACTTCTCCACTGAACGAATTCAATGGAGTCGAGGGTGATTTGAAATACACAACATTGATTATGACTTAACTAAAACAAGATTATGTGTTAATCTTCTTATTGAGTCAACTGCACCCAGGTTAAAATACCAACATAATTAACAAACATTTTAAAAATAGCATTCAATTAGCTTTAAGAACTTAGATATTTAAGGCAATATTCCCTTATATTTTGGGGGAATAGAATGAGATTTCCATTTTTGTTGAAAAAGTATAATTAAATTATTCTGCAAAATGTAAATGTGTTTTTCAACAAACTTAATCCAAGCCTTAAAGAAACATTGTCTCAAGCACCTTAAGGAGTCTATACCATGGAGAGGGCTTAACTAAAGGTTTGCATAAATAAAAAAAAAATACCATAACATCAAAAGGAACAGTTGATTACTAGTTTCTGATAACACTTGTATATAAAACAAGAGGCTCATGGGTCACATCGCTCACCTGAACACTGTGCCTAGAAAAAGGCAAAAACCAATCCAGTTTTATTAGAAGGTTAAATGATTAAGTTGTCCTAACCTACCCCTAAAAGTGGGGGCAGGGGTATGATTTCAATAACTTGAATCTGCACTAAGAATGCTTACATTTTCTTTGATATATACTCTGGCTTTTCCCTATAAGTTGAACTTTTATTTTTGCCCCACCCGTATACCTGGGGGGTCATGATTTAAACAAATTTGAATCTACACTACCTGAGGATGCTTCCACATAAATATGACCAATCATGGGTAATTGTTCATGAGAAGAATATTTTTAAACATTTTTTTCTATATATTCCTATTTAAAACTTTGATCATCCATTGTGGGCAGATCCTACCCCCAGAGGTCATGATTTCAATACACTTGAATTTTTACAACTTGAGAATGCTTCCTTATAAATTTGACCTATCATGGCTTTGTTGTTCTTTTGTGGCCCCTACCTCTGGGGGCCATGAATTGAACAAACTTGAATTTACACTACCTGAAGATGCTTACACATAAGCTTTATCTTTCCTGACCAAATGCTTATTGGGAAGATTTTTAAAACATACCACCAAATTTTCACTATTTCTTTAAATGATCTCCCTTTGCAAGAAGGTGTGGCCCTTCACTTGAACAAAATTGAATCCCCTACACCCAATGATGCTTTGTGGCATGTTTGGGCATGACCCAGTGGTTCTGGAGGAAAAGTAAAAAGTGTTAAATGTTTACACACAGATAAATGGAAGCTGGACAATCAGAAAAGCTCACTTGAACTTTCCTCTCATGTGAGCTAATAAAATGCTTAGTATAAGATAGTTAAAGTGCTCTAATTTTTTGTTTTTTTTTCAGATTTGTATTTCATGGAAAAATGAGGAATTTTCTGTGAGCAAAGACTATTAAAATAAGTCAGGCACAGGAAGTCAAAGTTAAATGGAAAAGGAAAGAAAAGAGAGACTTGATTGCAAACACACAACTTCAAACAATGCATATTAAATGCCAAAGAAAAAAGAGTAGACAAGAGCGATGGATACAAGTGGTTTAACAGTTTTGAAGAAAGACAGTACCAAGATGAAGAATTGTTTTCAGGACATACTTTCAAGATACTGGTGCAGTGAACTGGGAAGTCTTACATGAAAGTAGAAAAGGAGCTTAGAACAGTCAGTCAATACACACAAAGGGCTCAGAGCAATCAATATCTACACTCTGTTACCTCCTAGAAGTGGTAAACTATGGAAGCAGTCCTTTTTGGGAGTTCCCCTTCGAGCTATAAATAACAGTTTCAACATTCTCACTACTTCTGAGCATGACAGTACTGTAATGTAATTTCAATTTACTCTGTACAGTAATGCTCTGATTATTAAAATTTCATGTATGGAAAATAAAAGACAAAATGAAATGCAGCATTTCATAGCACACTTAAAAAAAGTTAATGTATTACTTTCTATACATTGATTGCTCTCTCTATATGTGGTAATGATCTCATGTATTACTCTCTATATGAAGTAATGATTTCATGTATTACTCTCTATGTGAGGTAATGATTTCATGTATTACTCTCTATATGTGGTAATGATTTCATGTATTACTCTCTTTATGTGGTCATGATTTCACTCTCTATATGTGGTAATAATACCATGTATTACTCTCTATGTGTGGTAATAATTTCATGAATAACTGTCTATATGAAGTAATGATTTCATGTATTACTCTCTGTATGTAGCAATGATTTCATGTATTACTCTCTGTATGTAGTAATGATTTCATGTATTACTCTCTATATGTGATAATAATCTTATGAATTTATGTAGTTATGCTTTCCTGTATTAATAAATTTCTATATGTGGTATTGATTTCATGAATTACTCTCTATATATGTGGTAATGATTTAATGTATTACTTTTTATATGTGGTAATGATCTCATGAATTACTCTCTATATATTTGGTAATGATTTCATGTATAACCTTCTTTATGTGGTAATGATTTCATGTATTACTCTCTATATGTGGTAATAATTTCATAATAACTCTCTATATGTGGTAATGATTTCATGTATTACAAACTCTCTATATGTGGTAATGATTTCATGTATTACAAACTCTCTATATGTGGTAAAGATTTCATGTATTACTCTCTATATGTGGTAATGATTTCATGTATTACTCTTTATATGTGGGAATGATTTCATGAATTACTCTCTATATATTTGGTAATGATTTCATGTATAACCTTCTTTATGTGGTAATGATTTCATGTATTACTCTCTATATGTGGTAATAATTTCATAATAACTCTCTATATGTGGTAACGATTTCATGTATTACAAACTCTCTATATGTGGTAATGATTTCATGTATTACTCTCTATATGTGGTAATGATTTCATGTATAACTCTCTATTTGTGGTTAAGATTTCATGTATTACTCTCTATATGTGGTAATGATTTCATGTTTTACCTTCTATATGTGGTAATGATTTCATGTATTACTCTCTATTTGTGGTAATGATTTCATGTATTACTTTCTATATGCGATAATAATTTCATGTATTTATGTGGTAATGATTTCCTGTATCAATTACTCTCTATATGTGGTAATGATTTCATGTATAACCTTCTTTATGTAGTAATGATTTCATGTATTACTCTCTACTTGTAATAATGATATTATGCATTCCTTTCTATATATTGTAATGATTTTATGTATGTAATTCTATATGTAGTAATGATTTTATGTATTACTTTCTTATTTCTGGTAATGATATTATGCATTCTTTATTATATGTGGTAACAATTTCATGTACAGTGTATTACCTTCTATATGTGGTTATGATATCATGCACTACCTTATTTCTTATTTCTGGTAATAATTTAATATTATGTATTCCTTTCTATATGTGGTAATGATTTTATGTATTTATATAACTTTCTATATGCAGTAATAATTTTATGTATCTATATAACTTTCTATATGTGGTAATGATTTCCAGTATTACATGTACCTTTTAAATGTGTTGATGATTTCATGCACTACCTTATTAATATTTCTGGTAATGATTTCATGTATTACCTTCTATATGTGGTAAGCTATGGGTGTGGTTGGCAGTTGGGCATTCATCCTGGACTATATATAAAAAGCATTTCCCGTAAGCACAAATTCCACATTAGAGAAACTTTTACCAAACTAAATTTTGAAAACTTTGAACTTTGTACTGGTAATGATATAGTACAATTAATTTTCAAATTTCAATTAAACCTTAAAACTGTTTAATATTTTATTTTAGATGAAAGGTTGACAAAACATTTGGTTGGTGTAACTATAGTACAAGGCACTACTCAATATCATGTGACAAACAAAGGGGAAATAACTTGTGTAGGATTAGGTAAAACTAGGTTCAAGATCAAATCTAATACTCTGTACACACACTAAAGATTCATGACTGTTCAATTAAAAGTCCTACAGTCTTTCCTTCAGCAATGAACTAATTTGCAAAATAATGAATTAATCTAATAATGAATAAATGCTTTCTTGAAAAGAAATGATTTTTATGTAAAAAGATAAATAACAGTTTTCAGACAGAAGAAGGTAAGAAAGGAGAAATTAAAACAAAAAATTAGTATCTTATACCTGGACAACGAATTTGGAAAAAAATATTGTATTGTTCAAAGTTATCTCGTTATTCCCCATTTAAGAACTTAAAGATATATCATCACTTAAATTGTTAGATAAAACATATATTCTCTTACTAGTGGCAGCTAGAAAAGCTTTATGTTTTTCTTCAATATAATTTTTTGTATCCCAAGTTTTGATTTTGATTGATACTACAACTGATGCCATTTTAACAGAGGTTTTAATTAACATATTGGTGGAAACTGCATTTACATTATTTTACTTTATAATCTCAAAACAGCTTATATTGTACCATAGCTCTGGAAAAAATTTACTAAACACACTTAATCAAAAACTGAGGAAATTCAACATGCAAGGGCAGAACATATTTGATTCTGCATGGTCTCTGTGGTCTTCTGGGTATAATTTCACAACAAAACAATCATAGGTCTGGACATGCCTTGATATTCATTCTCTAGAGGTAGGGACTGTGACAAGACGTGCCAAAAACTGAGGAAATTCAACATGCAAGGGCAGAACATATTTGATTCTGCATGGTCTCTGTGGTCTTCTGGGTATAATTTCACAACAAAACAATCATAGGTCTGGACATGCCTTGATATTCATTCTCTAGAGGTAGGGACTGTGACAAGACGTGTACACTCTATTGTACAGGCATGCCAACAGTCACACATGACTGAACCCGTGTACACTAATGATCACCACGGCGTGCATCAGGAGGGAGGGGGTCACTAATAGCTAGTTTACCTTTGACCTCCTCCAAATCAACCTCTGGGGTAGTCACACTTTGTGACAAAATTTGTGGACTTTGTACAACTTTCTTTTTATGCTTGGTACCTTTAGATTCTCTTTTTTCTCTTCTTTTTTCATGAAAGCTTGTGTAGTCTAGGTCAAATACTCCTGCAAAAATCAAAAGTTAATTTCATATCCATGTTTTTTAAAAAAGTTTTGTAACAAGGAAATTGCAAACATGAATGTATTTTTTTGTGGAAATGTGACTGACTGAATAAAAAAGACCCAATTTAACTGCATGGCTTACCTAATTGAAAAGACACGGTTTTAACTGGCTAACACCGGAATGATATACACCCAATGTAGCTGACTTACCTGAATGAAATACACCCAATGTAACTGACTTACATCTGAATCATATACACCCAATGTAGTTGACTTACCTGAATGAAATACTGACTTAAACCTGAGTGAGACTTAAACCTGAATGGTAACACCCAATGTAACTGGCTTACACCTTTGTGAAATAGACCTAATGTAACTGGCGTACACCTTTGTGAAATACCGGTAGACCTAATGTAACAGGCGTACACCTTTGTGAAATAGACCTAATGTAACTGGCGTACACCTTTGTGAAATAGACCTAATGTAACTGGCGTACACCTTTATGAAATAGACCTAATGTAACTGGCGTACACCTTTATGAAATAGACCTAATGTGTCTCACATACACTTGAATGAAATAGATCCAATTTACACTTTTAAGAAATAGACCCAATGTTACTGGCTTACACTTTTAAGAAATAGACCCAAAATAACTGGCTTACACCTTTATGAAATACAGTGGACCTTCAGATATCCGGATGCTTCAGTATACAGACGACTTTTCATCGGAACAGAATTTTTTAATGTTTTTTGTCTTGTTTAGTAGGTGATTTAGATATCCAGATGCTTCTGGATAAATGAGGCTCCACTGTAGACCCAATGTAACTGGTTTACACCTAACTAAATGAAATCCAATGTAACTGGTTTACACCTAAATAAAATAACCCAATGTAACTGGCTTACACCTTAATGAAATAAACCCAATGTAACTGGTTTACACACTAATGAAATAAACCTAATGTAACTGGCTTACACCCTAATGAAATAAACCTAATCAATTCATGAGATCATTACCACATATAAAAAGTAATACATTAAATCATTACCACATATATAGAGAGTAATTCATGAAATCAATACCACATATAGAAATTTATTAATACAGGAAAGCATAACTACATAAATTCATAAGATTATTATCACATATAGAGTGTCATACATGAAATCATTACTACATACAGAGAGTAATACATGAAATCATTACTACATACAGAGAGTAATACATGAAATCATTACTTCATATAGACAGTTATTCATGAAATTATTACCACACATAGAGAGTAATACATGGTATTATTACCACATATAGAGAGTGAAATCATGACCACATAAAGAGAGTAATACATGAAATCATTACCACATATAGAGAGTAATACATGAAATCATTACCTCACATAGAGAGTAATACATGAAATCATTACTTCATATAGAGAGTAATACATGAGATCATTACCACATATAGAGAGAGCAATCAATGTATAGAAAGTAATACATTAACTTTTTTTAAGTGTGCTATGAAATGCTGCATTTCCTTTTGTCTTTTATTTTCCATACATGAAATTTTAATAATCAGAGCATTACTGTACAGAGTAAATTGAAATTACATTACAGTACTGTCATGCTCAGAAGTAGTGAGAATGTTGAAACTGTTATTTATAGCTCGAAGGGGAACTCCCAAAAAGGACTGCTTCCATAGTTTACCACTTCTAGGAGGTAACAGAGTGTAGATATTGATTGCTCTGAGCCCTTTGTGTGTATTGACTGACTGTTCTAAGCTCCTTTTCTACTTTCATGTAAGACTTCCCAGTTCACTGCACCAGTATCTTGAAAGTATGTCCTGAAAACTATTCTTCATCTTGGTACTGTCTTTCTTCAAAACTGTTAAACCACTTGTATCCATCGCTCTTGTCTACTCTTTTTTCTTTGGCATTTAATATGCATTGTTTGAAGTTGTGTGTTTGCAATCAAGTCTCTCTTTTCTTTCCTTTTCCATTTAACTTTGACTTCCTGTGCCTGACTTATTTTAATAGTCTTTGCTCACAGAAAATTCCTCATTTTTCCATGAAATACAAATCTGAAAAAAAACAAAAAATTCGAGCACTTTAACTATCTTATACTAAGCATTTTATTAGCTCACATGAGAGGAAAGTTCAAGTCAGGGGATGACAAATCCCATTGCCCGACGCCCGGGGCTAGTGAATTTTAGGGTTGGGCAAGTGAAATTTTATCAACCACTTGCCCGTGGGCAAGTGACTTAATCAATTATAAAAAATAAAATCAATATGTATGCCAATTTTCTACTCAGTATTTTTTTATATATATTTATAAATACAGTATAAGTTAATGGTAGGGCAGGCAAAAATTCAGGTAGGGCAAGTGAATTTTGACCATGTACTTGCCCTTGGGCAAGTACCTTTAAAATCTATTTGTCAGCCCCTGTTCAAGTGAGCTTTTCTGATTGTCCAGCTTCCATTTATCTGTGTGTAAACATTTAACACTTTTTACTTTTCCTCCAGAACCACTTGGTCATGCCCAAACATGCCACAAAGCATCATTGGGTGTAGGGGATTCAATTTTGTTCAAGTGAAGGGCCACACCTTCTTGCAAAGGGAGATCATTTAAAGAAATAGTGAAAATTTGGTGGTATGTTTTAAAAATCTTCCCAATAAGCATTTGGTCAGGAAAGATAAAGCTTATGTGTAAGCATCTTCAGGTAGTGTAAATTCAAGTTTGTTCAATTCATGGCCCCCAGAGGTAGGGGCCACAAAAGAACAACAAAGCCATGATAGGTCAAATTTATAAGGAAGCATTCTCAAGTTGTAAAAATTCAAGTGTATTGAAATCATGACCTCTGGGGGTAGGATCTGCCCACAATGGATGATCAAAGTTTTAAATAGGAATATATAGAAAAAAATGTTTAAAAATATTCTTCTCATGAACAATTCATAATAAAGCACAATGATAAAATATTTTGTTTCAGTCAAAACACATATATTTTGTTATTTTCAAAATACTTGTTTATTTATATATTTTTCAAAAATCTGTGTTCTCTGTATATTTTAAGTGTCTTCTTAACTTTATAAAATAATTCTTTCATTTTCTTGTTTTTATTTTTTTTTTCAGATGAATTTGATGTGTAGTATCAGTTTAAAAGTTCATACTAGTTGTTTAATGTTGTTCTCAGTATCAATAGATGTTTTTGGGACTACAAATGAAGTCTAATGAATCTTAATACATGTATCACTGAGATGTTTCAAAGTTAAATGTGAAAATTTATAAAACAAACTTAAATGTATTAAAAATCAAATATTTTGTCAACTTTTAACTTTAAACATGCATTCAAACTTTTGAGAGAGAGAGAGAGAGAGAGAATTTGTGATTTGATAATAAAAAAAAGCAACACATGCCTTTTCAGTCATATATTCAAGTTAACTTACAAGTCATGAAGTTTTGTACAATGCAAGTATATGTATTAAATATTTAATTTGATTTCATTAAAATACTGTCAGTCAGAAAATGTTAATACTAAACCTATTTGATCTTTACCAAAGTGCCTCTATAAAAATTACTTCATTTAAAATATAAAGTACTAATAACAAATGTCTGTAATTCATATTTTTAATTAATAATAATAATAAAAAATATTTTGAAAAAAATTCAAGGGCAGTAAGCAAATTCATACTGTAACAATAGTGTTTAGAAGGAAGGCTGGAAAACACTAAAGCTATAAGCAAAAATCTTTTTAAACTAGTACATGTAATTGGAAAATTAGGGAAAAAATAATAATCTAGTACATGAACTAAATCTTGATGATTAAAGGTTATAACAAATGAAATTTGAAGGGAAGACATAGTTTATTAGGACCTGTATACATGTAAGTAAGCTAGTGTTTGTCACTAAATAATAAAGCATTTCATGGTACTTTGTTGAATGGTACATGATATAAAGAGATGAGGTGGTTAACAGATTACTCAATAGATTTATCTAAAAAATTTAATTTTTCTAATCATTATAATTTATTATTAAAGGAAAAAACACATGTTTAAGCCATAAAATTTAGTGTAATTTCTGATATTTTTAAAGAGAACTCCAAAGTCTTCTTTTCCAGGAGGGTTTTAGATTTTAAAATAAAGCAAACATGACAGGCTTTCATATATGTATATCTGAAAAAAAAGTTATTTTGTTTTCAAATGTATTGCCTCTTCCTTTTCCAACTAGTCATGGTCATGTGAGCTAGCTTGGAAAAACACTGAAACAAGGTCATACCATTCCCCCATATAATCATATAAATGAGCAACAACAAACATTTGTACAAGTATAATAATATAATTCATATGATTTCCATGCAGAGTAGGCTAGCAAAATTATAGCATCAATAAACATTCCTTGTGACCTTGAAAATATAAACTTCTCAAGGTTGCATAGGCCAGCAATAATACCACCTTCGATCTCTGAGTATATGTGCTCTGTATGGATTTGTTAGACAATACAGACAGCTTTAGGGGATATATAATCTTACTGTGTGGAACAAGAAGAAAAAATCTTTTCTTCCATGGCATTTATATAAAGTTTGAATCATCAATACCTAATTTGCAATGTTGACATTTTTTTTTGCAATATGAAGAAAAAAAAAACTAAAAATGCCAAACAAAAACTCAAAATTAAAGAAAAGCATTGAGAGTTTTAAACTCATTTTTAAAAAATATATGCTAACCATTTCCATGTATGACTACTGGAAATAGCCTGTGCATGATATACTTAGTATATATCATGATAAGATACATTTGATACAGAGGAGAAAACATCTAGATATATGTTACAATAAAGGCATGACACTAAAGAGAGAGTGGATTTACCTTATGGAACTGTTAATTATGGGCCATTTGCTGCTTGAATGGATTCGTGAAAGAAAAAGAAGTTGCTGGTGTAATTTATTTGTGGAAATTAGTTGGAAGAATAAGCTTTAAAAGATTAGTGGCAAAGACAAAATGTAATGATGTAGGACAAATGGTATAGTTTAATTAATTTGACCAAGAAATTAAGAAAAAATAAAGAAAAAACATTAAAATTTGGTGGTAACTATAAAAAAGATTGTGTAATTTCATTCAAATGAATAAAAAAAGTAAATGAAAGGAGTAGGCTACAAAAAGTAAGCATTAAAAAGAATATTTCAAGACAAAGCATTTCTCATTTTCCACAAATGCTAGTTTAGCTGACTCAGACAATGAAGCTTTCAGAATAGGAACAACTACCATTGAATATTGAAATGATGCTACAATCTCTACCCACACAACAAAATGTGTGTATAGACCTCTAGACAAATCCAAAGATATGGTGGATTCAGCGTGTTGCAGTCTGGGTCCATTATTTTCAATCTTACACCAAAACGAAGAACTACTTATTCATTAGAATATCACATAATGTAAACTTTGTTTAAAAAAAAACAATTGAATTCTTGCCCTTTTTTCTGAAAATGGAACCCAAACTAACCCTGGATCTACCACTGTGAATCTATGTTATGATACAAATGACTTCCAGGACCAGATCTCTACATCCAGTAAAGGGACATAACTGAGGAAGCACTGACCTGGGTGTTCTTTCCCTTGATGTCATTGTCAGTATTATCAGTATTGGTCAAGCAGCGGTTCTTCTGGTTTGACTGGGTTATCTTGGATCCTTTGACTAATAATTCTGTCTCCTGATCTTCTAAAATAAAGCACATTTTGCAGTGTGTATCTGGCTTTTCCTTTCAATAATAAGTACAGTCAAATCTCATTATCTCAAACTCAATGGGATTGAGAAAAAACAAACAAAAACAAAAAGATAATTTCAGAGGTTTAAATATGTTGGGGAAAAATGGTTAATATTTTAACCTCATTCTAACATTAACACCGTACTTAAGATATTGAAGGTCAAGATAATCAAGTTCAACTTTAACTTTAAGATTATTCTCTAAAAACCATTTTGATATTAACCCAAAATTTTTTTACAGGTAAGTGTGGAGATTATATCTATGTGAATCAGCTTAAGGTTCAATTAAAATTGTGAGAGAATGCTCAATAAAACTGCCAAATGAACTCTGGAATTAAAGAAGTTCAAACATTTTGGGCTCATTTCAGAAGTTTTAGGAAAAAAAAATTTATAAACAGGTTCAAAAATATAAGTAAAAACATTTTGTTTTTACTTTAAATCATTCCCAAAAATCCCCTCCCCTTAAAACAAAATCATGTTTATTTATGAGATTTTGATAAAAAGAAAAGTTGCTTGGTGGGAATACATGTCATCTTAAAAAATTGCTAATCATGGGGTGAAAAAAACCCACATAAACCAAGCTATACATAGCAAGCAATATACAAACAACTTGGGATTTTCTAACCACTTCATCTAATCTCATGCTTTGAGAAGCAATGGGATAATAATAAAAAGGCTCAAGCAGTGGATGTGTGTGGATATTTACCCTTGTTCATTGGATGTATTTTGGCTCTACTGACTGTTGACCCTTTGTCCAATCCATCATCTGCTTTAGTTTGGTCATTCCCAGCACCATCAGATAAAGGGTCCACAGAATTACTACTGAAAATACACCAACTTTCGTCAGTTCCTTGGCATGAAGTATATGGAGATAACATACACACAGTATTCAAGCTCAAAAGTCAAATAACAATACATGTACAATTTTTGGAGCAGAGCAAATAATGAAGCTTTAAAACATCAGAGTTGTGATCAGGTGCCATAGAGGGGTGAGCATCCTAAATATAATACACAGTATAACTTTTTGGATGCCAAGAACAATTCAGATGACTTTGACCAACAAGTGATACTTACTGACATTCTTGGACCTCTGGCTCCTCGTTTGCATATTTTGGACTTCCTTGCAAATTTGAAAGGGAGGACTTTTGCTTGGTTTTATTAGACTTTAATTTTGCATTTTTCTTTCTTAGGTTGAGTTTGTAGCCAAAACAAGGCAAGGTAGGGGTCTGCACACAGCTGGAAGGGGTTGTAGCTGTAGATTTTAATTCAGTGTTGGAAAGTAAGAAATCAAAGTCATCACTGTGGAAGCTCTCTATACGAGCAAGAGGGGTTTTAAACATGTTTCTAGTTGGGGTATTGGGCATAGCAAACTTATACAAGTGTTTTGAATAGCTTTCTGATGGAGTTAAGGGACTAAGCTTGTCCTCTGGAAGATTTGGTTGAATAGAAGACTCTGGTACATTCACATCACTACTGGCATTATTGGCAATATCTTTGGCATGAACACTTTGTACACTGGGGAAATTTTTCACCACTGGCAATTTCAATTCAAGCTTTTGAGGTGTGCATAATTTGCTAGGATTTAGGTCCTTCATGGTAGTTTTTGTCACAATTTGATCTTTTGAATTAATTCTCCTCCCTTTCAATGGATGATGGATTTCCTTCACCACAGAACTCGGATTTACCACATCCAACAAATTGGTTTTACTATCCGACTGATCCTCAGAACACTCAACATCTGAAAGACATACAATTCCTACATCCTGAGGCATGCTGGGAGAATTTCCATCCACTTCGTCAAATCCCCCACAAGCTTCATCATGACTATCACTTTCTGACAATACCTGAATGTCACTCTTTTGCATAGAAGAATAATTTTCATCACAAGAACCAGAAGAGGAATAATTGCACTCTTTTTCACTTTTTGCAAGTTGATCTACTGCAGTTTGAATCTGCCCATTCTTAGATGGAGAGATCAACTTGTTTTTAGGTCTCACAATGGCTTTGATGTCTGCAGAAGCAATTTTTGCTTCCACCGAGTCCTGATGCACAGCCTCTAACAATGGATGTCTTGATTGCCTGGAATGAACCTCAGCAGTAGATGTAGTGGTTTTGCTAATTGATACAGGAACTATTTCTTCTGAGTGAAGGTAACTTGCAGAATTTGGACAGGAAGCATCTGAGTAATTCTGATCACTCTCGTCATGCCAGGAATCGTCCATCACATCACTACACGATCTGTGCTGTTTCTGGCCGGGCACTAAAAGTGTCACAGATTCACCATGAAGTTCAATGGTGTCAGACCTTGGAGTTTGATTTGCACTAATTGGAGGGTCGATCTTGATTTCAGGGTTAACAAGCATTACTGGACTGTTGGGTTGAGAAGAACTGGTGTTTTCCTTCATGCTCCCAGTCCTCCTGTGACCCGGGCCGTAGGAACTGGACCGAGGACCGTGCCTCCTCTTTGAGGACCTCCGCCGGAGTGAGCGCCTATTGTAGGGCTGGACTTGACCCGGTGACAACAGATTGGGGTTGTCTTGTCCAGGTATTCCCTGAGTGTGAGCCAAGTTTTCTGTGGAGTGTGGAACAGATTCCGCCTGAAACAACAAAACAACACTGAATCTCCAGCAATACTTTATTTCTGCAAAAAAGTGTATTCTAATCTACAGTTAAGTGCTCTTAATTCAAAGGAAATGAATCTTAAAATTTAAAACCAGACACTATTTGTTAGTTTTGAGTTCACATGTTAAGAACTGCAACTGATTTGCTGAATTGCATGTGTAATAATTCAAGTTTAATGCAGAAGATTAGATTTAACAATCCTGAATCAAGAAAAAATAATGACATTATTAAAACAATTTCATGCGACTTATGCAGGTAAACTTGATCTGACATTTTAAAGTTAAGATTTTTTAACAAATTTGTGGCTTAGAAGTTTAATCACGACAGTAATATATTCCTAAGAGTAGCTTATAAAATTCAAAGACCTCAAATCTCCAACAAAGAATTTAAAGGTGGGGGATTGTGGTTGTAGGATAATACAATAATCCTCTCTTTCATGGTCTATTTATCCATACATAGAAATACAATATTTACAGATTATTTCATACCCTGCAACTTACTCAGTACTTGAATTTCCTGTATTGCCTAAACTTAGCAGATAGCTCACTAGTCATAAATACTGTAGATCAGTAAATTTTCGCGACACCTTATTTTCACGAGATTGTTATTGACTCTTTGTAAGCAAGACATAATTTTCACAAATAGTTGTTATTCCTCTATATAATCGTATGGAAAACTTTCACACGCGAGAATTTAATTTTCGCGAACGCCTTGTCTCGCGTAATTACGCCAAAATAAAGTTCTCGCGAATAAAAAGTGATTTACAGTAGATGAAAAAATTCATGAAAGTAACCCAATTTTTTTTAAAGGTACTATGATTAGAATTCAGAATATCAGAATAATTTTATCTTAGGAAAATAAATCTGAAAATATAAAAGAAATGGGAAGGGAGAAGGGAGAAGGGTTCCAAAATTTTATTACTACCTGTTGGAATTTTTTGGGACACATTACATAAAATTGTAGGATTTTACTATACCCCAATAAATTGGAGGAGGGGGAATTCCCTTTTAACATTTTCATACAAAAAGTTAAAGATTACAACTGAATAAAAGTGGGGTACAAGCACTCCCTGCCCCCTCTAATAATCTATGGGTGTGCCATCTCTGCTTATTTTAACCTTTCTAACATAAAACACTGATTTTTATAGGTGTGTCCTTAAATGACCAGCTTTTCCATTCATAAAATCATTAATTTTTGGTTTTACAATTAGATATTTGATATACAATGAATCATTTATATGGAAAAAAACTTTATGCAATCAACTGTAAAACATTCTTCGATTTTTTAATGTAAAAGGCAAATATGCCATACATTCTAAGGTATAGAGTGAAACTCATGGCGAGTTGTTAACTTTTCTTCAAAAATTTATATTTTGTACATATATAGTGCCTAAGTTTAGAAATTAAGCTTGGGATTGTACCAGCCAGTGGGAAATAAACTCCAATAATATGTAGTGATTTGTATTTGGTAAAGGAATTGAAATATAATGGCACTGTCATGTCTTCCTTGCTATTCCATTTGTGTCATCATGTTTTGACTTCTTCAGACAAACCAGTACTAAATGGATTCAATAAGAATAATATCCTAAGACACTGGCCATGGGGTAAACATAATGCTAACTGACACCATCTCCATTGCTTTTTTAATTGAGTTGCAAGGTGTACCAAATTTGTGAATTCAATGATAACTAATATTGTTTACTATTTCACAGATAATACCTTCCATTCTTCATTTAAGTCCAGCTTAAAACTTCCATTAACATGCCTACCTCAGTTGTAGCAGATGGAAGTGGTGAATGCAAAGGATTCTTTCTTCTTCGTGATCTTCTTTTCTTTCCCTCTAGCCATGTTGGAGCACTACAGAGGGCCATGAAGTCAAAGGCAGTGCTGACTTTGTGATCATGAGCCGCCTGGAGTTTCTCTGCTTCAGTCATCGGTGTACCACTGCCATCTTTGTGAAGGTGAGGGTTGGAGGTAGCAGCTGAAAAACCAAATATGACACGTCAACTCACCATATACATGTACTTTACTGATAATGATCAGCCTTCATAATATCCCTTAACTATTGCTGTCAAAATAACCCCTTGTTGCAAACCACAGTCAGTATGTACGATTTTCGCCCATTCTGGAGAGCTAGCTACGTACAGACTCTGGACTATATTGTTTGAAGCAATGAAAAATCTCCAGGTATATCAACAGACAATTATAAATCAGTGTAAATTATAAAATAGAAGTACATAATTAAATCACATCAACAGGTCCTACGTATAATTTTACATACAAATGAGAAAAAAACATACTCAACAAATCTGCATAAGATTGTTGCTGAGAAAAATACTCCTGGTGATATTTCCCAATCATTTTGTAACAAAACCTTCCTTATAAGACAGAGAAAACTTCTCCACTGAACGAATTCAATGGAGTCGAGGGTGATTTGAAATACACAACAGATTATGACTTAACTAAAACAAGATTATGTGTTAATCTTCTTATTGAGTCAACTGCACCCAGGTTAAAATACCAACATAATTAACAAACATTTTAAATATAGCATTCAATTAGCTTTAAGAACTTAGATATTTAAGGCAATATTCCCTTATATTTTGGGGGAATAGAATGAGATTTCCATTTTTGTTGAAAAAGTATAATTAAATTATTCTGCAAAATGTAAATGTGTTTTTCAACAAACTTAATCCAAGCCTTAAAAGAAACATTGTCTCAAGCACCTTAAGGAGTCTATACCATGGAGAGGGCTTAACTAAAGGTTTGCATAAAAAAAAAAAAATACCATAACATCAAAAGGAACAGTTGATTACTAGTTTCTGATAACACTTGTATATAAAACAAGAGGCTCATGGGTCACATCGCTCACCTGAACACTGTGCCTAGAAAAAGGCAAAAACCAATCCAGTTTTATTAGAAGGTTAAATGATTAAGTTGTCCTAACCTACCCCTAAAAGTGGGGGCAGGGGTATGATTTCAATAACTTGAATCTGCACTAAGAATGCTTACATTTTCTTTGATATATACTCTGGCTTTTCCCTATAAGTTGAACTTTTATTTTTGCCCCACCCGTATACCTGGGGGTCATGATTTAAACAAATTTGAATCTACATACCTGAGGATGCTTCCACATAAATATGACCAATCATGGGTAATTGTTCATGAGCATGATAAAATATTTTGTTTCAGTCAAAACACATATATTTTGTTACTTTCAAAATACTTGTTTATTTATATATTTTTCAAAAATCTGTGTTCTCTGTATATAGTGTCTTCTTAACTTTATAAAATAATTCTTTCATTTTCTTGTTTTTATTTTTTTTTTTTCAGATGAATTTGATGTGTAGTATCAGTTTAAAAGTTCATACTAGTTGTTTAATGTTGTTCTCAGTATCAATAGATGTTTTTGGGACTACAAATGAAGTCTAATGAATCTTAATACATGTATCACTGAGATGTTTCAAAGTTAAATGTGAAAATTTATAAAACAAACTTAAATGTATTAAAAATCAAATATTTTGTCAACTTTTAACTTTAAACATGCATTCAAACTTTTGAGAGAGAGAGAGAGAGAGAGAGAGAGAGAATTTGTGATTTGATAATAAAAAAAAGCAACACATGCCTTTTCAGTCATATATTCAAGTTAACTTACAAGTCATGAAGTTTTGTACAATGCAAGTATATGTATTAAATATTTAATTTGATTTCATTAAAATACTGTCAGTCAGAAAATGTTAATACTAAACCTATTTGATCTTTACCAAAGTGCCTCTATAAAAATTACTTCATTTAAAATACCGGTATAAAGTACTAATAACAAATGTCTGTAATTCATATCTTTAATTAATAATAATAATAAAAAATATTTTGAAAAAAATTCAAGGGCAGTAAGCAAATTCATACTGTAACAATAGTGTTTAGAAGGAAGGCTGGAAAACACTAAAGCTATAAGCAAAAATCTTTTTAAACTAGTACATGTAATTGGAAAATTAGGGAAAAAATAATAATCTAGTACATGAACTAAATCTTGATGATTAAAGGTTATAACAAATGAAATTTGAAGGGAAGACATAGTTTATTAGGACCTGTATACATGTAAGTAAGCTAGTGTTTGTCACTAAATAATAAAGCATTTCATGGTACTTTGTTGAATGGTACATGATATAAAGAGATGAGGTGGTTAACAGATTACTCAATAGATTTATTCTAAAAAATTTAATTTTTCTAATCATTATAATTTATTATTAAAGGAAAAAACACATGTTTAAGCCATAAAATTTAGTGTAATTTCTGATATTTTTAAAGAGAACTCCAAAGTCTTCTTTTCCAGGAGGGTTTTAGATTTTAAAATAAAGCAAACATGACAGGCTTTCATATATGTATATCTGAAAAAAAAGTTATTTTGTTTTCAAATGTATTGCCTCTTCCTTTTCCAACTAGTCATGGTCATGTGAGCTAGCTTGGAAAAACACTGAAACAAGGTCATACCATTCCCCCATATAATCATATAAATGAGCAACAACAAACATTTGTACAAGTATAATAATATAATTCATATGATTTCCATGCAGAGTAGGCTAGCAAAATTATAGCATCAATAAACATTCCTTGTGACCTTGAAAATATAAACTTCTCAAGGTTGCATAGGCCAGCAATAATACCATCTTCGATCTCTGAGTATATGTGCTCTGTATGGATTTGTTAGACAATACAGACAGCTTTAGGGGATATATAATCTTACTGTGTGGAACAAGAAGAAAAAATCTTTTCTTCCATGGCATTTATATAAAGTTTGAATCATCAATACCTAATTTGCAATGTTGACATTTTTTTTTGCAATATGAAGAAAAAAAAAACTAAAAATGCCAAACAAAAACTCGAAATTAAAGAAAAGCATTGAGAGTTTTAAACTCATTTTTAAAAAATATATGCTAACCATTTCCATGTATGACTACTGGAAATAGCCTGTGCATGATATACTTAGTATATATCATGATAAGATACATCGAAGTGGATGGAAATTCTCCCAGCATGCCTCAGGATGTAGGAATTGTATGTCTTTCAGATGTTGAGTGTTCTGAGGATCAGTCGGATAGTAAAACCAATTTGTTGGATGTGGTAAATCCGAGTTCTGTGGTGAAGGAAATCCATCATCCATTGAAAGGGAGGAGAATTAATTCAAAAGATCAAATTGTGACAAAAACTACCATGAAGGACCTAAATCCTAGCAAATTATGCACACCTCAAAAGCTTGAATTGAAATTGCCAGTGGTGAAAAATTTCCCCAGTGTACAAAGTGTTCATGCCAAAGATATTGCCAATAATGCCAGTAGTGATGTGAATGTACCAGAGTCTTCTATTCAACCAAATCTTCCAGAGGACAAGCTTAGTCCCTTAACTCCATCAGAAAGCTATTCAAAACACTTGTATAAGTTTGCTATGCCCAATACCCCAACTAGAAACATGTTTAAAACCCCTCTTGCTCGTATAGAGAGCTTCCACAGTGATGACTTTGATTTCTTACTTTCCAACACTGAATTAAAATCTACAGCTACAACCCCTTCCAGCTGTGTGCAGACCCCTACCTTGCCTTGTTTTGGCTACAAACTCAACCTAAGAAAGAAAAATGCAAAATTAAAGTCTAATAAAACCAAGCAAAAGTCCTCCCTTTCAAATTTGCAAGGAAGTCCAAAATATGCAAACGAGGAGCCAGAGGTCCAAGAATGTCAGTAAGTATCACTTGTTGGTCAAAGTCATCTGAATTGTTCTTGGCATCCAAAAAGTTATACTGTGTATTATATTTAGGATGCTCACCCCTCTATTGCACCCGATCACAACTCTGATGTTTTAAAGCTTCATCATTTGCTCTGCTCCAAAAATTGTACATGTATTGTTATTTGACTTTTGAGCTTGAATACTGTGTGTATGTTATCTCCATATACTTCATGCCAAGGAACTGACGAAAGTTGGTGTATTTTCAGTAGTAATTCTGTGGACCCTTTATCTGATGGTGCTGGGAATGACCAAACTAAAGCAGATGATGGATTGGACAAAGGGTCAACAGTCAGTAGAGCCAAAATACATCCAATGAACAAGGGTAAATATCCACACACATCCACTGCTTGAGCCTTTTTATTATTATCCCATTGCTTCTCAAAGCATGAGATTAGATGAAGTGGTTAGAAAATCCCAAGTTGTTTGTATATTGCTTGCTATGTATAGCTTGGTTTATGTGGGTTTTTTTCACCCCATGATTAGCAATTTTTTAAGATGACATGTATTCCCACCAAGAGAGAGATTCTTTTTATCAAAATCTCATAAATAAACATGATTTTGTTTTAAGGGGAGGGGATTTTTGGGAACGATTTAAAGTAAAAACAAAATGTTTTTACTTATATTTTTGAACCTGTTTATAAATTTTTTTTCCTAAAACTTCTGAAATGAGCCCAAAATGTTTGAACTTCTTTAATTCCAGAGTTCATTTGGCAGTTTTATTGAGCATTCTCTCACAATTTTAATTGAACCTTAAGCTGATTCACATAGATATAATCTCCACACTTACCTGTAAAAAATTTTTGGGCTAATATCAAAATGGTTTTTAGAGAATAATCTTAAAGTTAAAGTTGAACTTGATTATCTTGACCTTCAATATCTTAAGTACGGTGTTAATGTTAGAATGAGGTTAAAATATTAACCATTTTTCCCCAACATATTTAAACCTCTGAAATTATCTTTTTGTTTTTGTTTTTTTTTTCTCAATCCCATTGAGTTTGAGATAATGAGATTTGACTGTACTTATTATTGAAAGGAAAAGCCAGATACACACTGCAAAATGTGCTTTATTTTAGAAGATCAGGAGACAGAATTATTAGTCAAAGGATCCAAGATAACCCAGTCAAACCAGAAGAACCGCTGCTTGACCAATACTGATAATACTGACAATGACATCAAGGGAAAGAACACCCAGGTCAGTGCTTCCTCAGTTATGTCCCTTTACTGGATGTAGAGATCTGGTCCTGGAAGTCATTTGTATCATAACATAGATTCACAGTGGTAGATCCAGGGTTAGTTTGGGTTCCATTTTCAGAAAAAAGGGCAAGAATTCAATTGTTTTTTTTTAAACAAAGTTTACATTATGTGATATTCTAATGAATAAGTAGTTCTTCGTTTTGGTGTAAGATTGAAAATAATGGACCCAGACTGCAACACGCTGAATCCACCATATCTTTGGATTTGTCTAGAGGTCTATACACACATTTTGTTGTGTGGGTAGAGATTGTAGCATCATTTCAATATTCAATGGTAGTTGTTCCTATTCTGAAAGCTTCATTGTCTGAGTCAGCTAAACTAGCATTTGTGGAAAATGAGAAATGCTTTGTCTTGAAATATTCTTTTTAATGCTTACTTTTTGTAGCCTACTCCTTTCATTTACTTTTTTTATTCATTTGAATGAAATTACACAATCTTTTTTATAGTTACCACCAAATTTTAATGTTTTTTCTTTATTTTTTCTTAATTTCTTGGTCAAATTAATTAAACTATACCATTTGTCCTACATCATTACATTTTGTCTTTGCCACTAATCTTTTAAAGCTTATTCTTCCAACTAATTTCCACAAATAAATTACACCAGCAACTTCTTTTTCTTTCACGAATCCATTCAAGCAGCAAATGGCCCATAATTAACAGTTCCATAAGGTAAATCCACTCTCTCTTTAGTGTCATGCCTTTATTGTAACATATATCTAGATGTTTTCTCCTCTGTATCAAATGTATCTTATCATGATATATACTAAGTATATCATGCACAGGCTATTTCCAGTAGTCATACATGGAAATGGTTAGCATATATTTTTTAAAAATGAGTTTAAAACTCTCAATGCTTTTCTTTAATTCTATAAATAAACAAGTATTTTGAAAGTAACAAAATATATGTGTTTTGACTGAAACAAAATATTTTATCATTGTGCTTTATTATTTATTTTTTTATGGATAATTAATTACTCATCTGGAAATATTCTTTTTTTTTTCTATCTAAAAATAAGAATAATGTTTGGGAGATAGTATCTTAATATTCTATCTTTTTATTGCAGAACTGTTCTGACAAAAATGGTAAACACAACACAGAAAGCAAAAAGTTTATAAAATGTTCACCTTGGAAGCATGGCTTTGTACAGTTTTTAAGGAAGAAGAAACCAAGTCATACTCATCGTAGTCAAAACAACAACGACTCTGTGCATTCCAATCACCATGTGGACTCACGCAATGGGCATGCTCGGATGGCGTGTAACAGCGCTCTCCTTCGACCTAACCCTGACGACAGCAGCAGTGAAATGGAGACTGCCTTCTCTCCTTCCCCTATCCCTGTGTTTTCTGGTGAGTTATCTCCCCTAATGGAACTCTTGAACAATATGCTAGCCCAGTTGATATGTAGGGATAAAAAAAATTTATTGATACAGGGCATTTAATAGACCTACAGCCATGAATTGCAGCTAGGCTAGCTGCATGCAGCTACAAACTGGACTTTTAACTTGTAACTTCTTTAAAGTCTTCAGTGTGGTTTTATATTGGTTTTTTGTTGTTGTTCCTTTACAGATAGTTTAGAGGTCCATCCCTCCCCTGTTCCCGGTCATATACCCCCCTCACCTGCATCGGCCACTAAAGTCTTTGATTTTACGGTGGTTTCCTCAGAATCCCCTCAAGCTAAGTCGTGCCTTCTGAGTTGGAAAGGATGTAGAGATTGTACATACAGTGATGACCAGCAATCAGATGATGGTGTAGGTGATTAGACAATGTCTAGGGTATATGTACCACAAATCACAATTGACATTTCATATCTAAAGTATCGATAAAATTTCTTTATAATGTGATCCTTATACAGAAAAGTTTAATCACTCTGTCCTATTTATTATTTGTGATGCTAAAATTGTTTTTCGCCATTTTGTAACAATTGACCATTACAAACAAAATTCACTTTAGTGTATTCACAGTTTAAACATGTTCTACTGTAACTGTAAATGCCATATAATTTAATGCTCCATTTTGATTTTTACAGCAGGGAAGTGAGTGCACCTTCAGGTTTGAACAGAGTGTGGATGTAGCAATCAAAACATCTATGGCAATTAAGAATGTACAGGATGCCAAGAAGTACTCCGCCTACAAAAAATATGCTCACACATGACGGTCTGTCAGTCACCAATCAGCACAGGAAGACAGACAGACAATGCAAACTCGTGTACTTGTGATAATGTAGCCTCGTATGTGTTCAGTCTCCCATCTGATGCACTTGTGGTTGTCATGGTGACAGATTCAGAGAGAGGCTGACCAATGACAGACCATCTCTTTGTAAGCCAATCACAGCTTAGAAGACTAGGTCTGTGCAAGGGACTCTTGGTTTTCTCTGAATCTGCCACAAAGTTGAGAGCTTTATACCCTTTCATTCCCCAGGTCTAGGCGGCCTCTGTTTTTGGAGGATAGATTTTATCTTCTAAAAAGAGAGGATAGAGGCATCGCCACCTACCGGACTTTTCAAAACAAAGGGCAGTCTAAACCAAACAAATACCAGCAACTCTTGCATTTCTCAGTTTATGAACTGTACTATTATAAATTTTGGAGAAATATTTCTCTAGCATTGTATAATATCAAAATTTCTCTATCACCAAGCCTTTTTTAAAAAAAATATTCCACACAGAATCCACATGTTATATTTCGATCCAAACCATGAAAACGAAAATTCAAAGTTACGGAAAAAATCCTATTTTGGATAATTCCTGAAAACCTGTTTGCTTTCACTGCTTTTATTGTGTCCCCTTCCAAAAAGAAGTAAAGTCAATAGTTTTACGGATGCAACATACAATAGATGAAATCCCCCACCCCTTTTCCTCTCTTCTCGTGCAAACTCATTCAAGTCCATTTTTCCCCTTTTTATAAAATTTCATGTTAAATCTTTATCGCTGACGACTGCCGTACATCTCTTTCACTTCGTTTTTAATGCCGCATTTTAATAAAACAGTAAAAATTCGTGACATCAAAGGCCATTGAAGAACTGTCTTTATCGCCTGTATGTGTATCTAATTAATTAAACTGAGATTTTAAAACCCCGAAAATAAATTAGGATCAATCTCCATCTACAGACAGTGCAAGAGGTGAAGAGTTAAACCGTCCTGAGACCTTATGAGTTAAATTACGTCTACCCGTTGTCAAACGACAAAACGAATCTGACTGAAACTTACATTGTCCGTGGAAATATATATATACTGCGGATGCATACTCCCCGTCGAGGCCTCATCTAGGAACTCTGGCGGAAGTTTGGATGCTGCATGTAGCTATAAGGAAAGTGGGCGGTGCTTTTTCTTGATTTCTCTAAATAATACTTATTTTATCTTTAAAGTGTTTTATTTGCTTTTAAGCTTTTAAAAATTATCAAGCTGAGTGTGTTTTTTTTTGTCTTTACAGTACATTTTCTTTTGTGTTTCCCTTTTCTTTAATTTTGAATTAACAGAAAGTATGAAAGTAATATTATTTATTGTGCATATAAGTGCCTTTTTATTTGTTCCGATAGGGAAAAAACATAACAATTAAACAAAATAACAAGAAATATTAAGTAGAAATGAAGCGCAAAAAGTGCCAACTTTGAAAGCGTATTGTAAAAATTCTAGACATAGAATCTCAAATCGCCACATGCAACCGATAGTTTAATGTTTGAACTTTAAATTAAATGTACTCTGGTGCTTGCACTTTTTGATTAAAGGTAGGCACGAGGCGTTTGAAAATTACCTGTGTTATCCTCTGAAATCAGAAGATAAACTATCCGACATTGCATTGCGATTTCCATATATGGTAAAAAAAATTTGCCGCCATATTGAATTTAGCTATCCTCCAAAAACGGAGGCCGCCCAGACCTGATATATGGCATATACTAGCAATTTAGCAAATAATTGCAGAGTCGCTCCGAAACAAATTTGAAGTATACAAAAGGATTTGCACTGAAAATAACTTCAAAATTAATTACAACAAACCTTTTTGAGGTTGCTTACGCCTTTAAACCTAAAAAATAATCCAATTAAAGACGATAATTCAATTTTGTTCAACGTTTTTTCTCGCTTCAAATTTACACGCCATGTTTGCATTCGTAACTCTCTGGAATCTTCTAAGTAAATTGCTACATAGTTAAAACACGGAACGAATTTCATCGTAAACCGGACCCGTAGGACATTTATCATTAAAACGATAGAACATTCTATCTAACCAAAAACCTCATCTGAAGAACTGATTCTCTTGACATGATCACACTGATTTTTGAAAGTTAAATAACCGACGCCATTGTGTAAATAGACGGCGAAATCGCCGGTCGCCGGCACTTAATGAGAACCCTAAGTCACAAAATAAATAAATAAATTGGAATTCGCATCTGCCGATGAATGTTTTTGACTCTCATAAACTTTAAGCGTATGTAACAATCCACACACAATGAAGTATAGGCTTGACCGATTTATGCATGTTGTTTAACGTCCCTCTCGAGAATTTTTCACTCATA
>PRKT01000001.1:1354313-1385678 GCA_003671525.1 Saccostrea glomerata | reverse complement strand
ATTGATATTTTCAATATTAAAAAAAATAATCATTCCAGTTTGTCATGTTATGTTCATGGCACATGAGAAATAGTTTTATGGGGAAAGTTTTTTTTACCAAATGGTAGATGTCTTGTCTAATAGCTGTTGATATTTTCCTTTTTGAAATATTTCTTTATGGTAGCACCAGCACAGAAACAGAGTGAGAGCTTTATAATGACAAATATTATAAAGTCTTGTACAGCTTTAACTTTTTTTGTATTTTTGTAACTAAATCATCAAACTTTCATCTTGTTCATGTTTTAACAATCAACAGACAATAACAATCCATGAAACAGTTGATATTTTTTCCTTTCATATCATGCAGGTAACCCTTCATTTGTACTTTACTGTATTGTCATTAACGGACGAGTTTAACAGGTTGTGAGATTCTTTGTTTTAACCAATCAGTGTACCTGTTACCCAAGCAAAAAAAGATGTACTTATGTAAGAAATTATCCTCAAAATAGGATATTATCATTTTTTTTTATCAGAAATTAAAAAAAAAGATGAATAAACTTTCCTATCCTTAGCATACTGAACAAGTACATTAGAAAATCTACCTCTTTCTTTTCAATGTCAATGTTTGCAGAATCAAATACCCCCTTTTAAAATACAATAATTTGGACCTTGTTGGGTGTGAATATGGCTAAGTATGTACATGTTTGTGTAAATTTTAGATCCATTTAAATGTCATCCTATAAAATACCATACTTTGATACACTATATCCTTTTGGTGCTTTTAGTACCAGTTTGACTGTGCTTCCATTAAATCATTTATTTCAATCCAATTTGTTAGTATTAGTGTAGCTCCTTACACTTTGTTGAACCTTTGAACTCATTTTGTGTTATATATCTGTGATATACAGACTTTTTTGTCTAGTAACACCACCTACAAGGTTACTGGTTTAATTCCACTGTAAACTTTGAACTGATCTCTACAGAAGCAGGTACTTTGTGAAGTTGTTATTGATGCTAACAGGGTTTTGTTTTGTTTTTACCCCTGCATTTTTTAGCTTGACTGGTCAAAAACCAGAAGAGATGAGATAGTAATGTGCCCATTATTTGTCTGTCTGTCAGTCTGTTGTTTGTGAACCATTTTTATGTGCTCACTCCTCCTTTCAAGAAGAGATAAAACATTGCAGTAATACACATCATTTTGGATCTACTAGTATAATTATATATATACATGTATCAATTTTTGATTTTACATAAAATGTTGCCATGACTATTGAAAAGCCAATTATGTGAAATTCTCACAAAATATTACTCCTTCTACAGTATTTGTCAGATTTAAAAAAAAAAACAACAAAAAACAGGTACATAATTAAACTACATTATGATTCTCTGTACATCTTAGACCATGTTTTGCAGAGAACACTTGTATCTGCTATATGATGTCAATAGGTTGTATAGGGCACTATATTACTTTATCTACATCTCACTACTTTGGTTGTGCACCCCTTTTGTTTTATTTCTCTGTATTGTCTTTCTGCAGAACTTGATTTTTTGTAAAAAAAAAAAAATAATTATGCAATTTACATTGAAGACTTCACAGACCCAAGGGACAGTAACTCGGACAGTCATGTTACAATTGTCTGTTTTACAAGTGTACGATAATATCTAGAAGTGCACTATCACATATTGTCTTGTAATTTACATGTGGCCATTTTTCTATTGTATATCCTTATTTATATTATAACCACCGAGCTTGTGATAATGTATGCTAAACTGAACATGAAAAATTGCACATCAGTCTGTCTTCACCATTTCTACAACGAGGGCGTCCTTCTGTCAGTCAAGTTTGTCATTCCTTCATGTTTTGGGAGTTAAATGTTAATTGTTTTCAACATTTCATGTGATTTACCCATTTCTTTCAAATATATATATACGAGTTTATACATATTTCCAGTTGTATTGAATGGTGTTTTGTCATACTGTGTGACCTTTGACCTCTGATGGGTCAAACTATTGGATTTGTTATTATAATTAATATGTTTTACTGATATTATTATATGTAGACATCATGTACAATTATAATAAAAATACTGTTCACATTGTTAACATGTCTTTTTATGGAGACACTACATGTATATGTCAATGATAATCTGAAATTGAACAATATGGTACAGAAGTAGAAGTAGACAGCGTAAGGCAGGATTCTTCTCTGGTTTCTGACTAGATGAAACATTCAAAGTATATTTGCTTATATGTCTTATATATTTAGGTGTAAGGGATTTAAAAGACCATACTTTTCATTTCTCATCACAATTGTACATCTTTAAAAAGAAATGGTAAAGTGCGTTTGAAAACTAGCAGGGACTATATTTTTGGCGGAATGATGGCATATGAAAATATCTTTTTTTTGCCTTTCAAAATCATAATAATACAATGAATTTAATTATAAGTTTTACACATTCAAAGACTTGAATAAATTTCCAAACGTAATTTAAATTAATAATAAGGGACTAAACTTTCCAAATATATCATATAAATATGATTTTCCAAACAATCTAGAACTACGTTAGATTTTAAACGCTTCCAATCAAAGTACAGATTTGAGCCAAAAATCCATAAAAATTATTTTTTCTCTCTTAATAAACGATCAAAACTTTTTGTTTTTGAATCGTTTTGTACCTTTATAAGACTACTTTATTATATGTGAAAATAAGAAAAAAGTTAAATATAGGAAGCATATGAAAATAACTAATGTATCCTAAAAAAATAAAGAAAAACAGAGAAAATTCGGATTAGACAATATCCAGTTTAGTTAAATCATTTATGTAAATTTAGTAATACCATGCTATAAACTCGATATAGTAATATCTTTTTCTGCAAAAAGAACAATCTTTAAACTTTTGAAATAGAAGAGGGCACCACATGATGGGCAACAGTATTTTTTATTCATAATGTCAAGGAAAAAGATAATGACCTTGACCTGACCTTTCCTTTGATATAAAACGGTCAAATTTAATCTCACTGATACTATCACTTACTGATATTGTCTTCTAGATTCTGTGAAAATTTCATTAGTTTTTAAATACAAGAAATATGAGAAGAATCCTACCATTTTAGCCCCACCCTACCGCCAGGGGTCATCATTTGAACAAACTTGAATCTACACTATCTGACGATGATTCCACATGAGTTTCATCTTTCCTGGCCCAGTGGTTCTTGAAAAGAAGATTTTTAAAGATTTTCCCTATATATTCCTATGTTAAACTTTGATCGGCCATATTGGCCCCACCCTACCCCTGGGGGTCATGATTTGAACAAACTTGAATGTACACTACCTGAGGATGATTCCACATGAGTTTCATCTTTCTTGGCCCAGTGGTTCTTGAGAAGAAGATTTTTTTAAAAATGCCATTAATTTTTCTATAATTCATAATTATCTCACCTTGGAAAAGGGCGGGGCCCTTCATTTGAACAAGATTGAATCCCTTTCACCCAAGAATACTTTGTAGCAAGTTTGGTTGAAATTGGCCCGGTGGTTCTTGAGGAGAAGATGAAAATGTGAAAAGTTTACACAACAACGATGACAGACAACGGAAAAAATTTTTGATCAGAAAAGCTCACTTGAGCCTTCGGCTCAGGTGAGCCAAAAACCAATTATTTTAAACCAAAAATGTTTTCATCCAAATCACTACAGGATGGAAATCAGTTTCTAAAACCTAAATGCACATGTACAAGACACATACAGACTTTTTTCTCCAAATTATGATTGGGTTACTTTGATATATGTAAGAGGAGTTCAGAGAACTAGGCTTTTGATGAAGAAAAAGAAAAAAAAAATGTTTTTCCTTACATTTGACCTAAAGTGGAAATCAAAATTCAAAACTTATTGCGCATTCTAGAGAATACTTTTAATCTTATTCCAAAGACAATCACATAATCTTGAGTCTTTCCGCCAGAGGTTGGAAAAACAACGTTGTTTTTTCGCTAGTTGGAAAGGACCGATAAGCTGGGATAGATTCCAAAGAATGGATTGGCTACTGCAAAACATTTTTACGTGCTTTTTTTTCAAAAAGAAACTGCCTTTTTTACCCTTCCCCCGGTGACTATTTATTTTCTGAAACCACATTCCACATCTACAGGACACCAATAATCCATTCCAAAAGATGAGTTAGTAACTGCAAATATTGTGCGAACAGTTAAAAAAACCAGGTTTTTGCAAAGAAAAGTTTCTTTTTAGCCCAGGGTGATAACCGAAATTCCGAAACCTTATTGCACGTCAAGAGGATACCCCTAATCACATTTCAAAATGTGAATGGACATCTGTGAAAAATCTTAAGGAGTTATAGGTAATTTTTTTGTCACTCTCAAGTCTCCCCCAGGGTGAAAACAGAAATTCTGAAACTGTGTACTGCACAACTAGTTGACTCATCCCCATTACATACCAAAATATGAAATGACTACCGGGAAAAATGTAAGGGGAGTTCAAGGAACCTAGTTTTGTAGAGAACACGGGTTTTTCATCCCTTTGGCCCTAGGGTAAAAATAAATTGCATATGTTCAAGACACCATACATCCAGTTGCCTACAGTTGAAAAAGAGAGTATGACAGACGGACGAACAGCAATACTATATTCAGGATTATTTTTACTGTTTCACGCCTGCAAACAATTCTGCACCATTTTGAATTCCCCAGACACAGTTCTGCAGAAGAGATCATGCAGTTTTCTTTTAATTTCCCAGTTTTAAAATCGCCGAAGAGGGCGAAAGGAGCGGAAATGAAACAGGCGAAAATTTCACTGTAAACAGTATACCCAAATTTTTTCAGAAAGTGAAGATATAAATCGGCGCAATTTTTGCACTTATATTTAATTTAAAACAAAGTTATTTGTGATGCATATCGACTTATGGTCTGTAAAGAGAGTGATGCCTAAGGCGGGGATATAAAAATGGTACTAATACATGTACATGTATATCGTTAACAGGATTCGATCGAACCTCTGACTATACTTTGTCTCAAATAAACCTTTAACTTGAATGAGGATCTCTTCGAATGTTCTTCTGTGAATAATTGTATATACCTTTTAGAAATATACCGGTATTACCACTCTATAGAACAATCTCAATATTTTAAGGAGGCATTAAAAAAATTGTTTTAAAATTCTGCATATAAATCACAATTAAACACTATATGATAGTGGTCAATCTTGATTTTCAAGACAATTTTTAAAAACAATACAACTGTAATAATAAAATGAATTTATCAATAAAGTGCTAAATATAAAAAAAAGTCTTTAAAGCGCTGTACAATAAATCAAAATAAGTATAATTTAAGAACTATGAATAAAGTTAACATATATCTGTTAGAAATTATAACATTAGAATTTTAAATAATTTTGCAAACAGAGTCAATGTTTTAAACTTTATTAATCAATGAACTAGGTGATTTTTCTTTTCTAAAGCTATATGCTTCTGAAAGACATTTAAAATATCATTTCTTAAAACATCAAACAATATACCTGAGCATATGTCAGTAAAATGTGGTTTATCGATACCTATCCAACGTACATTTGGCATATATAAAAACGCAAATACTAGTATATCACAAAGTATTATGTCAAATTTTGTTCAAAGAATTGTCAAAACTTTATATAATAGTCAAACTGCAATACAACGAATCCACTTTTCCCATGGCGTACTAAAAGGTAGCCGGACTGGATGTTATGACAAATCCTCCTACCGCCTCTCTGCTGAATCTACCAGTTTCACACGAGAGATTCCCATAACAAAATACCAAAATAAATAATCCTATCGGTTTGGAGAGAGGCTTTTGGACATAAAGGACAGGGTACTCTGTATAAATACTGGAGTCCCTGTTCCGTCCCGTCACACAGAGGGATGTATCTCCTGCTGGCGGTAGCGGCGGCGGCTGCCGTGACAGGTAACATTTTTATCAAGTTTAATTTTTCCTTCAAATTAAATCATGATGTGATTCATTTGGCCAAATTGATCATGAGTATTTTAAAATTAATTCTTGCATTTAGCAGTAAAACATGTATTGAATTTTTTTAAATTATCGCATTACCTGTTTTAATTTTTTGCGTGAGGCTGTAACAAAAAATAGATACGTTTTTCTTTCATCATGCAAACCATTTTGTTTGTTTTCATGAAATGTGATATAACTGAAAAAGAGATATTTTAAATGATCAATTAAATTTTCCTCTTTTTATAACGTATAAATCTTAAGATCTAGTGAAATAAAAGATCCTGTGGGTTTCTCAGACTTGAGAAATGAATTCCTTTAATTAATGGTGCATAAACTGGCTGGATGATAAAGAAATTACCCAAAAGAAACATATGAAACACTGCTAGTAATTTGTATAGCAATAAACTTTTTCTATTATTTAGTAGAGTGAAAACCACATAATCTAGCTAAACGTTTATTGCGATTTCTTCCATTTTCACCCAGAACTTTTTTTTCAGGAAGTTTAATCTTTTGGTAAATACAACAAAATTATATGTTAAACCAGTCCTTTTTTTTTATTTCAAAAAATTAAAATAATATACAACAATGTTCGATAGATATTCGAATATATTTGGGATTTTTTTTTAACATTTGCGTGTATCCAGACAGCCTCTCTGAAAACTACATGTCCTTGATTTCTTTTTTTTAAATCATATATGATGAATTTTAGCATTTTCGACCCTTATCTGATTCAAAATTATCTCATGAAAAAAATATAACAAAGCATGTAAATATAAGAGGTTTTTAAAGATATGTAAAGTTAGCTACTAGTTACTGGCTACTAGTAGCTGGCTACGACAAGTGGTAAAGTTAGCTGCTAGTATAGCTGGCTACGAGAAGTAATTACTAGTACCTTTTGTTTAAAATTACGCAGTTTTTGGAAATCCAGCTACTTCTATAACATCAACATTTGTCTCCCAAAATTGCATAATTTTAAACAAAAGGTACGAGTAGCTGAGTTTTTTAATAACGATAACTTGGTAACTTTAGTGCCAGATCATGTGGAAAAGCTCAGAGATTGTTTTTATCAACAATATCAGTGGATATCAGCGGTGTAAAAATCCAGCTGTTCAAGAATATCAATGTTTGTCTCCCAAATTAGCATAATTTTACATAAAAGGTACTAGAATGTTCAAGTCAGTTACTAGTAGCCAGTTACTAGTAGCCAACTTTACCACTTGTCGTAGCCAGCCACTAGTAGCCAGTTACTAGTAGCCAGCTTTACTTGCTTGTCGTAGCCAGTTACTAGTAGCCAACTTTACTTACTTCTCGTAGCCAGCTTCTAGTAGCTAACTTTACCACTTGTCGTAGCCAGCTACTAGTAGCCAGTTACTAGTAGCTAACTTTACATATCTGGTTTTTAAGCCCGATTTTATACCAAAGTCCATTTGAACAGCGAAGGGTTAGAAAGAAATGTAACATTCTTGAAATCTATAGCTTTATTATGGAGAAATTATTTGACTCAATTACAAGATGAAAATGTCCTATTCAACAGAAACATTTCTGATAAATTCTGAAATATATTTTCATTTTTACAGCCGCGCAAAGTCCAAGTCAACCTAGTCAAAGTGAGTATTGTTTAGATCTTGTTCAAATACTATATTTTATGCGGTATTAATCGTATCACAACTGACTCCTACATGCTTTTTGATATTGACAGCCGCTTTTTCAAAAAAATGGAACTAGAATGGAACTAGAAAATTTACTCACCTTGTCATTGCTCATTTACAAAATTATTTTGTTAAAAAACATTCTGATTGAACACAAAAGTACTCTGAAGATTAAAAAGATGCCCGAGTTTCTGATTGACAATATCTATGTGGTTTTTGTAGATCAGTTTTTTCAACAAGTTATCGGAATTCCCATGGGTACCAATAGCGCCCCGTTATAAGCAGACCCATTGTTGTATTCATATGAAGCATTATAGAATTTTTCCAAAATCTTCAACGGGAAAAGAAAAAAACACTTGCTGTGGCCTTCAACGCGACATTTAGATATATCGACTAACAATGGTTATATCCATTTTTATGTCAATACGATATATCTTGTGATACTATCAATGAGCTTGAAATAAAAGATTTCACAGAGTCTGCCAAATCTGTTTCATATTTAGATATTTTACTTGAAAAAGACGTTTATGGCATTCTAACAACAAAGCTTTATGACAAACGAGATGACTTTAAGTTTTCAATCGTCAACTTCCTTATGCAGCAATATACGTTCAAGGCCGTAACTAGGCTCAAATTTTTAGTGAGGCAAGGGCACTGGACATTCCTAGTGTGTAAATTAATTTTTGAACAATACTTTGTGTAATTAATTGTTATAAAGGAAAGGACGTTCTAAGTATTAAGTACTTGTGTCCAATCCTTTTGCTGTAACATCTTTAAAACAATAAAATATGTTCTAACCATTCCTAGTCCTAGACGAGGAAAGGGTAGTACTTGACGGCCAGTGATGGGGGATTTCAGGGGGAGGGGGATCCCGAAACCTGGGTATGAGAAAATAAAAGATTTAATCTTAGAGAGTTTTATGTTTTGAATTGTCGCATGCAAGGCACAGTGGTTAGAGCGCATGCTCTAGAGTCGCAGACTAAGGAGTTCATCCTTGCATCGCGGGTTCGAATCCCTCTGCGGGATGTACAGACGGGACCTTCAGATGAGACCGTAAAAACTATTTTATCATCTCCAGTGACCCTGTAGAACTTGCAGCCCTTTACCGGCAAAAAGTGGTGTCTCAATATGAATGAGAACTTCTTAGAAAGGGTTTTTACAATCACACAATTTACAAAACAAACATTTTGAATTATATTTCACATGCGTTTTAAATAAAAAAAAATATGGCAACTGCTGAGCTGAACGATTTACAGAAATTAAAACAAAAGTTGAAAATATTAATTTAGCATGAAAACACACATAATTCACAAGTTCAATGGAAAACTGTTTTCACTTTTCAGAAATCTCTCAAAATTTAGTGAGGCATTTGCCTCACTTGCCTCAGTGGTAGTTACGGCCTTGTACGTTCGTCACCTACATACGGGTTTATATCTCTCTGTTGATTTAATAAGCAATTAAAAGCATGTTCTAGGAATGATTTATTGTCACTGTGAAATTTTATTATGCATCATAAAATATAGTGACTAGCCAATAATTTGGAAAATTATGTAATATATCCATGAAGACTCAAAAGTCTATTTAAGCAATACAAATCAACAGCAGAGCAAACACAGACCTCTACAACAGAAAAGGAGAGGTGGAATCAGGTACCATGGAAGAGTAAGCAATGTGCTCTTTGTTAAGAATAAAAAAAAAACATGGAAAAAATCCATAGTCAAATCGGTGTGTAAATAACGGTCTAACAGATGTTTGTCAGCATCGACTTAATGACAGATTGTATATGCTGACAAGGTCATTGTATCGACGTGAACTTGGTAAATGATGACTTTAAACGTGACTATTGATATTCTTGTTCCAACTTGTTTGCGAATAGCTAGCCTGTTTTTTTTTTTTTTGGGGGGGGGGGTTAAATTATATACTTATATAAGCATCTGTAAATGCCTTATGATTTTAGCATATGAGAGAAACAAGGAATACCTGTACGAGTATGAAACACAAGCACTCACTGGAATACCTCAGGGAAGCACAATTTACTCTGGAATGAAGTTAAAATGTGACGTCAGAATTCAGTTCCGCTCCCGATCCTCGGCCACACTAAAGGTTAGCTTTCTAATACATGTCTTCTCGTATCTATTTTTTTTTCACTTAAGTAATGGTGGTTCTAAAAATTGTAGAATTTAAAAACGAAGACCTCACAGAGCAAATAGAAAATTGAGTTCAAAGAAATGTTTGGTAACATCAATAGCTCTGCGTGTTAGTCTATTGTCATTGATAAAATACAATGTTGGGAATAAAAAAATGTGTAGAACTGATCATAATGCATTTAAATTTTGTTTAGCTGGACAAAATCGTCTTAGCAAAGATTAACGACCCGATTGAATCGGTGAACCCAACCCAACAACAGGTGCCTGAGAATCTGTTCAGGCCCCTCACGGGCAAGGATGCTGATCAAATGATAAAGGACCTGTCTAGACCCATAAACTTCCTGTAAGTCAATGCATAAAAATGAGAATCTTCTTATAAAGTCAGTGTAAAGTCCTCTAAAATGAAAAAAAGTAAAGAATTACGAATCCCCCCATTCAAAATTTCGAAAACTTATTTCACATTTACAGGACACCATCAATCATCATGACAAAAATGGTTTCCAAAACGAACAGGGATTCTAGTGTGGAACCAGGTTTTTGTTAAAGATTTAATTTTTACCAGAATTGCTGGATCCAATGCACATCCTCGGGACTCTCCCAATTAAATTCCAAAAGAGGAGTAGTGCAAAAAAGAGTAGTGTAGGGAACCAGGACTTTGCACAAAACCATCGTTTTTTTCAAATCCCAATCGATTACAGTGTAAAAATCGAAATTCCAAAACCTTATTGTACATCAAATGGGACACCACGAATCATATCCAATCATATTCCAAAAATGAGATAATTTAAGGGCACCAGGTTTTTTTAGAGACAAAAATTATTCTTTTAATTTCAAATCGCCCCGCTGTGCACAAACTCGAAACCTTATTGCGAAATTAAGGGATCTTCCTAAAATATGAATTAGTTACTGGAAAAATGTTAGAGGAGTTCAAGGAACCATGTTTTGGTAGAAAATGACAAATTTTTACTCCCAGTCGCCCTAAGTGTAAAAACTCAAATTCTTAAAAACCTTATTGACAACTACAGGACACTATGAAACATATTTCTAAAGATTATTAAGGCAAAAAATTTTAAGAGATCTTTAAGAATCCGAGTTTTGTAGTAAATTTTTTCGACCCCTATCGCCCAAAGGGTGAAAGGTCTGAATTCTGAAACCTTATTGCATTCCCAATCAGTATATTCCAAATCACATTCCAAATTATTCATTCACCACTGGGATAAATGTTACAGGTATTAAAATAGTTTTTGAAGAAAAATACTGTTTTTGTCCCTATTTGATTCCCATGGTGAAAAATTAAAATTTCATAATCGTTTCCAAAGACCCCACCAATTATTTTTCTAAATTATGATGAGTAGGCTATGTTTTAAGATGTAACAGTTGTTTGAAATTCTAGATATACTGACAGACCGCCAGACAGACAATGACAACAACACTAAACCCCAACTTTCTTTGGAAAGTGTAGGGGGTAATAAACAAATCCGAGAATTCTGGGCTTTAACTTTTTATGGTGCAATAACGGCATGCAGTTATTCTTCCATTTGAGATTCTGATTTTCTCCAAAGGTACGTCCGTGGCAACGTCCGCGAAATCAAACAAGAAGCAGACGACCCGGAGTGGTCAGTCAATGTTAAGAAAGGTCTTCTCAGCATCCTGGAAGTCAACCTGGACAAGAGGAAGCAGCTAGACCAGAGCAGTTCCATCCCTCGAGTTCTGCGTCCCCAGTCCTCGAACGAGGATTCCATGTATAAGGTTATGGAGGTAGGTTTGTTGATGAGCATTGAAATGAAATCAGTTACCAGTACAAATACACAGTGATAATATACTGATGAATGTTGGGCAATAAAATAAAAATGATTTTAATATATTTCCGATTAAGGTATGAGAAAAATTGATTCCTAAAATTGCCGTTTAGATAAACGACTTAACAGAGTATCAAGATTACCCAACCACGCACTTACCGTCTCCTTTTTATATGATTATTATATTACAGCCTAGCATTGGTGGTGAATGTGAAACTCTATACAAAGTCAGTCCTCACACATCAAGTAGTGGTGATCCAATTATGTATATAACGAAAGTCAGAAACTACGACAACTGTCTGGACCGACCAATGTACTTTTCCTCCATGTTCCACGGGAAAAGGTGTGCCGAATGTGTCAAAGAAAGGGTAAGATATTCGTTAAAACAAAGCAGCATGTTGAGTTCTGTACACTAGTATGCCACACTTTTGATACATGTTTATGGTTATAGTTTTCATAACTATATATATAGTCGACTCCATTCTGTTCACCAAAGCCGAACTTTGTAATTCAGTGTCAATCCCATTTTCTTCTACAGTCAGACCCACTGAGATCCGCCTCGCAGGTCATGTACACAATAAGGGGAAACACGAGGATGTTTCAAATCCAGAGTGCTATTTCTGAAAGTCAGCACGTCTTCACACCATACTCCGACAAAGGAGGGAATGTTGTGACATATCTGAAGTACGCGAAATTATAAATTGTATATTGCCATATACAGGTTTCAACACTGAAATACTAGTAAATGAAATTCCTTTCTAAAGTCATAATAATGAGTATTAGTTGTAAAGAACATTGACAACTCAACAAAGTAAACGTGCCATAACTGTAAAAGATTTGTCTAATTGTAGCCAGACGTTAAATCTGATAAAAGTGATGGATGTCAAAGAGAGTTTATCTCAGCCAAGCAGTCCCAAAACCGTAAGCTCTGGGCTTCAATTCAAGTCTCGCCAGATTGAATCGCGCGATGAATCCTCAAGCAGTTCAAAAAAATCGCCACCTTCCAGTCAAAGTCCAGCATCAGAGGTGCTCAGCAAACAGTCGCAGAAAAGTGCAGACCAGGCAAAAGAAAGGGTACACCCTGTAAATTTCCATCTGCATTCATTAAACAAGTTGAGGGAAATACATTTAAAGGTTTATTTAGATGGATCAATTGAATAAAAGGTTTGGATGCAAGCAAGATTATATCACTATAAAGCGTCTTCGTTTTAATTGGTATTTAATGCCTTCATTCTAAGTTTCTAACCAATAATAAAATATATCCAAAAATAAAAAGCATTTCATTCGTTTAAAATTTCAAGATCCGAAAACTGTTGAAAATGTTGGAAACCTTCATGAAACCAACAATCCAGGAAGAGGCTGGTCCACTTCTAATGTCACTTCTAGAGGAGATCCGAAAGGCTGATGCCGAGAGTCTCAAAGCCGTTTTCCGTGAAACAGTCCAAAGTGCATCTGCAGACAAGAAGAAATTGTAAGTTGTTGTAATGAACATGGATCTCTAAATGCCCCAAACAACCTGTTTGCTTACTACTATGCTCTTCATTTAGTTCATCGACATGTATTTCAATATTTCAGTGAAACTGATATCAATTTTTACAAGAATATTTGACCATTTGTTTTAGAAACAATAACCAAAAACATTTTAATTTGCAAAACTTTTTACATGAGGATGTGTCTTATATTGAGTAAAACTGTGTTTAGTCATTGAATAAAGAAGAAAAAAAATTCTCAAATTATTCTTTATTTTGTTTTATAAAACATAACAGAAAGATGTTGATGGACCTGCTACCGTCAGCTGGGACCTCCCCTGCTACAGAAGTACTAAGGGACGCTATCAAGAACGACCAGATCTCTAAACCTCAGGCCGCCATCGCTCTAAACATTCTTTCTCTGTCAGCTCGACCAGAAGTTCTTGTTGCCAAAACACTTCTGGTAACCTCATACGATTTAACTTATCACACGTTGAAAAAAAACTTGTGTTCTCTTCGTGTCTAAATCATCAGCCGTGATATTCTAGTATGATACTGATAGTCATTATTTATGTGGTATTTATTAGCACTCTACCAAAAATAGAAATAAAGTTTCAAAGCAGCTTTCCTTTTGCGTATGTCTTTTACACGCTTTGTATGTCCTTACATACCTTATTGTCCTACTGAACATTTTATACAAGGTAGAAAGTTGGAATCTATCTTATTAATGAGTTATCAGTGTTTTACTTCTTTTTGCTTACTTGCATGTGATGCAATAAAAATGCCTCTTTCTGAACCTTTTCTTTCCAATTCGAAAAAAACACACTATTTTCATGATGAAGAATTAGAAGACAATCGGTGGCCAGCCAATGATGACAGAGCTGTCTGTATACATTCCAGTGAGCTCAGTCTTTATCGGCGGGCTGCGTTTGTTCTCTACGACAATCCTCGGAAACACTGAAGCTTATTAGAACCTTTCTCTGTAAAGCTGCTGTCATCTTTGGCTTTGACTAACTGTGTATGTTAGAACATAATAGTCTCAATCAAATTATCTAGGCAGGAAGCAACAGCTTTGTAGTATTTTTCGATATTCAGAGTCACTTGAAATACATGTACATGTACTCACTGGCAAAAATTTCTTGCATCTCTGATATAAATTTGAGAGTTTTGAAAATGGAATCGTAAAATCTCCGGATTCAAATACAGCGAATTCTGGCATGTTCCTTCTTGCAATACCTGATTTTTTTTTCCATAATTATGCAATTTCGTATATCCTTTAACAGGAACTTACACAAAGCCCCAAAGTTTCCCAGGACCGAATGTTGAAGAGGGCAGCCTTCCTGTGTCTGGGAGCGGTAGCGGGTAAACTTAGGGAGGAAGAACAGAGAAGATCCCGCCAGATGGTGCGCCAGGAGAACATCATTAATACTCTTATGTCTACTGTGTCAAACTCACAAAGCAGAAAAAAACTGAAGTCCAAAAGAAGAGATTTGGGGGATAGAAAGAGAAAACAACAAAGTATTTATACAAGAATAAGACAGGAAATCGTCAAGGTGTTTTTCTCTTCTTATTTCAAATTCTTCGAATACTATTCACACTAATTCATAAATATCAATACAATACCAGCCTTATTTCTTTTTTTTTTTTTTGCTTCGGTACCTTTGATTATTGCTACAAACTCTTTATAAGATGCCAGGGCCCAAAGTCTGACACATCTTTTACTAGAAAAAAGACTTTATTAATTATCTTACAGCAAAGCCTTGTGATAAACCTGATGACTTACTTTTTAACCGTCAGCTTTCTTACTTATGCAGCAATACACCTTTGCCACTTACACACAGAGTTAATATCTCTCAGTAGTTTTGAAACAGAAGAGCATGTTCTACTTGCTCTGCATTTCGAAGTGAAAGTTGCGGGTCCTAATGTTTTGATACTATTTGCACATTTATACTTGAAAGTATTTAGAATCAGTCCAATACGTTTTGCCCAGACCTAAACTATTTCGCGAGAAACAAAACCAAATAAATCTTTTTTGTTCAACAGGAAATCCAGAGTTTAATGAAATCCACTGACATGGACGATAAAATCTTAAGCTTTAAAACAGCAGGGAACTCTGGACTGCGGGAGATGATTCCAAGTATCAGAACTTACATTGAAGACAAATCCCAACCCCAGCTACTCCGAGCTCAGGCAATCTACAGTTTGCGAAAACTCACGAGTCAGCACCCTCAAGATGTGAGTGATTTATAATCATGTTTATTTCCTAAGTATAATGACATCATAAGTCCTTCACTTGCCTGTTTTGTGGATAGCAGTAATCCGAAGCATTGCATAAATTTAAGTATTTCGAAACTTACTCAGTATATGGATTCACGTACAATCGCATTTCATTAATTATTAAATAAAAGAAATCTGAACAATTTTTTGAAATTAATATGAAAGGGCTCACTCAAAGGAGTAAATATCCTATTGAAAAGCTTTTTTGCGTTTTGAATAAAATTAAAAGGAAAAGCAAGAATGTGAATAAGTTGTAATACTCTAGTGAGAATATTACATGACAATTAAATTGAATTAATTAACGTCACAGATTCAGTCCATCCTGCTACCCAGATACTTCGACCGTACCGAGAAAGAGGAAGTGAGAATTTCCTCGTACATTGTCTTGGCATCGACAAGTCCATCCCGCCAGCTTCTGGAGATGGTCGCCCATTCTCTTCACAGAGAAACCAATCCACATGTCGGAACATTTATTTATACACACCTTGAACAAATGTCCAACAGTACTTATCCATGTCTCATGTCCTGGTAGGTCATGTTTTATATTTCTATAAGATTTTTTCTTTCGATCTGCTTTTTCATGAACTTATGATTATTTTCTCATTTTATTATCAGGGCAAAGAATGCAACACTGGCCTTGAGATTTGCAAAGAAGTTTAGTCCGATGTTCCAATATTCACGATTCCTTCAATTCTCTGGATACAATGGTAAATTATAATGTCTAATAATTTCTTTCTTACTTCTTTATCACTATTAAATATGTTTTGGCCGTTACAACTGATTGGTTTTGGTGAAATATAGATAGAGTGAAGCTAGGGGCAGCTGCAGAACTTGGTTTAATTACTTCCCCAGAAGAGTTTATCCCAAGAGCTGGTGCTATACATCTCAATACGCATTTACTGGGAAGCTCTGTCAATTTTATGGAGGTAACATTGCATTTTATTCTGACATGATAAGCTTTATTTAACTTTGAGGAGTGTACTCACTACTAGTATACTTTCCTTTCTTTCATACAATCTAAGATTGGATTCAACACCGAGGGATTGCAAACACTTCTGTCAAAAATGGTTGGACCACTTGGGGAACTTACCAAAGGGAAATCAGTTGTAGATGTTCTCAAACAGCGAGTACGCAGAAGTTCACAGTCACAGCAACCTCAAAGTGACCCGATCAGTCAAATTCATCAGAAGGTAAAGACTTCTGAAAGTATTGAAATGATCATCATCTATGGTTATGGGTATTTTTTCCTTTATTTCTTAATTTCACGTTTAACGTTTCAACAAATCAGATTGTGGACATTGTTATCATATTTTTACTAGCTAAAGGTGTCAGCTCGTACAAGCCCTGAACCAAAAGGCCATTTATACATTAAAATGATGGGTAATGAACTCCAGTACTTAAGTCTAGATCGTAGTACTTTGGTGGAGACATTACTCAAAGAAGGTAAACATTTTTGTACAAAACATATTTTCAAAGGAATATGGTTCCTATGGATTTTTTTTTAATGAATCAATAATCATCCAATACTAGGAAAGATCCTGTTGAGTGTGTCAGAACAGAAAATGAAGAGTGGTATGGACATGGACATACACAGGTCTCTTATACCTCTCGATGCTGACACTATGATTCCCACCGAGTCTGGTCTGCCGCTCCGCCTGAGACTTAGAGGGACAGCTGCAGTTAAAGTAACAGGCAAAGTAAAAGTTTCTGGGATACCTTCTCTATTTGAGATCAACCGTCCAGGAAAGGCTGCCAGAGAACTAGGCTTAGATTTAGAAATCAGTCCAAGGTATTCTCATTTTACTCTCGGTCTTAAGATTTCTTGTCAGGATATCTCCTTTTCAGGCAAATGTTTCATATAGAAGATTCAATGTATACTTATTAATCATAGACATTTTGGAATAAACCAGTAATTGTAGGAACAATGTCTTTTCTCAGTGTATTGGTTGACATGCGAGGGGAAATGGAAATCGATGCAGAATACTTCAAAGCCGGAGTCTCTATTAAATCTATGGCACGTGCAGAGACGCCTCTTTCGCTCTCTACTACATTTATCCTTCCTTCTGCCAAAGTTATTACTAAAGTCAATATTGAGAAATTGGTAAGATATATACTTAAATAATTTTTTGTTAAAGTTTTAACATTATAGTATTTTCATTACTGTATTTCAATTTAGTTGAGAAGAAAAGCAATATAAGAATATAATGGATTGTTTTTAGAATGAGAAAGTAGCAAAGATGGAAATATCTCCATCCACGTATTTCAAAGAAAACCCATCTGACATAACGAAGTATCCCGCACCAAGAGAAACACAAATTATCAGGGCTGCCAAAGGTGCAAAGGTCATGCCAGTAAGTGTATACAACATACAGTTAAGATATATGTATATGTTTATACAAAGTCATCGTTTAAATATCCACTTTAGGGAATTCAATCTGAAATAATTAATTTTTTCTAATACTAGTTTTTAGTGTGTGAATTATTTTACAGTTGTCAATTTCCTGGGGTAAGCGCAGTTTGGGTCTCGAAGTAGGAATGAGCGGACAAGCTGTTCTAAGCGATTTTGAGATGAATATTCCATATTACCCAATGATAGGTAAACAGGAATTGTTCCTTACCTTATCACCAGGAATTAATCCTCAGAAATATATGGAATTTCAAATACAATTGATGGTTCCAAAACAACAGAAGTCTGCTCAACAACCAACTTCAGATAAGGCTTCGGATTCGGGAGAGGATGGAATCATATCTAAATTAGCCAGTTATTTAACGTTATTTAGTGGTGGACAGTCTGATCAGATCCCAGCCTCTTCCTCACATTCTTCATCTCCTCCAAAAGACATCAAATCAAAAGATTCATCCTTGTCAAGTCTCCTTCAACATTTGGAGGAATCACAATCCGTCCAGTCAGAGAAAGCAGTTGTGTCACATAACAACAGTGTTGGAATTCTGATGAATGTTATTGGAATAGATGAATCAAGATCTATCAAACGACATCTGCAAGTCTCTATGGCAGCGAGTTTTGACATGAGGTCACGAATCACTTCAACTCTGATGACTCTGGATAGATCTCCAGTTCCAGAAATAGAAACCAAACCATGGAAGGTAAGATTTAAATTGGCTATATATGTGAGCAACAATTTGTCCTATCTGTTGCTTTAAGCTCATTAACTTAGACCTTTAATTGTGTGATTTCAGATGGACATCACCATCAAATTAAATTTACCAACACGTCTTGTAAATCCTTCGGAATTGCTGTCTAAATCATACCAGAAAGAAGTTGAACAACAAATAGAGGTGCATATAAGAAGGGATGGAGAGGATGAGTACTATAGGTTGATTGATCGGGAGGTACCACGCCAACAGGTTAAAGTTCTTAAAACACTTCTAAGCTCAACAAGCACCCAGGAAATCATCGACGAAGTTGTAAACACGGAAATGAGTCAATCAGAAGAGTCTTCAAAAAGTTCTCAGACACAGGTTATAAAACTTATAAGAGAACAAAAACATCTTCTGAAAGAGGTTAAAAATATTCGTCGAAGGTCATCTGACCCGTTAAAACTTCAGAGGGTAAAATCAACATTGTCTTCAGTCCTAAAGTGGTCAGAAAAGGTGAAACAAATTTTAGAAAGAGAGTCAAGTTCAGAACCAAGCAGTGAAGAATCAGATATTCTACGAAAATACTCTGCATTACTTCAACAAATAGTTGAGCAAAGAATTGAGGAATCAGTTCTATCCTCAATGAGGGCATTGTCTTCGAAAGATCAACAATCCTTCAAGAAATCAATAGAAACTAACAGAGAATCACTGAGAAAGATATTGCAACGTCAAAGTTCTTCACAGCGGGTTTCTCAAAGTTCTCAATCTGATCCACATTCTCCATCCATCCCTGAAGTACAGACTAAAGATTCCTCCCAGCAACAAACGCCACGTAAATCAGAAGAATCACAACAAAGAGGTTCCTCTGAGTCACAACCTAGAAAGTCAGACTCTCACCCTGAGGTTGATTCGAAAGAGGCTAAGGAATCCCAACAAAAGTTGAAACGACAACAACAGTCTACACAGTCCCAACAGCAGGAGCAACAATCTCAGCAATCATCCCAACGTTCAGAGCAGTCACAGGAAAGTCAGGAACAATCGCAGAGGACACCTCAACAATCACAAGACAGTGCCTCACTCTCTCAGTCGAAAAGCCAGTCTCCTTTGTCTAAATCAGTTTCGAGTCTTTTACAGAGTCAGCGGGGGGCAATTCAGGAGCTTTCAGTGTCAAAAGAAAAAGCAGAGGGTGCGAAAAATATTGACCAGAAGAAATTAGAGACTGCAATTCGTATAGCTAAGGAAGTCAATGAAAAGATTCGTCAAGAAGCGTCGATCTCCTCTCCCCTTAGTATTGAAAAAGAACGGGTAAAATTACTAAAAGCTGCCGTCCAACAACAACAAATCTCCAAATGTTTAGAACAGAGAATAAAGAGGCAACGGTCCAAACCGCAAACTCAGAAAGAAATGCAAGAAACGAGTACATTGTTGGAACAGTTGAGACGAGAAAATGACAAAATATTAAAGGTATTGGCAATGGAAACTCAACATCAGAGAGAAAGAGTGGTTGCTAGAGGAAAACATTCTCAGCGAGAGCAGAGTGTACTTAGAAGTCTTAGAAGAGTTCAGCTGTCACAAGTTATCGCTTCTCAGCAGCTAGTCCGTGCAGGATCATCATCTGATAAACCTAGTGTAGACAATGTCCAACCAGTCCAAAGGGTGCAGCAATGTATGGAGATTTTAGATGAAACGGGCAAACAAATAGTGTCTTTAGTGAAACAAAGAAGTGGAAAACAAAGTCCATTAGACGTTATAACCAAACTTGTTGAAGTCACACAAATGCAACAAAGTTTGCTGGGATTGGTTGCTGAGCGAGCTAGAGAGCAATTGATTCAATCTGTATCTCGTTCTCATGCAGTGGACTCAAGAATAAAAAGACTTGAAGAGAAGGCTGAGACGGAAGAACTTGAGTATCTTCAAATAATGAAAAGTATACGAAAATCAATTGAAACGAAAAGGTCCGTTTCTAGTCTTAGTAGATCTGATAGTACTAACCTTCAGGCCGTCCACAATAAGCTTGAGTTGATTAGATCAATGCAAATAAAAATTGAGCGGAAGGTGAAGGATGTTGACAAGGATCAAATTAAGTCTGCTAAAAAGCCTGAGTCAACAACTATTACAGAATTAGCTACTAAATGTAAAACCGTCCAAGATGAAATTGAAAAGGCAGAAAGTGATATTAGATCTAATCAACTCCATCAGAAGGTAGCTGATACTACTAAGGAACCGTTGCGAAGAATCGAAATCCAAAAACAAATTGTCGAGAAGGTAAAAGAACTAGTACCAAAATCAAATATGAGTCCACAAGAAAAACAGACCATTCAGGCCAATTTGAAAACTCAGGAGAAAAAGTTGGAAGAACTGCAGAAGAAGGTCCAACAGCTCAAAGAAGAGGAATCTCAACAGAGAACAAGCTCATCTCAGGGGTCACAGTCGATTCAATCTTCTCAAAGTGGACCTACTGTCGGTATTAGGCGGGAGGACATACAACAAGATAGTGAAGATCGACAGAGGGAAGATAGTTCAAGCAACAGTCGTAAAGTTAATGTGAAATCTGAACAGATATCACAAAGGTCGCAAAAGGAATCTGCAAAACAGGGGTCTGAAAAATCCTCTGACGATCAACAAAAAGAGCCCAAGAGTGTACAACAACCACGTCGCGTTGATTCCCAACAAAGCCGTGATCAAAGTTTGTCTAAAGAGCAATCAAGCGGTCAGAAATCAGATAGAAGCCAAAGTGTTCGTCAGAAGCAAAAGTCAAGGAGTCGGGTTAAGTCGTCAGCGCTTGGAGATTTAGAAGCAGAAACTGACAGAGAAATGTGTATATCAATAAAGGCGAAGTACGGGGCCAAAGGTGAAAAAAAGAAATTGTTTGAAGTCCAGGTATTTTTATTTGTTTGTGAAACATGTTATTTGTCACGCATTTTGATAAAATCATTCTAAATTACTAGTAATACAAAATTTCATATGAAATGGTCCATTGAAGATTCTCGGAACACCTTCGTTGGAACAGTTATTATGGGAAAGGGCTCAAAAATCGCCACTAGAGAGAAGCAGTGTAACAAAAAAATATCTGAGGGAAATTAGAGATGGATCTGAAGAAGTGACGTCAGCTTATCTTAAACTCAGCTCAGAGATGAACATGATTCGTCACCTGCACGTCCGTGTACATTATGAAAGGGTAATAAATTATTAAAGTAGTGTAGACTCATTAAAATTTGTGAGATCATTTTTCATGTTTTCCCCCTAGATTTTATAGGTTCGTGTGTTTATGCGTTTCTTCGAAAGAAAGATGGCTCTGAAACATAGGTTTCTCAATTTTTGGAAGATGATAATTTATGGATGATGGTTACCCACGAATTCCATGGCCATTGACTCATCACAAAGACAGATATTCCAATTTTGTGCATTTTTTTCATTTGTAGGAAGAAATACCTCGTAGTTTAGAAGAGTTAGCTTGGTGGTCACATGAAGCAATGAAAGCCATAATGTATCGACATTTATTCACAAAGTATCCTCACTCCTTCCGTCCCAAAGACAGATTGGAAATCCTCCTTAATTTCAGGAGAAACGATAGACAAGTAAGATAACATTTATCTGACCATCTTTTTTTATTAGTTTAGTAGTCTGTAGACTAAACTTAAACAAGTTCAGATTTTTTTTCACAGAGCTGAGCGATTGTTTTTGTTTTCCTTAGTTTGATGCAGAATTTAAACTTCCCGAAGAGTCTAACTTTTTGAGAGGAATTGCCATTCCATACTTCGGACCATTCTTATTTGAATCTGTGAAAGGTATCAGAGATGGAGTTCGACGTCCCTTACAAAAGACAATGTCTAGCATCACTAGCCATCTGCCAGGTCAGAGCTAGCTCCTATGTTTTACGATTCCTAGAATTTATACAGTCTTATCAAAGCTTTCAGAATGATAAAGATAATAGTATATATATTTCTTTAGGACATTGCGAGGTGAAACAAAATCGGGTTAGAACAATGGATGGGAAAGAATACAGCACACCAGACACAAAAGATTGTGAAGTCATTTTGTCCATGGATTGTTCTTCTGCTAAGCAGTTCGCCATTAAATCCAGAAAAGACTCATCCGATCCAACTAAAAGAGTCAGTGTGTTTGAAAGGAATAAAAAATATTTATGAAGGACTATAATGCTTTACATAGCCTATAATAATTCATATGAAAGCATTGATACATTTTATGAATATCTTATTTTCCTTCACAGGTTGTTGAAGTTCACCTAGAAGGTAAACGCATAGAGATTGTTCCCGTAAATTCCTCTTTAGATGTTAAAGTTGACGGCCAAAATCAAGACGTTCCAGCTGACTCCGCAATCAGCATTAAAGAAGCATCACCCGTGAGCAGGTACCAGATATCTTCTTTTCTCAATCTGTAATCTACCATTTATAAACTACTAGTATGTATATCTGTATTTTTTTCCCATCCTTTTATCTTCAGCAGTGAAGCTTCCAGAATAGAAATTAGACGTCAACAAAATAAGGTTTCCATATCGTCATCACGGAAAGGAGTTCAGGTTACATCGGATGGTCAGAAATTATCCATCAGGGTTAGTCTTTAGAATACGCATTTAATTGTTGTGTTTGAATCTCTTTACACTTTTGTTGATTTTGATGACATGCATTTAAACTTTTATTCGTTTGATGTTGCTGGCATGTCGTTGTTGACTTTGCCCGCATGGTCTCCTTTTCAGATGACCCCGTTTTACTACTCTCAAGTTTGCGGTCTCTGTGGAAACTATGACGGAAAGCAAGGAAATGATCATCAAAGTCCGCAGAGAGTTGATCGATCTGATCCCAGTTGTTTGGTTCTTGATTATTTAATCCCAGACAGTAAATGTGATTCTGGAAGTGTACAGAAGAAATGCAATGAGCATCAGAAGTCGTCATCATCATGTGAGTGTCCATCCAAAAGTTTCAAAATTTTCAGACCATAAATATCGATCTGCATCATGAATGCTATGAATTAGTTAATTCAAGATTAACTTAATTTGATGAAGTTTTTTTTCCCCACAGCACGATGTCAAGTAAAACCTGAAACTGTTCTACGAACACGTTTAAACAAAGGCGTATCCCAGCTTTGTTTCTCCCAGAATCCTGTGAAAAGCTGTCCATCCCAGTGTAAGCAAAAAGATCCCAAATCCAAGGCTGTCCCCATGGTATGTTACGAGCATGACAGTGTCAAAGCCCAGGCATTGAAGAAAGCCAGCTACAAGGGCCCTGTATCGGAGCTGAAGTCGCATCAAGCCGATTACTCGGAATACGTGCAGGAACCCACGAGTTGTGGAGAAATATAAATTTCTCTCGGACTTTTTGACACTCCTTATCCTATATCTTAATTATGCACATGATACAAAATTAGCGATTATTATATAGGGCATGGACGATGTATCATATCAAAAAGATTTTTTACCGATGAGGTTTTATAATCACTTGCGAGTATATGAACATGTACATTATTTAGTGTAGATTATGGTCTTCATGGTAACGGGTTCTCTGGTTTAGAGTTATTATGCAGCAGATTGTTGCTATTACCATTGTATTCTGTGTATTGTGAATAAAAATGCATGCAGCAGTGAAAATTCTAATCAAGTCTTACCTTATGAACAAGTTACAAATTTCTTCAGAACGATTCTTGCTTCACTCTGTCGACTTCAACCCGAAGATGGCGTTAATGTGGAATACAGATAAAAAGAAATGGACATACCCCATGACATCTTTATGGAAGGTTTATCATTGATTCTCCGCAAAATCAACCTCATCATCAATCACATTCCTTATTAAAATGATTTTGCATTTTCCAGCTAGGTAGGACAAGCCCTGAAAAGGGTTTTCCTAAAGTGTAAGATTTAAATTCATGCTATTTGAAAACAAAATCATGCACGAAAATTATTTCATGCTTTTTCCCCCTGTTTCGGGTTAAATATAACACTTATCTCAATGAGAAATTGATTACATTTTGATATTTTCTAATGCATTAATCTGAATGCATGGATATACATACAAGTTTGAATGCAATCAAAATTAATGTTTAAAATTTCTGTTCAAATGCAAAAGACACCAAAGATAATACCTGGTACATATTAAAAAAATCAAATTCCTTTTACCTTTAAAATCTTTTCTGACATGAGGAGGTTTTTCAAACCTGAAAGGCAACAGTGCCCGCTTAATGAAATATTATACATCAGAGATGGGATCAACATCTTCGCTACCCAAGTGCTCTCCTCATAAAACCTTGGTCTACTGTGTTAATAAAGTTGGGATGGAGGGGAACGACATCGATCGACCAATCAGCATTTTTTTTAATGACGATTATATCAGCGTTCGGGATCTGTTTTGACTCTTTACTCTTTGGAATGAAAACTACCAAATGCCATTTTATGAATATAGATATGTTGTCATCCAACATTAATTTGCATTTTGAATAGAAAATGAACATACATCAATACCTTCTTGTTAATAATTCTTTTTTAAAATGATCAAAATACGTTTTTTTTAATTTATGTAAATAACGCAATCTGTGCACACATGTACCTGTTCATGTTAAAATAAGAGTTCTCGTGACGAAAACAATCCCATAAGCCAATAATTTCTGAGGAGAGTAACGTATTGGAAACCCTTGGCTTGCGAAGATATGGGATCAGGTGCCAGAGGAGTGAGCAACCCCAGCCGACCGGTCACACACGCCTTGTCATGATCGGGAAATAACGGAAAAAACCACCGTCAATTCAGTGTGTAAATGATGACAATTAGTATGAAAAACGTGAGTTAGCATTTGATTAAATGATAGATTGTATTTGCTGAGGTCATTGTATCGACCGAGGAACTTACGAAATGATGACTTTAAACGAGACTTCTGATTTTTTTTTTTGGTTTAATCAACTTGTTTTTCAATAACAGGCCTGGTTTTAGAAATTGTTCACACGTAGAGCATCCTTTGTATTTCGAATCAACTGAGAAATACTGTATAATCCCAGTATGGTGACGAAGATATATTGTTGCATAAGTGAAGAGAGTTAAAAAGTTTAAGTCATCGCGTTTATCATAAAGCTTAATTGTTAGATAACCATCAACGTCTTTTTCGAGTAAAATAAATACCCAAATTGAAACAAATGTGTCAGACTTTATGGTATCTTTTATTTCAAACTCATCGAGATATATCGTATCGACATAAAAAATGAAAATACATTAGTTTGGAAACTAAAACCAACTCACAAGTAAATTTCGTCCGTGCTCGATGATAAGATCTGTGCAGAGTTTAACAAATTGAACACACCAATGAAACTAAACATGAACAATAACAGAGCTTGTGCCCTGTTTACAAAAACATTTACGTTTCACTGGGTGTGTTCAATTAGATAAACGCAGCACATATCACTGAACAAAGAATGACAATACTGGTGAGTTTGTTTTGAATTTTCACATTTCTACTATGAATTATCTGGATTATAGTTTTAATATTTTTCATAAATACACAACAAAACTTCTACTTTTCATAAGTATGAAGGATAAAGTTTACTTTATGAAAATGCGAGTAGTGACAATCAAACACGTCCCGAAATTCGTAGTTTCAGATATTTCCAAATAAAATATTTTTTTCATTATATTTTCGTGTGAAATGTTATAGCAACATAATTCATGATATTATAGAAATTTTAATACAAATCTGTGTCTAAGCCTCTGTAATTTTTTCCCGTGAAAAGAAGGGTTGCAGATTGTCATATTCACAAATAAATATAAGCATGTAAAGATTAAACCTTGTACATGGTATGGTACCGGATTTAAGGTGGGATCATCGTAGGGGGGGGGGGGGGGGGGTGGTAACAGTTATATGGCAATGAAGAGTGGAGGTAACAAACAGTGTTCAAGAGTACAAGTCCATTCAAACAACACAAATAAGGAGCATAGCAAACACAGACCTCTAAAACTTCAGCGGTGGAATGAGATGCCACGGAGGAGTGAGCACCCACTGCTGATTGGTCACATTTGTCATGTTTGGACAAACACAAAAATCTATTGACAATGCAATATGTAAATAACGATATGATAACTGGCAAAAAAAACACGCCAATCAGCATTCAACATAGATTATCCTTACTGACCAGTTCATTGTATAGACCATAGAACTTGCAAAATGACGAGTTTAAATGAGACTGTTGATATCCTTGATTAATCAACTTGTTTGTAAATAGATTGGCTCTTAGTAGAGCATAAACTCCATACGCAGGAAGAAAAAAAATTAAAACATTCTTCCAAAGATCATAGGTCTGGATTATTTTATTTGCTTCATATTGATATACAAACCTTCCCATGAAGTGAAGATTCAAGCTTGACATGGGAATACGTTAAAAATTTTTTTTTGATGTGCAAGAGTTGCCGATTCAAGTTTGATAACATCATTGCTCCTAAGGCCAAGGGGTGACCAACTAGTGGTCACAATATTTTCATAGAATATACATGTATCGAGAAATCTTAAAGATTCGAAGGAAACTCAATTGTTTTTATCTAGCATGTTATGTGTGAAGTCTGGTTTTAACAAGATCGATTCATGTCGTGTGTTTTTTGTAAAAATATGAGTAACAAAACACATTTCAAATAATTTATTAATAACAAGGTTTGTGATGCTTTTGTTTTTAAATTAACATCACTTTCATAATCATATCAAAAAGTCTTTTGGTACAGACCACTATTTCAATAGGTTTTTCAAACCTACTAAAACATTAAATATTCATCATTAATAATTAAATCATGTCAACGCAAGCAAATTCAGGTTGCACAGTCCTGACCAAAACTACAGACCAAGCATGAAATTGGAGTGCCTCATTAGTCAAATTCCTGAACAGTGAATATCTGTAAGCAATACTGAAAATGACAGTTTAACAGATGTAGGCTGCTGCCGATCTGAGAGGCTGTGTATTCTGACAGCATGGTCCTCCAGTTCAGTATCATGATAACTTCAGTCCCTGAAGATTTTTCTGTAGGTTTAACTTTTCCTTTGTCTGTCTTACTTTCTCCTCACTGAATGCTTGTTTGTTGGCTTTCTTTTCCACTCTTCTCTCCTAAATTATTATAATAATTCTTTATCTTATTTGCTCCTAATTTAGGGTTAGTAAATCTGAATCCTTGAAAAATCTATAGTACTGAAAAAATTGGCTAATTTTTTTTGTTTGTTTGCTTTGTTTGTTGTATTAGATCAAATCTGACTGTACAAAAATTCTGCTAATACATTGATAAACATCCAAATAAATCAGATTACCATTCTCTCTAGCTTGACTGCCTGTTTTCTCTGTTTGCGTTCCTCCGTCGTCTCCTTTGGCGGTCGGTATGTACTGGCTTTATCGGCCCGTCTACTCTCCCTCAACTCCTGCTCAATCTGTTTACGAGTCAGTCCCGGCTGTTCTATCACACCCTCAGGGATCTTCAGACGAGATGTCAGCTTGATCTTATTATCCTGCAAAATTTATACTGCCATAAATTATTCTGAAAATACAGTTAACAGTAGTTTTGATATTATGCTACAGTTTTTAAAAAAATACATGTAGATTTTGAATTCACCTCTGCATACAAGTGTAAGTAAGAAATAGCTTATCAAAAATGTGTACATGTATTTATTGTATAAGTTGAAGCCCTAAACAAAAAAAATTTACATAAAAATGAAGGTCTTTATGCTACAAATACCTTTTTTGGCTCCTCTATCAACTTGGGGTGGTTATATAAATTTGAATATGTACCTGTTAAGAAAAGAAAAGGACATATACATATGATACATGCAATCTTATTGGAGTAGAACTAAAAATATGAACAGATTTTCTCCAAACTGTATTAGTTTTGAGTCCTAGTCTTTTATGTAGAACAAATCAGAATAAAATGCATAAATCTCTGTTTTTTAGTTAACAAAATCAATATTAATAGAAACCTGTAGATAAGACTCACTGATAATGGATTCACAGTCCCATTTCTCCTTGGGTTTTTCTATCACCATTTGAACAAGGTCAGCCTCATTCTCAGATTCCTCCTCACTTTTGACCTCTATTCCAAGGTCATCTGGACGTTCATCATCCATCATGGAATGCAAGTTTCTGCGGCTGTTACAATAAAAAACAGTTGCTTTATCTATGTCATTTTTGATCATATGTCTAAGATTACATATTTTTCACAATAATGTCTTATAAGTGATGGAAAGTTGTACAGTGTATAGATTTCTAGGGACAGGAAACCTTAGAATTTTGAACATATTAATAAATAGAAAGTTTTCAATTTCTTAGTATTTCAGAATCTTGATTTTTGCATCTTTGCAATCAAAATGATCAAAAATATATAATCTAAGCATCCATTTTTTGTTTTTATGATCTGTCCTTAAATAAGTATACCGAATATACTCGCCAATAAGTCGGTTTTTTTGGGAGTTGAATTTTGGTCCAAAACTCATTGTCCGACTTATAGGCGAGTCATAGAAAGATTGGTATTTTTTCTGGACGAAGAAATTTAGTTTTATAAGATTATGCATAAAGTACAAGTATTTATGAATTTTTATAGTTTTATTTTATCTTCAGTGTGCATTACTTATTTGTTTTTTTAATGATTTGGAATAAAAATCGACGTCATGTTTGAAAAATATTAGTTTAAACCTTACTAAACACCACGGTATTGATTTAAAATTTTCAACAAATTCTGGCAAAAAGTTGTTGCACAAATAACAATTGACTTATAAGCGGACTGACTTACAGGCAAGTATAAAATTATACGGTAAATCTCAATTTAGGTGGTTAGTATTCATTTTCACTTTGCTTTGCTATCTCACTTTCTATCTCAAAACAGAGACAAAAACATCACATTTTCTCACTTTTCTTCTTGCTGTTTTTCAAAATCCTCCAGAATTGTGTCCAGCATATGGCTGCCTTGTTGAACATATCCGTCAACATCTTCATTGTCAAGAGCACCAATTTCTGTGTCTTCATATTGCTCATACAACTGATGAATACATTATTGTTCATATATCAACAGCAAGATACACTGTATATACAATTATTATGCACTTATCTTTCTGCATGATATAGATACAATCTTGGCACAAAAGTTTTTTGCTAGAGCTTTAAACAATAAGATATGGTAATATTTTTTTTTCTCAAAAGAATTGGTCTTTTTTATATAAGTTTTTTGAATATGAAAATCCTATTTAGGACATCATTAACTTTTCATAAGCAATATTACTTCATTAAATAATATTAATTAAAATCAAATTTTTTTACTAACTTAAAATCTTCATTATGAAGTCATACAAAAGAGAAAATTGTCCTTAAAATGAAGTGATGAAGTGATGAAAAGATCGTCTAAAACTCTTTTCATTTAAAATAAGATAATTTCAAAGTTACTCTTCACACTTCCTTAAATTTTTTAGTGACATGTTAGTACTTGGAAAAATACCATCATGGCATTACTTACCTTTTCGAATCTATCATCCAACAGAGTTAACCCCTCATTTCTCCTAATTACTGAAGATGACATTGAGTAATTAGTAAATTGAGACTTTGTTTCTTCGTCCATGAACATCCTCCCTCTGTCATCACTTCCGACGTCATCATCAGACATTTCACATTCATCAGAACCAAAGCCAACATCAGATCCAACATCCCTGAAGCAAAATAATTCATGCTGGATTATAATACTAATCCATTCTTTTCAAGGACAACCAATATATCTTAAATTTCGGAATTTCTTTTCAGAAATACATGCCTAACACTGATTACTCTATTAGACATAAAATTTACTGATCAGACTTCTCAGATGTAGCACTCACTTCTCATACTCCCCATCCTCCTCACATCTAGGACCTTCCCCGGCATTAGCTATCGCCATGAAGTCATCCTCCAGCTGGTTTTCTGGATCATCATAATCAAAGTCTTCATCCAGGGCTGCTACAATGTCTGGATCCCAGTCTGGCCTGGGGCCTACAATAAAAAATTAACAAGTTGTCCTTCACATTATTTTTCAAACAGTCACTGCGCATTAATAACATGACATGAACATACAGAGCTTCATCATATTTGAAATGCTTGCCTTGTATCCAAGACTTAACAAAAGGTACATCCTTTACAAAAGAGTCACATGAGGTATGAGAGAAGGCTGTAATACTGTTGATACCCACCTCTGACAGGAACTGCTTCATTAAGGAGTCCCACATCTTTTTCAAGGTCAGAAGCAAACACAGAGGATGGAAGACTGATCTTGGCATTCTGAAATCAAGTGCAATTGTTAAACAGGTAAAGCATCAGCTGGAAAACTAAACAGTCAGCAAGGGCTTCATAGATGAAGATGATATGATTAATTTGAATCTCAAATTACAATTCATTATTAGCTCACCTGGTATATTGTAGATTCTAAATTTTAAAAATCATGACCCCCAGGGGAAGGGCGGGCCACAATTGGGAATCAAAGTTTTACATAGAAATATATAGGAAAAATCTTTGAAAATCTTCTTCTCAGGTCAACCACTGGGCCAGAAAAGCTGAAACTTATATGGAAGCATCCTGGTATAGTGTAGTTTCTAAATTGTACAAATCATAACCCCCGGGAGAAGGACGGGGCCACAATGGGGAATCAAAGTTTTACATAGAAATATATACGAAAAATCTTTGAAAATCTTCTTCTCAGGTCAACCACTGGGCCAGAAAAGCTGAAACTTATATGGAAGCATCCTGGTATAGTGTAGTTTCTAAATTGCACAAATCATGACCCCCAGGAGAAGGACGGGGCCACAATGGGGAATCAAAGTTTTACACAGAAATATATAGGAAAAATCTTTGAAAAGCTTCTTCTCAAGAACCACTGGGCCAGAAAAGCTGAAACTTATGTGGAAGCATCCTGGTATAGTGTAGTTTCTAAATTGTACAAATCATGACCCCCAGGAGAAGGACGGGGCCACAATGGGGAATCAAAGTTTTACA
>PRKT01000001.1:1319106-1343650 GCA_003671525.1 Saccostrea glomerata | reverse complement strand
CCCCCCCCCCCCCCCCCCCCCCCAAAAAAAAAATCAATGGTTTTGGATTGAAGAGAAAATATTCTTTGTATTTGATCCGAGTTTGGCATTTATTCTGAAATTATTTAGCATTCAAAAGGTAATGCAAGTATATGAATGTGAAAAACACTAAAAGCAAGCCATGCCTAAATTTGTAGTTTTAGATGCTGCTAATATGTTAATTATACAAAATATAGGGCATACTGCTCTAACTGATCAATATTGTGCAAAAATAGTCAGCAACAGGTGTAAAAGGACAAGAACTAAAGCTATGACATTCAGACAAAAAATTTGAAATGTCATAAAGTGTTTTCATTAAAAAAAATTTTAATTCTTGTTCATGTTTTATTTCCAAATATTTGTATATCTGTTAACACAACTTTTGTTTTTTCAGCAAACAAGAATTGGAAAGTATATTAATGAACTCAGGAAGAAAACAAACAATGAACAATTGGCCAAGAGAGCAAAAAAGCTAGTTAGAAACTGGCAGAAACTTATCAACCCTGAAGTGAATGGGGATCATGGAGGTGTAGCGCCCAGCCACCCCAGTGTAGCAGCTTTAAGTGGATATGGTTCCAAGCCCAGTAGTCCAGCTCTTTCTCAGAAATCTTTATCTCCAGTGGTCAGTAATCAGAATGTTGTGCGTTCTAGTCTTTCAAAACAATATCCAGGATACAAACCGAACACCCCCACCCAGAGTTTACACCAAAGTTTAAAACCAAATACTCCCAAACTTCCGCAACCTTCAAGGAGTAAACCGAACACTCCCAATATGCCCCAGTATTTAAAATCTGGACTTTCTCCCAGTCTCAGTACAAGTGATCTTAGGAGTTCTAGCACCCCTAAGATTGGCAAAGTTCCGAAGCTTAACTCTGTGCATTCTTCCCCAGATCTTGTGTCAAGTTCACAAACTGATCGTTTAAGCAATAATGGCAGTCCCTCTCTTGATGTGGAATTTCATGGGAGGCTGTCCAGAAATGTGTCTCATGAGAGTCTTTCAAGTTTGAGTGGTAGTGTTAAAGATATTCCACAGCACACACATTCCACAAGAGAAAACGGGCGTTCTCTATCCTCTTATTCAGGGTCAGCACATGATGATCAAAGAACGAACTCTAAAACAAATGTTGCAAATCGAAAGAGGACACGAAATGAGAACCAAAATGCTTCTAAGTGTGAGAGTTTATCTTATAAGCCGGTTGCAAATGGATCTGTGGCATCTTCTCCTGTCATGTTTAGTGACAAAAATACACACAACTCGAGTCGAATATCACCGTCCTCATCCGTCTCCTCCGATGGAGGTGGGAAACAGCATACCTTGCCAACTCGTCGAAATGCTAATCTTGCAGTCAGCACAGATACTCAAAAGTCCTTTGATAAGGCAATAAAGACACCAAAAGTGAAAACAACAGCACAGTTAATTGCAGATCTGCAAGCTAAAAGTGGAGGATCTGCAATTGGAAGTGGAGTGATTCATCAGATTGAAACGAATCAAATTCAAAAGGAAAGTGATGAACCACCCCCTGTTTTACCACCTGGTGCTAGGCCCAAACGGAGGCGCAAACATGATGATCCAAATACACCATCCACACCAATCCGGCCACCAGTCAATCTAAGTCAAACAAAAAGGGAACTTGTGGAGAATTATCTAGAGAGCTCAATAACCCCTAGTAGTGCTGTGGACATGAGTCCCTTTAAATATGAGCTTCCTCACTCAGAATCTCTAGAAAGAGAGGAATCGGGCATGGACATAACGGACAGTTCAGAGGTTGATACAAGTTACAGACCATCCGAAGTTCAATCCAAGGAACGTATTGATCTCGGTGACAGCATTAATACAAACTCTGTGAAAAAGGAGGGTGAGGGAGTGGGGAATAAATTGCTAACTCTGGAGGAAATATACAGTCAGTTACGGCCAATTGATTACAGCAGTGTAGATTTTGACCGTATGGAATCTGAGGAAGAAAGTGAGACTCCGCCGAAGGAGGAGGAAGAAGTGAATGAGGATGTCTTGGAGCGATTGCATAATTCAGAATGGGGTGAGGTGAATGGGTTGTATGATATCAATGGTGCTTGGAAGGACTGGACACAAACCGTTACAGTGGCGTCTTATAATGAGGAACCTCTGTATGTTCTGCCATATGTTCTCACGGACGACTAAGTGCAGAAGAAATCCGTGTTTACAGCAGTTTTCTTCATTATTATAATTTTTTGTTTTATTATGCGTTAGTGCAAATAGGTCAGATCAGTGCTTTCAAAATTTATGCAGATCTACATGTATGTAATATTTGTTGATATTTAAAAGATCTTTAATTACGTGTTTGTATCTGTTCTTGTATTTGTAAAACTTTCAAGAGAAGTAAAACAAATAAAAAACTTATGATAAATTTTTGGTTTAGAGTTTTGCAATTTTCTTGCAAGTTTTATACAAGTCAGGCAACTGTGAAATAAATTTTCAGTTATTTAATTTGGTCTGTAATTATTTTGTAGTTAATCAAGTTAATCCCTAGAGCCAAATAAGCATGGATCATAATCTTTGAAATTTGGAATATTTTCTGGAAAAAAAATAGCTACTATAAATTGTTTTTCCTTTGCAGCCCGGTGTAGTAAGTCGTAAAATATGATAGCAGATTGTGTAGGGGAAAAGATGTGAAATTTTGATCAGAAGAGCCTTTGCTGAATGTTTGCCACCCACAGCATATAAAGTTTGGTACTCTCCACCTAAGCCGCCAAAATCAATATTAAAATGCACTTACCTCTGAGTACTGGCTTTTACTGTACTGGATAGGTGAGCCATTCTGATAAAAAATTTTGTCCTAATCTGTAGTAATCAGCAAATTTCACATTTTTAGCTCACCTGAGCCGAAGGATCAAGTGACCTTTTCTGATCACATTTTGTCCGCCGTCCGTCCGTCTGTCTGTCCGCCTGTAAACTTTTCACATTTTCGACTTCTTCTCAAGAACCACTGGGCCAATTTTGACCAAACTTGGTACAAAGCATCCTTGGGTGAAGGGGAATTTAAATTGTTAAAATGAAGGGACATATCCCCTCGCAAGGGGAGATAATCAAGAAAAGACAAAAATAGGGTTGGGTCATTAAAAAATCTTCTCAAGAACCACTGGGCCAGTAAAGCTGAAACTTATGTGGAAGCATCCTGGGGTAGTGTCGATTCTAAATTGTTCAAATCATGACCCCCGGGGGAAGGGCGGGGCCACAATGGGGAATCAAAGTAGAAATGTATAGGAAAAATTTTGAAAATCTTCTTCTCAAGAACCACTGGGCCAGAAAAGCTGAAACTTGTGTTGAAGCATCCTGGTATAGTGTAGATTCTTAATTGTTCACATCATGACCCCCGGAGGAAAGGCGGGTCCACAATGGGGAATCAAAGTTTTACATAGAAATATATAGGAAAAATCTTTGAAAATCTTCTTCTCAAGAACCACTGGGCCAGAAAAGCTGGAACTTATGTGGAAGCATCCTGGTATAATGTTGATTCATAATTGTTCAAATAATGACTCCTGGGGGAAGGGCAGGGCCACAATGGGGAATCAAAGTTTTATATAGAAATATATAGGAAAAATCTTTGAAAATCTTCTTCTCAAGAACCACTGGGCCAGAAAAGCTGAAACTTATGTGGAAGCATCCTGGTATAATATAGATTCTAAATTGTTCAAATAATGACTCCTGGGGGAAGGGTGGGGCCACAATGAGGAATAAAAGTTTTATATAGAAATATTTAGGAAAAATCTTTGAAAATCTTCTTCTCAGGAACCACTGGGCCAAAAAAACTGAAACATATGTGCCCATGGAAGGATCATGGGGTAGTGTAGATTTCAAAATGTCTTAATTATGATCAGTGGGGTAGGGTTGGGATGCATTATGTATAACAAGGGGGAATCTGGTAAAGAACAGAATGGTCAAAGCTTCTCAGGTGAGTGATGTGGCCCATGGGCCTCTTGTTATCTTTCCAAGAACCACTGGCAGATTTTGTTATCCATGGGTTAAGTGGAATTGAACACCTGCATCCTCTTTCAAATGGAGATAAGTAAGAATTGGTGAAAAATTAATAGCATCCTTAATAAATCTTTTCAAGAAATTTGAATCAATATAAAAGCTACTGTAGCTTTGTAACAATAAATGTAGATTAATGTTCAAATCATGACCCAGGGGCATTTTCATTTACTGTCGGTTTAATAAGGTTCCTTAGTTCAAAACTGTTGGAAGGATTGGACCATAAAGATGATCAAAATTTTACATAGGAATATATTGGGAAAAAATCTGATTAAAGAACAGAAGGGCCACAGTGATATAAGTGAGTGTAGTGGCCTCTTGAAAGTCTCGTTTAATTAATGTAGGTCACAGGTTTGTTGACGACTTTAAAACTGGGTACGCAATTTACCGTATAATCCCTATTAACCGCCCCGGGCGCTTAGAAAATTTCGAAAAGGGGGCGGTTATTTTGGTATTCTCTTTATATTATTTAATGTCATTCTTTTACTTCAAAAATTTTAAAGAACAACTAAATTAATGTCAAACTTTACTTTAAGTGAAGATAATCCACCCAATTTATGCGATATGATTCATTTTCCACTGAGAAATTGGATAATAGACAAGTTACATTTTCACTTTGTTCAAATTTTGGCAGACTTTTGATACGATTCTAGATGATTTTAATCACTGTAGAGGGGGCCCTTATTTTCTGTTAATTGAAAAAAGACATAGGGGCAGGGGCGGTTAATAGGGATTATACGGTATATGATTTGGGAGACTTTCTGGTGCACATCTGATTATTACGTCACAATGAAAAGGAGAAATTCAGTACATCATATCTATTCGAATGACCAACACTGGACATCAGAGTTTTAAAGAAACTACAAATTAGGATCAAAATACAACTTTAATCTAGTACAAGAAAATCTGTGAGGTGTGAAATGGTCATGAGCAATAGTGCTTTAAACAAGAAATAATAATCAAGGAAATTCTTTACTTTTTGTTTTATTGATAAAATAAATATTGATGCAGAGTCTTAATAAAATGACAGTATATTTTATAAAACATCTACATAGCAAAGTAAGTGAACTAAAACTTAAGATAACACAATTTTTTCAAGTGCGTAAGTTTGGGAGAAATAAAAAGGATGTGTATTTCAAATGGTACTGAAAAAAATCTGCTGCAGTATTTGCTTAAAAATTCATTGTACATTTGTGATTTGAACATATTTTATTGTATATACTTTACAATTGGGATTGGGCAAAAGTTCTAAAAACTTATTGTACAATTGTCAATTCAAAACGACTTTTTTAAATGTAGAATGACATCAATTCAAGTTGGAATGGTTGGCATTTATACTTTTAAAATAAAACTCAATATTTTCATGTTAATAGTATCATAATGTTATCATAGAACTATTCAAAGGACAGAACACTCCTGTATTAATCCCTTAAAAATTATGCAGTATACATTTTAAATCCCTCAAAATTTATGCTTGAGTATACTGCTATACTGAATAATAACAATGCCCTAATTTATACTATACAACTATCTTCTTCACACATTTTCTGACTAGCATCTTGTGCGGTTTTACATATGAAAAAATTCAAACAAGTCTTGCATTCACAATTACACATTTCTGAATTACTTTAAACATTCAATATGTACCTTAACTTTACATATAAATCTCAATTTTTTGTCTACAAAAATACTAAATTAAGATGTATCTATTCTCTTTCTATAACCTACACATATACAATTTAATTAGTTAATATACCAAATTATTTTAATTTCTCTAATACATTATAATTTTAATCAAATATATTTATAAGGAAAGAAGGATATGTTTGTAATTAACAGAAAAGATAAAAATAAACCTGAATTATCTGGACAAAGATAATAAAGGGATATATAAACGGTAGTCATTTAATGACCGTTTCAAAATAAAAGACAAAAATATCACAGCCTTGGGCTTATAAAATAAATAAATAAAAGTTAAAACACCACCAAGACATGCCTGGGGCAACCAGTGCTGAGGAGAAACAAGTGCTTATTTACATCCAAATGTTTACAAAATTCCTAGACACTTGACTTCAATCCCACAAAGGTATTCATACTAGAGTGCTAAAAATAAAACATTTCTACGAACTAAAACCAACAATTTGATAAATCTATCTAAGCATAAATAAATGACGTTTCTAATGTACAACCATGGAATATCATAAAAGTTTTGGCATCATTTTGAGTCTGGTAATATCTAGGACCTTATCATCATGTTCAGACTGCTGAATGTTAAAATTGGCTTGACCTGTCTGGGTGGGTTCCTCTTGTGCGATTGGACTCAATATACGTTGCCTTTCTCCATGATTTGGTGAGGGTGTGAAAGCTGGTCTTAGCACTGGTTGCATTCTTTGGTTTGGCGTAGATTTGGGGGTAATGTTCCGACTTTCATTGTCATAGGAATCTGTATTGTTCCTGACAGGTGTCTTAAGTGCGGAGTCTTCCGTTCCGTAACTGTTGGATCCATCATGAACCCTTCGTTGAAGATAATCAACTGGTTCTCTCCTACTGTCCGGTGTCCTTGATGACACATTATAACTATTTGTATAGGGACTGCCTGTCCTGTCGGATACAGTTCCATTGTGAACATATGGACTTGAAGAATTTTCCATAGTCCGTGCACTGTTTACAAATGGGCTTCCTGAGGTATTATGGAACGGACTTCCAGTCTTACTCTGGCTTCTGAGGGAGTCTAGAAATGGGCTGCGAGACTTGCGGGACACGGGTGTGTGATAAGAGTCTGGTACTGCTCTGTGTGGAGAATTAACTGGAGAGTTTACTGTGGAGAAGTTAACTTTCAGTTCATACGTGTCATTTGCTGTAGACTCGGAGGTATTTCCAGACTTAGTGTTCTCGCTGTCATTAACAAGACCATACTTCTCCAGGTACTTCCTTGTAGCAAACGTCATATCATTGGGTGACATGCCCATTGTGGTAACATCTGGTGTTGTATCTTTACCGTCAACCAGAACTTGCCGCAGTAGATTAGCCTTCTGACTATCCTTGCTTCCTTTCAGACGAGACTGAGTTTGAAGTTTGGTCAATTGAGTGAGCTGCTCATCCTTGAGATATTTCATGGCCATGGCATTGATCTCCATAGAACAGTCGGAGTCAGATTCAAACATCATGGACATGTAGTTAATTTTGGGAATGAATGTTGTTTCCACTGGATTCTGTCCTCCATTAATTCTACAAAAAAGCAAAACAATATCAACTCTATATTGCAGACTTCTGGTCAGTTAATACGGACCTGACCACTGTTTCAGTTTTCAAATAGAATGATTGTTTTTTTTCAAATCAATGTTCCATAATGAATATAGATGTATTATATGTACTGCTGTTTACCAAGCATATTATATAATTACTGTCCAACTTTTTATTTACCATCATATGAACATTGACAATCCTACCTCATTGAATTAAGGTACTGTCCTAACATCACACTCTGTTGTAGTGTATTATTCTGTAAAGTATCAGCTGTCACATTGTCAACAGTCAGCTCACTGTCTTGCTGCTGCAGAAGTTTGTGAATGTTGTCCTAAAAACAGTAAATTAAATATTAAAGAATAAGCATATAAAGAGCAATGCATAGGCTTTGTTCCCAGTTCTTACTGCAAAACATTATATATCGTGTAAAACACTAGAAAATATATACTGCATGTTCTCAACAATAATAGGTAAACAATGTTTATGCCCTCATTTATACCCTTTAAAATTCATACAATAACTTTTTGGACATCCAATCATCTCATAAAATTCTTGCTATGATCATTAATCACTATAATTTTTACAATAAGTAACAGTGAGAATCCACATGACACTTTACCATGAGTTTGTCATAATACTCCTTGTTGTCAGCACTAAGCTGCCCCTGCCCGTCTTCATCCTCCTCCTCCTCTGAGTCCCCGCTGTACTGGGCCTGGTCCCCACACATACTGGCACTGATTGGGCTCTGAGAAATCTCACCTGACCCAGAGTCGGGAGATACCTGGGACCTAAATATCACAAGGTAACAAAGTTATTTAAAAGTTCAAGGTATTTAAGTACAGCAAATGGTATATAAAGTGACACATGTATATCAAACCAAGCAACAAAATCTATAACATGCAATAAAGATATAAAAACTTATCAAGTTGCATACCTGGATGGAGAGGAATGGTAGCTGGGCATATCCACAATCATATCTGAGTGTATACTATCCATGGTCTTGTTGTGCAGTGCTACATTGTTCACCACATTACACAGCTCTCCCTGTGACATGTTCAGGTCAAAGTCCTCCCTCTCTGTGCTGTTCATGGGGAGAACTCCCCTGTGTCTGATTTCTGCTGGGGTGCGGGCCTCATAATTACTGCCCTCCTGGGAGGTCTGGCTGCAGTGAGAACTGTGACTTGACCTATCAGTCATGTGACCATTCACTGGCTGTGAGGAGGAACTCCTGTTAGACCTGGCGCTATCTGGAGGATCCCTGGATCTGGCACTGTCGGGATATTCCTGAGACCTGGCACTGTTGGGATATTCCTGAGACCTAGCACTGTCTGGATATTCCTGCGATCCCCCCATGTCTGAATGCTCCTGGGATCTGCCAATGTCTGGATATTCCTGGGATTTTCTCCAAAGAGGAGCTACAGGTTCATTGGATTGGGACACCTGTTTGACGGGACTTGTCTGCAGAGCTACAGAGTTCTTGTCTGTTGGGTAGAAGACTGTGGTATTGGTTCCCATCTCACACTTCTGAGCATTTTGTTCCATTCCTGTTTGATTTTGGATGGATGCCTTTCCTGCTGTCGAGTTCAGCTCTGTCATGGTTGTATGCTGAGTTGAAACACTCTGATTTTGTATCAAAGTTTGTATTTGAGCTTGCAGTTGTTTCATTTGAGCATCCTGTTGCAAGAGAAGTTGATATACCTCTGGAGGTACTTGGTTCCAGTTAATCCCTTTCCCAAAAGTTGATGCTTGGAAATTTGTGCTATTTTCTGCTGAGTTGTTAGCTTTCTTTTCAGGAGTAATGCTAAAACCACTGTCATCACTAGATCGTCCACTGCTGTCTCCCTGACTGCTCCTAGCCTCTGTGGCAGTGCCAGGTGACAAAGCAGATTCTTGAGGAAGTGGAATTGATTCTTGCAGTCTGGAATTTGCAGTAGTTTGGGGTGGATGGGTAATAACCATTTCCTGGGATACAGGTTGATTAACTGGAGCATTTTCTGCAGGTAACATGTGACTTGGGTAAATTGGTTGTTGAGTATTCTGTGGTACATTTGACTGGGACATCACAGGGAAAGCTTTAGAATATTGTGGTAACAGAGCATTTTGAGACTGTGATCTTATATGAGCTGGTCTGGGGAAGGAGGTTCCTGGATTCATTGGATGGTTTGGCTGGTGCATCATGTTAGAGGGTGCACTATAATTGTGTGGGTGCATTTGAGCTGGAGTGGGAGTCTGTCCATTTTGTGCAGGAAGACTGTACATACAGTCAGGACATGAACAAGTTCGTTTCAGGTCATTAGGAGGACCTACATGGCCTGGATAAGACATCCCTCCTCTGAAGGGTACACCATGTTGTGGGGGTGATGGTCTGTATGGGCCACTGCTAGGCACAGGATGAGGATATCCCTGTTGTGCTAGATAAGCATTCTCATTGTAATGCCTATGTGACCCTGTGGTCATGGATCTAGTATGATGTCTAGCATTAGAAGGTTGAGGAAAAGTCTCTGCACCATTCTGTACTTTGTTTGGCTGAGATATCCCGTTGGATAAATAACTTTGAGCAAGTCTACCATTCTGCATCACTTTGTTCTTAGAACAGCAGGGTAGTGTGCACTGTTGCTGCTGCTTCGCTGATCTCATCTGCTGCAAATTGGGAGCACTTTGGAAATGACTGGTTAGCTTGCTGTGGATATTGGGTGCTTGGTTTTGACTAGACTGTGGATGTTGTAATGGTTGATGAGTACTTGATAAAAATTCTTGGACATGATGAACTCCCGTTGGTTTGCCATGCATAATGGGTGGTTGTCTAGGCCCAGTATCAGTCAATATTCCTGAGTTATCATCACCAAATATCAGTGAAACCTCTGGCACCATTGGAACAGCTTTCGGCACCTATTAACAGGAAACACATATATATAGAAATGTGTAATACTGTCAGACATTTTCAAAGTAGTTCTTTTATCTTCTTGACACCAAATAAAAGAATAAATCATGTATCTGTTTGCTATATAAAAGCAGTTAAACATAAAATTAATATTGCCATTCAATTTCACATAACTAACACGGTGCACCAGGATTTCATAAAAGAACTTTATCATTTACTCAGTGTATTACATCTGGCCATCAATAATTAGATAATGCACCTGTGATGTGTAGGGAGCAGGTCGACTTCTGGGTGTCATTTCCTCCAATTCAGCCACAGATACAGGCACCTCAACAGCAGTCTTTTTTATTGAGGGTCTGAAATTTTATCACAAGAGTCCAAGTACATTCATTAGAATAATTAATAAAATTACAATATAAACCATATAGTCATGTGTGTTTTTACACAATTTTTTTCATCAAAAAATTGTTCAAAAGAACCCTTGTTGGACTCACCTGAGACTGCTGAATTCATGTAATGCAGCATCAAATGTCTCTCTTTTCTTTCCTGTTTTTGTAGCACTAAGTTCGAGTTCAACACTGTTTTGAGAACTGTTGTGTATTGTCTAAAAATATACATACTGCATCAAACTATGTGCCCATGGCTTGAAAATTGATTTATTCTTAGATTACAGATGAAATATGTATTCTAAAAAACAAGAACAAATCATAGTCACCTCTCAAACTCTATTTCAATGGGACTAAGAAAAATCTCACATATCAAAATTTAATTGTACATTATTGTTAAACATGAGCTTACTTTTGGTAGACTAACAACCTCATAGCCTGAGTAGAGGTCAAACTGGGGTGTTCCATCTGTGTTCTGTATTGTAACATCATAAAACTCAGGCTTGGAGTGAAGAGGACTGTATAGCACCAATAGGAAGGGTTCAGGTAAAGCACACACTCTGTCAAATAAAACAGCAAGATATTAACCAACAGATGGGGAAGGGGGGAGGGGAGTATCTATAATTTATCTATCAATAAAAAATGACTTGTTTGATGCATTCCAACTGATTTCTTAAATTGCCTTCACACAATTTTTTTTATCTTATATGTTAGCACATATCATTATAAAATCTTTACTTTTTAAACCTTGAAATCCCAGATTTGTAATTAAGAAAAAGATTACATGCATAGAAATATGAACTTATTGAATGTCTCACATGGGTTATAAATCTGTTGTGATATATCTACATGCCTTGAACCAAAAGAACATATTAAAAGTGGTCATCCACTCTCCGAGTTTTGTTCAAAATTGTATAGCATTTATCTGCTTTAATTTTGGAGGGAAAAAATGCTTTTACTAGCACTGATTATTTACCTGTCATTTATGCTGGAGTTGAAGAGGTAACGGATGCAGCTTGCCCAGACAAATGGACTATATACATAGGACACACCACTTATCCATCTAGGAAGAAAAAAATTAGAAGTCTGAAGTAAGTATGTTCAATACATTTTTAAGGTCACTCAACCAGAAAATGAAGGGCAAATCCAGCATCCGAAGCAAGCCTGATAGTATACATCCTTACATATGGCATCCATGCAGGTTTGGTTAATATAAGGTTTATAGCTACTGGGAAATCAAATGAAACCTGGTCATTTTTAGCTGAAATTGCAGCATATGAAACCTTGAAACAACGAAACAAACTATGAGTATCTTTCATGCATTGCTGATTAATGTAGGGCATCGAAGTATCTGCCTCAGTAAGTTTAAAACATTTTACCTTACCTAAATATCATATCACTTGGTGTTGTATCCCTATTTTCAAGGTGTTCAATTTCTATATGATTGATATATCAATACCCCTTTCACTTGATTTATCAATAAAGTGTTTCATCAATTACATAATACAAACATAAGTAATGCCCGAGTGGAATAAATTTATACAAGAGTTAATTTAATACACTTACATTCCCACCAAAGGGAGATTGAAGACTTTAGGATCAGATTCTAGCACTAGTAAAACTTTTCTGGTATGATCCATGGTGAGGTAGCTAGAACAAAAAATAAATCAGAGATTGCATCAAAATATCAGCTGGGACAGAAAATAAATCATTGGTTTATATTGCAACAAGGAATCAAATAAAGAAATTGCAGTAAAACACATTAAATTTCAAGACTTTAAATATATCCATCCTATTATTGATTCCACTTACCCAGTCTTTGGTTCCCCCTGTAAATGACTAAGACTCATTGGTCCTGACAAATTCTTGGACAAAGCTGTTGGCACTATAGGAACAACTGATATCGGAGTGACCTTGAACTCGGTTGCCAAGGTAACGACATCAAAGTCAATGTGGTGAACACTTTTTTCACCATGTGTGTAAAAACTGCACCATCCTCTTGCAAGGAGAAAATTACTGAGTTCTATTGGATCTTTACTGTTGATTTTATGTTGTAAAAGCTGAAAAAAATTGATGACACCATTACAATTCCTTTCATACTGTTGATCAGTGTATCGAAATGATAATCTCGGAAGAAAATTTATCATTTTTGTTAAAGACCAGACAGGAAGACCACTTTAGTTACTTCATTACACACCTTGAGAGCATTCAAGTAATCACTCTGTGATCCTTGGCGATTTTCATTTGTGTTTCCAGACATCTACAAAACATTTTAATGACAGGGTTTAACATTTTCTTTCTGAATTTAATATATAGCAGGAAAAAGAGCACACCAAAATATTTCAAAGAAACTTAGAAACTAACCTCAAATGGGACAGAGATATCTCCTGGTGTCAGACCATTACAGCTGACAGTGCCTCCCCCTCCTGGGTCAAACCTATCCAGAACAAAGGTCACGCCCTCTCCATCTACAGCAGAATCATAACAAATCATCTCACAGTTAAAGGAACCGTTAATTAGGTATTTGTTGCTCATTATAATGAATATGTTACAGCACAAATTGAAGATGATATATGTGACTACAGAACTGGAAAGTCTGTCATTACCCTGATCTACTGCTATGGATCCCTGAAGAGCACAGCTACAGGATGTTCCCCGGGAACTCTCTAGGTGCCTCTGAGCAAAACGCAGTACCTTCTCTGTAACATACAGCTGAGGTTTCCTGGAATAGGTATACAACTCTAAGTTAACCATCAGGGGTACAATCTTTATTAAGGATGATACTATATGTAATATTTTACTTAACTTAATAAAATAATTTCCTTTCGTTAACTTTTTAACTTTAGGTTCTGACATTTTACATTTTTTTTAATCTAGACATTTAAAATATTTCTACCTACCTGTAGTATGAAAGGCTAAGGTGTATATCATCTCCTACACCATCGTGGTCCCACAAAATATTCTTCACTTTAGGAAACTTTAACATAGCCATTTCTTCTGACAATCTATATTTAAAACAGTATTCACCTTCTTTAAAAATCAAATTTATAGGCTAGTAAAGGCTACATGATACATACCAGGTAATTTAATTCAGTTCATTTATTGACAACACCATCATACATAAGATGCTTATGAATACAACAAATTAACATGCGTAAAATAAAAAAAATATATCCAAGTAAGCCTATCAGGTTTGTTGAAGATTTTCTTTCCTAATGGAGTAAACCAACAAAAAATTTATATGGTTGCTCAAATTTGTACCTTGAAAATTTTACGTTTTATTATCAACAAACTTTACAGTAAATAAAATTTGATACCTGTCCAATTTGCGTGGTTGTGGTTCTTCACTGTCTTGTAAGGTTGAATCACTGAAGTGAACATGGTGTTGTCCAGGCATTGCTTATATTCAACTGGGTAACTGTGAAATAAGTTTAAAATAGTATTTGTCAGTTTTTAAGTCTGATTTAATCTTCTGTATGAAAATAAAACATTGTCCATTCTTTATTGAGACTAGGTAAGGTATAGGAGTGAAAGAGCTTTTCCTAAAAGTGAATGACCTACACTCCTTATCATGCTTATGTAGGGACTGGGAGTGTATGTAACTTACTTATATCTAAGCACAGTACTGCAGTATTTGCCAAAAACTTTTTTTTTCAGCAATTGCCCAGTTGGGCTAGCAATAGCAAAATTTATGTCCTCATCACTTATTTTAAAAGTTGAAATATAAAATGACAATTCCTTTACATTTACCCAACAATAAAGGCCCTGAGAAAATTGAAAAAATTGTCAATCAAGATTTTTTTTTTTGATAATTATTTTAAATACTGAAATAGAAATTCATTAACACAATTGAAAATTCTACTAGTATGATCAGGCTAGCACCAACCAGCATTCTACTATCCTAACTGGATTATATTTTGGCATCAGACTAGTACTTTTGGGGCACTGTCTCTCCTGTCAATTCTTAATTATAAAGATTGAATAATGTCTAGCTTCTTTGCCAATATTCCAAAAACGAGATTAAGCAACATACAAATTCGTCAATATACTTGTTAGCTGAATACAACACTTGAGATAAACTTTCATTCATAAAATTTGTATACTACATATATGTTCAAGATAACTGGCAATGTATTACACTGCTCAGACATGTTTGACATAGGATACCTGATCCAACCTAGCGCTGAGATAAAATAAATATTGATCTTAAGTATTATAAAATTCCATTTCTATTTAAAAATTTCTCAAGTCAAGTTAAATTCATATCTATTCTTGTTTTTTTACTTATCATCCATTAAACATCTTTCAGCCATAGTTCATACATAAAAATTTGCTGCAATTTTACTCAATGGATTCCTAAAGTCAATATGGCCTTCAATACTTAATTAGCATTTTATGTCCTATAATGAACTCTGCATGCATTTTAATTCCATAGTGCAGCATATGCTAGCTCTTTAAATTATTAATTACCAATAAAATTTAAAGGATTGGAATTCTTAGTTTTATTTTTAGCTAGAGCAAATTGTTGTTACCACCTATAACTATTAAAGATGAAACAGGGAGTGCAAGACACAGCTGATAAAATTCTTAGGCGGGGTTTAAAGTTTATTTAAATGGATTTAGGCTGAAATTCTTTCTTGAACTTTAAAGAGATTTCAATTCACTTGTAATGTGATTCTATATTCTTCACAAATAATAGACTTGTGCATTTATTTACATTTTTCTCTTTTTTGACACAAAAAGATGTGGATGCTACAGCATATATCACTCGCAGGCTTCCAATCTGCTATCTTAAAAAAATTAATATTCAAGTCATCATGCTATTTTTTTTTTGCTGTAATAGGTAATACTTCATCTTTCAGATTTTTTTTTCATAATGCCCTCTACCCCTCAACCCAGTGCTTTGAAACTTGGGGGGGGGTCAATAAATAAATGTTGTGTATTTGCGTTAATGTACAGCTGGTATAATGCAAAATATTCATTCAGTGAGATTCCAGTCTTGCACACGACAGAAAGATCATTTTGATTGAAAACTTGCCTATGCAAATATTTGTGCCATTATAGAACAAATTACAATTTACATGCATCAAGACCATTTTTGTATCTAACTACTCTTTTTGTAACTTACTCAAATAAATAATGATTTTTGCACATGAACTACATATAATAAACTCAATTTCATCTGTGAAAGCAGATAATGTCATACACTGTATGCCCTTACCATAAAATAAATGAGAGATGATTTAAGAAATACTGTTTGTTTTGCCAATTATAAGAATATTCAATCCTCTCACAATATTACAAATATCAAATTATACTAAACAAAAATATACATTTTTAAGTTTACCTTTGGAATGGTCTAAAATAATTCCTTTCATAAAGATCAAAGCCATATTCTGTATACAGCACGAACGTTCATTACACTTGACGCCAATGCATAAACACATGAGATATGTTGTCAAGCCAGAACATGTTGATCAAACTCCGCCAACCAAACGACGGAATTTATTTATGGTATTAGAGACATTATTATTACTTCATGCAGATCAAAGGAATGTTTCATCTTAATGTGTTTTGAAATCATATAAAATATATTTAGGCTTTCATCTCTGTTTTTGCTTTTTAGGGGGAAAAGTATTTAGTTACAACAATATTGTTTTGTTTACAACCGGAAGTAGGTCTGCTTTCATTAAAATTCAACTCCAAATTCCAAAAATCGACCGTTTCTAATCAGGAGCAGTTTGAATTGAAATATTTGTTTACACAAAATACAAAACATTTAACAGAATTTTTTTAGCATATATACCTCACATTATTTCTAAGATTTCCGTTACTTATCCAAATATTGATACTTACAAATATTTTCAAATTATGCTTCGCGCTCTTTGGAATTGCGCATGCTCAAAAGCACGGATACACCGATCCCGATCAGTAAAGATAGACTGACAGATACACCAGTCTGTCAAAATAATGTAATATGTCTACAGTGTTCAGAAACTATGATTTCTCTAAAAAATACCATTTTAGCATTTTAAAGATTGATATCCCGATTTCCTGAAAAAAGTTCGATGCACAAAATAAAATATGCACAAAATGAAATAAAATAATGTCTTTAGCTCGCCTAAAAAATGTTTCGACGACCAAAGAAATTCATTAATTACATGTCAGATAGACTCTACCCAACTTTTTTTTAAATCGTCAATTGGAATTTTTCGATTAAAAAATTATCCAATGATATATCAATTTGTGTTTTTTAGATTAAAGAATAAAATCTTTGTTTTATTCATAGAAAATTATGATTTACATGGAGCGTGATCCCACCTTCTTCCTGTTTTAATAGAAAAAATATGTAAGAATGTCAATATATCAATAATAAAAAAAATGTGTGATATCCTTGTTAATCATATCCATATTTCGCAATTCATTCCATAGGAATAGTTTCTACATTTTCATGTATTGAAACTGCACGTTATCTCTGATAAACTGGTATGATAAAAATAACAATTTAGTTAAAACAACAACAAAACCATTCCAAGGTGTTATACAGGCACTTCTGGTTTTTTTTTATCTGTCCGCTATTTATTATTTACCCATAGACAATAGTATATTTATAGCACAATTTATCCAACTACTATCAACATGGAATAATCTCTCCTCCAGAATTGATGTCATTTACACTTTCATAAAAAAAATGCATTTGCAAATTGTTCATTACCATTGTTTTCTGCAATAAATTCATCCGCACAACTAAACATGACAGGCCTGTCTTTATATTTTCTTTTCTTAATAAACAATGTGAAAACTCTGCTAGCCGACGGTACAATTCATCAGACTAAGAAGTGTTATCTTATAAACAAAGCGTGCAAATTGCTTAAAGTGATAGATTGTATTTGCTGACAAGGCCATTGTATCTACAGTAGAACTTGTGAAATGCTAGCTTTAAATCAGAATATTGATATATATTTGTATCATCAACTTGTTTGTCAACAGCTCACCTCGTTTTTGAAAATGTTCAGATATAGAGGATGCTGTTGTGCATCGAATCACTGTATAGTTCAGTCAATGAACGACAGAATTTGCAAAATCCGAAACAAATTGCAAAATAATATTTAACACTGTATTTGTATTTAACATACAGTATTTATTGCATGGTTATTGCAGGGTAAAAAAAAATCACCATCTCCATTCCGATACAAAAATATACTGCAAGAATAATAGTAGCAACAATAATCCGATATAAAAAGCCATGTTGTATGTAAATGAAGACTTAAATTCAGTGATGTTGTACATGATTATGTGCTTCTGATTAAAATAAGAAGAAAAGTCGAACAATTATTAACTCATAAATACAGCGACAGATATGAAACGCAAACAGCACAAAAATATGGAATCACAGTAACACTAGAGGAATCAGATGTGTAGGCGGAGTAAACTTTATTACCCTGCCCATAGGTCAAACCTGCTGTGAACCTTTTGTAGTCTACTGTCAATCCGTAGTCAAAATTAGTATAAAACATTCGTTGGTGGAAAACAAGTCAATCAAAAACAACCCATGCAACGATCGATTCTCTAATTGTCAAAACAAGGTCTTGAAGGGTAATTATAAGGACCACATGAACACTTTACTAAATGATGAGTTAACATGAGATATAGTTGAATGCACGTACATGTATCTGTAAAACCAACTTATTTTTCAGTAGACTGCCTCGGCTAAAGATAGATCACACTCGAACATGCCCGTGAGTATCAAATCAGCCAGGCGACCTAGATACCATATGTAGGTAAATTATAGTTTATCGCTATCTAGATAGGGAAAGTTTATGATGGAAAATAAAAAAAAAAGATATCTTTATATAGAAATAGGTTACTATTATAGGTGAGGTATATCGAACTGAAATATGGTGTAAAGAACTACTGCTAATTGATAGGATATCATCGATGTACTTGTATCGGAATGTTAAATGTCTTGTTCATTTAAAGAAAAAATAATTTCATCTTCATCAGAATAATAAATACAGTTCGTCCAAAGAAGGTGCATAATTACTGTCCATTGGAATTCCAACTACATTGTAGTTGTTTGAAGACAAGCAGGCATGATAAAGAAGCTGTCTTATTACTGAGAATCGTTCTAAGATATGCAAAGTACTCATTTCACTTCTTAGCAATATAACCCAAGTTAATCTTTGGAAAAACTGCCTTGCCGATGTTGATTGTGGCTAGTCAAAATCACTATACTGTTCAATTATTTGTTGTTTCTGTAAAGTTTATATTTGATACTTTTAAAACCCGCCAAAACTTCACAAAAAGTGCAATATTTTATTTTACATGCTTGCTTTTCCTCAGACATGTTCATATTTTTCTTTTTTGTTCATTTTAATTTCTTTATTGGTACACGTATCAATGATTGGTTGAGTTGAATGAAATACTGCTACTAAAAGATGTTATGCAATGTCTATCTAATTCAAAGAGTGAGACTGTAGATTATTTCGAACACTTTTATTCCGGAAATAATATTTTCATTTACATATAAAAAAATATATATATACTTCAGTCGAGTTTTCTCTTTGAATTATCCATCCTTTGAAAAGTGGCAACTTTTTCACGAATTTCAAAAGCACAAAAACTCAAATGAGAATTTCAATAGATTATACACTTTCACAGCAGACAGTTTAAAAACACAGAGTATTCATCATGACTACTGATGAACATTCATTTACAGTATTGGATGTTTTAGAGATTCGTGTTAGTATTACATAAAGAGGATGATCAATATTGATCAAAGATGTTAAAAAATGCTCAAGCTTAGAAAAATAAACAAATAATAATGTACATATAAATCAAAAAAAAATGACGAAAGAAAACATAATGGGTACTTCCAGTAGACGATAACAACACGAAAAAAAAACACCTTTTTTTGAACAAGAGTTTCTAGGGTTTCTGGGAAGGCTTCTTCATTAAAAGACACAAATGAAAATTTACATTTTTTAATACTAGTAGTATTTCAGATCAGAAATGGGACTCTCTTTAAAAATGCATGAAATCTGCTTGAATACATCCTTGCGATTGGGGGTGGGTAGAGCAACGCACGACGAGTACTGATGGATGGATCGGAGAACTGAATAATCTGAATCTAACAAATTCGTTTGCATTAATGGAAGATGAACAACTTTACGCCTGATGACAAGCAGACGGTTATTCTCTATCGGCCAGCCAGACCTCGTTATGTTATACAACACTATATAGCGGCCAGGAAAACTTCTTTATATAATACAGTACTATTTAGCGGCCAGCCAGACTTCGTTATAACAGTTACTGCCTAGCGGCCAGCCATACTTCGTTATGTCTGTTCTCCGTCTGCCACGGACTATCGTACCCTGCCGAGTAGAAGTGATCGCTATGATACAGAGTCTTGTCGTTAATCTCACTCTTGAGTTCCTCCACTCGTCTAAGTTTCTTCTTTTGATTCGAGTACCCACCGTAAGATCTGGAAGGAAAAATTATATGGGTTTAAACTTTTTTAAATGTCATAATATGCTGTTAACTTTTCAAATTATGTATGCAAGATTATTACAAAGAAAAGTTTCGTGTTTCTAATTCTTAGGCAGAATTTAATCAAATACTTTATTTTCATATACAACTGTGCGTCAATCGGGCAAATTTATGATCAAATATAAGATTAAACGACACTGAACTGAATTATTCTACTTGGTACGGGACATGAAAGTATCGAATGTTTTAAAATTGGACAAAATGAAATAATATTGAATGTTGAACGTTTTCAGATTTTGCTGTACTAATACTGAACGTGCTAAAACACAAGGACACAAAAGAAAACCGATCAATGTGCTTGTAGTGTATTTTTAAAATGTCTTCGCTTTTCTCATTTTCAATTCCATACCTTTATTTATAAACGGTCTGTCCAGACTCTCCGAGTTTACAATAATTTTAAGCAGGAAATCCTATCGTATGATCCTGTGATTTTATATTCCAAAAAGAGACCATACAAATAGGAAATATCACAGTACTATATAAACTACTCACTTGACATATACATTTAATGCGGGGAGTCTTGTGATGTATACTGTGGGGTCGACAGGGTACGGTGGGTAAGGTTGTTTGTCATGTGGGATCATGAAAAGCATCTCCAAAACAGTCTCTTGGTTGTTTATTCCTACCCCAGGTGTGTGGACGTTCAACACAGGAGCAGTCATTGGAATCTTCAAACCTATAGAGACACAAAATTAAATAGAATTCACAAAAAAATTAAGAAAGGTTTAGAAGTGCGTTTAAGCATCAGCTGTGTCTTGCACTCCCTGTTTCATCTTTAATAGTTATAGGTGGTAACAACAATTTGCTCTAGCTAAAAATAAAACTAAGAATTCCAATCCTTTGAATTTTATTGGTAATTAATAATTTAAAGAGCTAGCATATGCTGCACTATGGAATTAAAATGCATGCAGAGTTCATTATAGGACATAAAATGCTAATTAAGTATTGAAGGCCATATTGACTTTAGGAATCCATTGAGTAAAATTGCAGCAAATTTTTATGTATGAACTATGGCTGAAAGATGTTTAATGGATGATAAGTAAAAAAACAAGAATAGATATGAATTTAACTTGACTTGGGAAATTTTTAAATAGAAATGGAATTTTATAATACTTAAGATCAATATTTATTTTATCTCAGCGCTAGGTTGGATCAGGTATCCTATGTCAAACATGTCTGAGCAGTGTAATACATAGCCAGTTATCTTGAACATATATGTAGTATACAAATTTTATGAATGAAAGTTTATCTCAAGTGTTGTATTCAGCTAACAAGTATATTGACGAATTTGTATGTTGCTTAATCTCGTTTTTGGAATATTGGCAAAGAAGCTAGACATTATTCAATCTTTATAATTAAGAATTGACAGGAGAGACAGTGCCCCAAAAGTACTAGTCTGATGCCAAAATATAATCCAGTTAGGATAGTAGAATGCTGGTTGGTGCTAGCCTGATCATACTAGTAGAATTTTCAATTGTGTTAATGAATTTCTATTTCAGTATTTAAAATAATTATCAAAAAAAAAAATCTTGATTGACAATTTTTTCAATTTTCTCAGAGCCTTTATTGTTGGGTAAATGTAAAGGAATTGTCATTTTATATTTCAACTTTTAAAATAAGTGATGAGGACATAAATTTTGCTATTGCTAGCCCAACTGGGCAATTGCTGAAAAAAAAAGTTTTTGGCAAATACTGCAGTACTGTGCTTAGATATAAGTAAGTTACATACACTCCCAGTCCCTACATAAGCATGATAAGGAGTGTAGGTCATTCACTTTTAGGAAAAGCTCTTTCACTCCTATACCTTACCTAGTCTCAATAAAGAATGGACAATGTTTTATTTTCATACAGAAGATTAAATCAGACTTAAAAACTGACAAATACTATTTTAAACTTATTTCACAGTTACCCAGTTGAATATAAGCAATGCCTGGACAACACCATGTTCACTTCAGTGATTCAACCTTACAAGACAGTGAAGAACCACAACCACGCAAATTGGACAGGTATCAAATTTTATTTACTGTAAAGTTTGTTGATAATAAAACGTAAAATTTTCAAGGTACAAATTTGAGCAACCATATAAATTTTTTGTTGGTTTACTCCATTAGGAAAGAAAATCTTCAACAAACCTGATAGGCTTACTTGGATATATTTTTTTTATTTTACGCATGTTAATTTGTTGTATTCATAAGCATCTTATGTATGATGGTGTTGTCAATAAATGAACTGAATTAAATTACCTGGTATGTATCATGTAGCCTTTACTAGCCTATAAATTTGATTTTTAAAGAAGGTGAATACTGTTTTAAATATAGATTGTCAGAAGAAATGGCTATGTTAAAGTTTCCTAAAGTGAAGAATATTTTGTGGGACCACGATGGTGTAGGAGATGATATACACCTTAGCCTTTCATACTACAGGTAGGTAGAAATATTTTAAATGTCTAGATTAAAAAAAATGTAAAATGTCAGAACCTAAAGTTAAAAAGTTAACAAAAGGAAATTATTTTATTAAGTTAAGCGTATATAAGAAAGAAGAACGACTGAAGGAGAAAACAGAGTCCAGATTTCTTTAATGTATTTGCTTGTTTATTCACATATACATGTAATTGATATGTTTTTATGAGTAACAAATGTAATGAAGGGTCATCATTAATCATTTATAATTATAAATATTAACCTCGACCTGTATGGCGGGTCTCTCACGTGTATTGCACGTCTGCTTGGTTACCAAACCAAAATACCAGACTCCAGCTATAAATATAAGGAGCATCAAAACAAACAAGTCAGTAACCGGAGTAACACTAGCAGAGGTAAGACCAACATTTTACTTATAAATAAATATATCATTTACATGTGTATCCTAGGCTTTATAGATTTCAATTTCGTACAAAACCTTAGTACAATAAGCATCTGTATTCAATTTGGTTATTTTAATAATGCACAAATAATGCAAATAATATTTCTTCAAAATTAGGAAAAACGGTTCTCTATGTTCAAATTTGCTGCTTATGAGTCTTTATTTTAAGGTACCACCGTATAGGAACCAAGGATAAGAGAAGTTTACCCCCTTCTATTAGGAGTAATTTTATGCTTTTGGCCCCCAATATTTACTTCTTAGAACCCTTTACTTTGGTTAAAAAGGGGGCTTGTCAAAGATTTTGTAGTACTTTTTTGTAGGATTTTTTAGTAGTGCCCCCAAACTGATAAGATATGGTTGTGTCCCCTTAAATATAGTCGAACGGACCTGTAATAACTTTTAGACATCGATCTTTTTAAAGTTTTTCTTATCATGTAGATCTGTATTTAATTACACTATAAGTTTTACATAAAAGTTTTAAGTTTAGTCAGTTTGGAATCCAATGATACATTTTGTAAAGAACTGCCATGTCCTACAAATTCAGATTTCTTCAAATCACGACCTCTTAAGCCGAAGATACAGACATACGGATACATTTAATTTTAAAAGATTTTCTTCCCTCCGACTTATTTTTTAATCAATGTCTGTAGATCACCTAGAAAGCTGCAATGCTTCGATTTGCTGTAGTATCACTAGTCCTTCTCATCACTGTACATGTCTCGACCATCACAGCTATCCAGGCGCAAAGCAATCCGTCATTCTGCCGTAACCTTGACTGCCCCAGGTACACGGTGTTAAACACATTTAATGTAAGTATGTAAGTATTCATGTGGTCATTTCTTCAATGATTCAAATTACAAATACTTGTAGATTCTGAAGCGTTTTAAGTACTTGCTTAAGTGTTAAGTGATCAGTTTGTTCATTTTTTTCACGTAAGTTAAAGTTTATGAATATAATCACGATTAAACGGCATTGTTACAACGCACTTTGAAAAATTACGCACTTTGAAAAAATTTTTCAAAGTGCGTTAATTTTTGGGACCAGGTTAACGCACTTTGAAAATTTTTTTCAAAGTGCGTTGAATTTGGGACCAAATCAACGCACTTTGAAAAAATTTTTTAAAGTGCGTTAAGACTGTACATCATAATTTTACACCATGTCAACATTTAACGCACTTTGAAAAAATGTTCATGAAACAAAAGGAATTAGACATATTTTAGTAATAGACAACAGTATTACCCCCTCGCAACGTATGATGGGATATAGTGATGCGATTATGTGTGTTATTACTTTATGTGTATGTTATTTTTTTCTGTGTGGAATTGATGTAATTTGTATCGCGATCGATGTCAAATGCTGTCTTGATTTACTGAACATGCTTTTTGGGAAGGAATGCTCCGCTTTGCGGTGCCCTTACTTTGATGTGTTTCTTTCTAAAAACTGATGGATTGAAGAAAACCTAGAAACGGACAACGAAGAAAAGACTGGCTGAATTAAGGTCTATCAGCGCAACTCTTTATCATTCCCACCCAGATGTATCTATTTCTATAACTCGTAAACTTAAGTGTCAATGATATTTGAAAAAAAGAGCAT